>VTFQ01000022.1:7314976-7914976 GCA_036281575.1 Ancherythroculter nigrocauda
ACCTAACAATTACAATAGGGTCCTCACACCATCGGTGCTCGGGCCCTAATAAAAAGGTTACATAGATAAGATAAGGTGCAATCAGTCAGACGTACAGTGGCTCTAACTGCCCATATCTCTAAGTTCAGGTGCCCTTCTGAATTTGAGAGTCAGAGAGCTTCGGTTCATGAGACAAACTAGTAGCAAGCCTCTGATGGCTTCCAGTGTCCTTCCAAGCCCCCCAATGGACTGGTGTCCTCTGACACCTTGATGGGGTGGAGTTATCACCGACCATCTGCTTCTGATGGCTTTCAGTAAGACACCAGCCCGCACCAAAGGAAACAAAACAGCTTGGCTTCTGTGTGATGAAACTGCAACGTATACTCCAGAATGTCCATATACTGGTCCAATCCAATCATGGCAACAGTTTTATTTTCGGGGTCAGTCCTGGTGCATCCCTGACCAACGAACCCTATTTCTATTTCTATTTCTATTTCTATTTTGTCTAATTCAACTAAAAGCTGAGGTTCTATTCCTGACTGCCTCAATCACTAAGCTCAGGGATCCCCTATCTGGAATGTAAGAGATTGAGAGTCAGGTTCACGATTTTACACCGGTGTCTAGTGTCTATTCACTCTCAGAGGTGATAAACCTTAAGCATGACATGCACTTCACCCCTATTTTAAAAATAGAGCACTGTCATAGTACATCGGACAAAACCACCATTCGTTGGGTTTTTATGTTTTAAACTTTACAGGGGTAGGTAATCTTATGCGCTCCTCACCTCTAACCCAAGAGAGTGTGCACTTACACTATATTGCCAAAAGTTTTGGGACACCTGCCTTTATGTGCACATGAACTTTAATGACATCCCATTCTTAATTTGTAGGGTTTGATATGGAGTTGGCCCACCCTTTGCAGCTATTACAGCTTCAACTCTTCTGGGAAGGCTTTCCACAAGGTTTAGGAGTGTGTTTATGGACATTTTTGACCATTCTTCTAGAAGCGCATCTGTGAGGTCAGACAGTGATGTTGACGAGAAGGCCTGGCTCGCATTCTCTGCTCTAATTCATCCCAAAGGTGTTCTATCGGGTTGAGGTCAGGACTCTGTGCAGGCCAGTCAACTTTCTCCACACCAAACTCGCTCATCCATGTCTTTATGGACCTTGCTTTGTGCACTGGTGCGCAGTCATGTTGGAACTGGAAGGGGCCATCCCCAAACTGCTCCCACAAAGTTGGGAGCATGAAATTGTCCAAAATGTCTTGGTATGCTGAAGCATTAAGAGTTCCTTTCACTGGAACTAAGGGGCCAAGCCCAACCCCTGAAAAACAACCCCACACCATAATCCCCCCTCCACCAAACTTTACACTTGGCACAATGCAGTCAGGCAAGTACCGTTCTCCTGGCAACCACCAAACCCAGACTCATCCATCGTATTGCCAGACAGAGAAGTGTGATTCGTCACTCCAGAGAACACATTTTCACTGCTCTAGAGTCCAGTGGCAGCATGCTTTACACCACTGCATCCAACGCTTTGAATTGCACTTGGTGATGTAAGGGTTGGATGCAGCTGCTCGGCCATGGAAACCCATTCCATGAAGCTCTCAAATCTGAAGGCCACACGAAGTTTGGAGGTCTGTAGCTATTGACTCTGCAGAAAGTTGGCGACTTCTGCATACTGTGAGCCTCAGCATGCGCTGACCCCGCTCTGTGATTTTACGTGGCCTACCACTTCATGGCTGAGTCGCTGTTGTTGCCAATTGCTTCCACTTTGTTATGATACCACTAACAGTTGACCGTGGAATATTTAGTAGTGAGGAAATTTCACAAATGGACTTATTGCACAGGTGTTCAGGTTAGTTCATCTTCGGAACACAAATGAAGTTCTTTTTGATGAAATCTGAGAGCTTTCTGTCCCTCCATTAACAGCTATGCAACTACCAATTTGATGTTTCAAAAAGTTCATAAAGGGATTGTAAAACTAATCCATATGAATCAAGCAGTTTATCATTAGGATATTAAGTAAAGATCATGTTCCATGAAGATATTTTGTAAATTTCATACCATAAATACATCAAATATTTTGTGAGTGGATATGCATTGCTAAGGACTTCATTTGGACAACTTTAAAGGACATTTTCTCAATATTTTGATTTTTTTGCACCCTCAGATTCCAGATTTTCAAATAGTTATATCTCGGCTAAATATTGTCCTATCCTAACAAACCATACATCAATGGAAAGATTATTTATGTATAAATGATGATGTTTTTTTTTTAAAAACTACCCTTATGGCTGGTTTTGTGGTCCAGGGTCTCTTCAGAAAATTTGAACTAAACTGCTTGATTCATATGGATTAGTTTTACGATCCCTTTATGAACTTTTTGAAGCATCAAAGTGGTAGTCACATATGTGTCTGGAGGGACAGAAAGCTCTCAGATTTCATCAAAAAGATCTTCATTTGTGTTCCAAAGATGAACGAAAGTCTTACGGGTTTAGAAGGACATGAGGGTGAGTAAATTATGACACAATTTTCATTTTTGGATGAACTAACACTTTAAGAGCGATCTGCTGCGTTGTCACAATCATGTTGCATTGTGGTGTGGTCTATGGATCTGTCTGAAGTGCACATATTGGCTGCGTTCCACTCCACTTTTAGACACGCACTCACAAACTTCCCAGAACACTTCCCCTCAGGGTAAGTGCGTTCCACTTTGTGAAGTGGACAAGGGGAGTTTATATGGACAGACCCTCGTCCCCTTGATTTTGACAGAGGGAGCGAGTCTACTCTGATGTACACTTCAAGCAGCTCTATATCCCACAATTCAACTTGATTGTGATGTCACAACAGATCGCGAAGAGTATGATATATTGATTATTTTGAGAATTAATCTCATAATAGTGTATAATATTAATTATGTTGAGATTTAATCGCATAATATTTGTAGCTACTTATATTCGAATTGCATTCCAAATGGGATCGCCCTCCAAAGGGCACTTCGGAGTGAAAACAATCATGGCCGCCATATTGAAGGGTCTTTCCAAACCGAAGTCCTCAACTGGCCACTTCAAATGGCCCTTCGGAATGAAGGATTTCAAAGGGTACAACTGATGGACACTTCAGGGCGGGCCCCCATGATCCTTTGCACAGGGAAGTTGTTTGACGTTGTTAGATTTTGCTGTATTTGACCCTGCGATCTACTCTGAGCAATGCCGTTTTGTTTGTCATTCACACCCATCAGTTGCTATGGGCCATATGTCTGTAGGGCCACTTGGTTCACACCTTACAAACAGAGACAGCTGATTGCATCTGAGGCGTGGTCCCAATGTAATGACAATACACAATCTTGTTGATTGCATCTGAGGCGCAGTCCCAATGTAAATACATCTAACTAAAGATAATGACAATACACATAATCTTTCAACTCCCCCTTGGATCATTTTTGATCCTAAAACAAACTTTCATAAATCATGTATACACCATGCTGCATACAGGTTCCATTGCTTAATGTAATGACAGAATAAGTGTTCATGAGACTGCATCCTCCTGAATGCTTGAGTCCTTTCTTATTTTGGCTTTGTGATCTTGAGGAAGTGGCCTGTAGTGTTTTCTGTGGACGTTCAGGCATGTTCAGCTAGGTGTCCAGTGCAGTGCAGTCTAGGCGTTGGATGTCTTTGGTCATCCACTGGAGTACTGGAACACCTGCAATCACACAAAAGAGAAAAGGAAACGTATCTTGCCAAGGAAAATATTTTATTTAAATAACTCCTAACTGCTCCTAAAACTGTCCCTATTTAATATTGGCAGGACACTACTGTGTTTATCAGTGGCTGTATGTTTATGTCTTCATCCTCAGGCGACAAGCTAGAGCTTAAAAACCCTAGTCCCTCCATTTCTGGACTCTGATAAACACTACTGCCATCTATCCCTCATCTCTAGGTAGATGTTTCAAATCCCACTGGCTCACGTCGATCCACTTTTCTTTTCTTTGGACCTTAACTGCTTGCAGTGACCTCTGAGTTTTTTTAATTGTTACTTTACCATGGCCCCCCTTTGGAGGTGTCAAAACTTTATCCTTGGCATTGTGTACTGCCAGGCTGCGTCTTTCATCAGTTTGGACAAGGCTGTCAGATGTTAGATTTTCATTGACCATGGGCCAGCCTGTGACATGTTCAAAGAAGTATGGTCCTGTTTTCCTGTGGTCATCCTCACTGCATTGGTTGTCTTCATGCAGTTCAACTCCATTTTCCATCAATGATGTTTTTTCTTTTTTGTGCACTTCATTCTGCATCTGTTTACAGTCTGGTTGTCTGTCTTGCTCAAGTTGTCTTAATGCCGCTGTATTTGCACCTCTCTCCTTTACGGCTTGTTTAGCAGCACCTTCTACTAGGACATCACCTTTGGCTTTAGTTGTTGAAACATCTGTGTATGCTTTCACCTTTGGGATGGGGTCTTCATTTGTCTTATTTGCATACACATGGAGTACATCAGTTGTTGGATGAGATGTCACTAGATGGTGCTGCAGAGAGAGGTTCTTCAGTTTTCCTGCGGCTCGAAAGCTTTCAGCAGAGTCTGCTTTTGCTTGTCTGTCAGCTGCTGAAACCTCTTCAACAAGTTGTCCTCATCATCACTTTGATGTGTTAAAATCAACTTGCAATCACAAACCCAAAGTCCTTCTTTGTTGCAGTACCTGCATCTTCCTTGAGTTTTTGCTTTTGGGTATCTCACATATTCATGTTCTTCATACCCCATTGTCCTGTTGTTGAATGACAAGGTTTTGGTTTGCAAAGCTCTGAGATTGACTTCCTGTGTTCTTTCAATCTTTGCTGACCTTTCAACAATCTGCATGAATGCTGTTCCAATGCTGTCCCAGACATCATACCTGATTTTAAGGGCTTTAGAAATCTCAGGTTTCAGTCCATTTACAAATGCGGTTTTAAGAGGCATGCCAGTATCTTTACTGAGATCTTCATTGTTGTTCACACCGGCATATTCCAACTAAATTTGTATGAAGCGTTCTTCATACTCAGCAACACTTTCTTCTGTCTTCTGCATGCATGAGGTAATTTTAGCCCAATTAACCTCTGCAGGTTTCAGTTCAAACAAGAATGTTTGTACAGCCTCCCATTCAGCCTCAATGTTCGCTTGAGACTCACCAGTCCTTCTTTCAACACTTTCTGTTAATCTCTTTTGGTCATTGTCCCTTAAGTTCACATTAACAATCATCACTCCATCTAGTGGGTGTAAATTGTAGATTTTCTGCAAACGCTAAAGAAATTGCCAAGCTTTCCGTGGTTGTTTGTACACATCTGGCAAATCTTTTGACCATTTGTCAACTTGCTCTGGAGTAGCTGGCTGGTATGTTCTGTGTGGAACATATTTCTTTACCACTTTTGTGACAGTTCGAGTTCTTCGTTCACCATTTTCCTCATACTCCTCCTCATTGTCAATTTCAACTTCAGTCCTTCTGTTTTTGACAATTACAGGAGCAAGCCTAACCTTCAAGTTGTCCTTTATGATATCATCATGTGTGTTTACATCGCTGTCAGAGTTCACTGTGGAACTGCTGTCACTTTCTCCAAGTAGATAAAGGTTTTGTTGATCCTCATTCTTCTGGAGATCACTGAATGGATAGAGAAACTCTTGTTCTGCTTTGCTGCTAGATCTTATGGAATAACTCTTTTTTCCAGAACAGTCTTTTGATTCCAATTGTTTGGAAAGCAAATTTAACAACTTGGTCTTCTCATTTAGTAGTCTTTCTTTTCATTCTGCAATTGTTCAGCCAGTGCTCGAACCTTTGCTTTCTCTGCTTTGCTCTCACATAGTAATTTGTCAGTCTCACACTTCTGTAGATGCTGTAGAATTCATTTGACCAAAATTACAGACAAGCCAATCTCTGTTTGTGTTTGCTCTTGAGCGCTGCATCTTTCCATAAGCCCTTTAAATGTCCGACAAGGCCCATTGTCCATTCCCTGAGTGCCTAATGTTGTACTTCTGGCAGATGTCACCCTGGCACTTCCTTAGTCCCAGCCTTTTGTCCAAATATTCATTCAGATTTTCCGTCATTTGATCAATAGTAACATTTGGAGGTTCTGTTCCATGTCTTTCTGTTGTTGGCCTCAATGCAGGGCCATTACCATTGTTTTGTGTAGACTCAGCCATGGCAAGTACAGGAGATGAGGCGTGAAAACAGAACAAAAGGTGTTAGAGCCGTTAGGTGCTTATTCAGATTTAAATTATCAGCAATCTTTTAGACCGACCATTTCAGATACACGGACAAACCAAATATGTTTCCAAAATACAAAATTGTGTATTATACACTCTACTTGTACTCCTAACAATTTCCTAACAATCCAATGTTAAATAACAGTTCAATGTTATTCTTTTTAGTCTGCCAACTCAGCTTAGTTTTCAATACTACATTTAAGACAAAACATTCATTTTCAGGCTAATATTCCTTGTTTCCTTTCTGAAAACTTCTGACTGAAAAGACTTGTTCTATTCTTTTTGAGTCCTAGTTCACAAGGCTGAATTCAGTTCAAATTGGTCTCTTAGACAATTTACTTTAGATCTTTCCGCATCTTTCATCGGAAGGCAAATAAACGTATAGTTCCAAGGCTTTATGCCATCTTCTCACCCAGTTAGGGCATTTATTTCAAAATTAAAATAGTGGCTACTGAATTAGCACCCAGTCAAGAAATTATAATTCTTGCAGCAACTTCAGTCCCAAGACATTCTATGGTTTCTGCAGTCTCTGGGTGAATGGACTAAACTGTTTCTTTAACAGTTTCTACAGACACAAAGAGAAAGGACCAAGCCTTTGCTTCTACAATCTCTTAATGAATGGACCAAATTGTTTTTTAAACAATTCCTACACACTCCAGAGTAAGGACCAAACCGTGTACTATATATCTGTGGCTCCTACAATCTCATGAGAATGGACTAAACCTCTTCCTTAAATGATTCCTACAGACTCAAGAGAACAGGGCCAAGCTATAAACCTTATATCTATAGCTTCTACAGTCTCAGGAGAATGGACTAAAACATTTAAAAGGTTCCGACAGACTCATTAGAAAGGCCCAAGCCTTGTACTACATATCTAGGGCTCCTACAGTCTCATGAAAATGGACTAAACCTTTTTCTTAAATGATTCTTACAGACTCAAGAGAACAGGGCCAAGCTATAAACCTTATTTCTATAACTCCTACAGTCTCAGGAGAATGAACTAAACATTTAAAAGGTTCCTACAGACTCACAAGAAAGGCCCAAAGCCTAAAATTCTCAACAGTGCTACACTGTATGTGACTACACTACAAATTTTACTGGTCTACTTATTATTCCTCTTTTTTTCTTTAAGTTCTTTTAAGAGAGCTGATAAGTTTCACTCACCAAATTAGGATATTTGAGACAGAATCCAGTTGATTCAAATAAATTGTATCCACAGATGCAGTCTGTTGATGAACATAAAAACTGTAGAATCTCCAAGACTTTTGTGTTCACTTCTTGTTGCAGTTGGTGAGTTCTCTTCTTGTCAGTCTCTCCTGGCTGGTGCGCCAAATTGTTAGATTTTGCTGTATTTGCCCGTGCAGTCGTTTGGGTGGCTCGCCAATGTATTAGATTTCTCTAATACATAAAATAAGTAAGCTTGACCAGAGTTCTTGTGGGGAGAAGAATTTATTGAAGGTAGTAGGGTAGCACAGTTCTTCTGCATCAATGTTAGCGTCTCAGCCTTCAAAATATCTTAACCCAAAGTTCTGTTTGTGGGACAGAACTTTATACATGAAGCCAAAATGGCTACAACAATAGAACACTGTTAGGACCTCCCACAGGAGATCGATCTACCCTGCGATCTACTCTGAGCAATGCCGTTTTGTTTGTCATTCACACCCATCAGTTGCTATGGGCCGTATATGTCTGTAGGGCCACTTGGTTCACACCTTACAAACAGAGACAGTTGATTGCGTGATCTGAGGCGTGGTCCTAATGTAAATACATCTAACTAAAGATAATGACAATACACATAATCTTTCAACATCACAGAATAGCTACAGGAGGCTCAGAGTTCGATTTTACCTAGAAATGTATGTAAAGTATTTTTCTATACTATAATATTTATACGAGTTAGATTTGCTACATTATTATGGTCAAAATAATACTTTACAGCTACCTTTATCAGAATAATTCAAATGTTTCAAATACATAGAAACAATATACATTATATTTAACATAAAGACCGGCAGTAGCTTATGTTACTACAGTAAATGAATGCATACAAAGAGTAAACCAGGGGAAAAAAGATGAAGGCGCCTCCTTGAAAGTTTTTTTGTGACCCCTACACTTCATCCCTTCGAGGCTCTCACTCCGGAGGGTAAACCCTTTAAAGGGATTAGGGTATAGGGATGAGCCCTTCCGAATGGAACACAGGGACAGTCAAAGTTTATTCTATTGATAGGCTATTTCATTTGTGTAATTTTATTTTTCTCATATTCCTATAGGATTTTATTATAAACACATAGAATAGTGCATAAAACAAATTCATATGTACATCACCTGACATGAACTAATGGGACCTTATTGTAAAGTCTTACCAAAAAAATGTTAAACAAAAACTCCCACTGACACAGATGTACCAGAGCCCTGTACCACAAGTTAAAAAAACTCATTACAGGATTGGTTTGATCATTGATAATTATGAAAAACATCAAGAATTTAAATACACAGCACAAGAGATCATGATGAACAACATGATCATTATAAAAAAATGGAGTAAGAGATACAGGGTGAGTGACTTCGTTATTCTCAGCTGATTGGTGATCTGTGATTGAAAACATAACTTACCCTGCCTGGGGTAAGTTAGTCATACAGTGTTTGTTACTAATCCAGTGAACACAAACTTGTGGTACTATACCTTATCTGGCTAAACTTGCTTTGTGGTACAGGTCTCATCATCCTTACATAATCTTAAAATTGTCTGGATTGTTGGTTGATAAAATGACAACCTTCTCATGAATGATCAAGTGACTGAAGCACAAAGCAAACAGACTAAACATGAAGGGAGTTATTTATATAAAGTTAAGGAAAATTTACAATAGGCATAAATTGCGAAGAAACTGTTACAGTACATTTTTTTCATAATAGCATTTCCATATTAGATTTTATTGAAAACAACACCAATACAAGTGTTTAAACTTTTTTTTTATAATTAAAAAAAAATCTGATTTTCAGAAATTTTTTAATATCAGGTGTTTTGTAATACCCATGTTGATTTTGGTGTAAATAAATGTAAATGTAAAAAGCTTAACTTTGGAGTGCAGAATTGGGGCTTTTTCTAAATTTGACATTTTGCCTAAAATGTTAATAATAATTTGTTAATACAGCTTGCCTAAACTATGGAAGCCCGTTTCTGCCACAAAAAAAAAAAAAAAAAAACGCCACTAAAAAAAAAAAGATTAATTGCGACTTTTTATCTCAGAATTCTGACTTTTTAACTCGCAATTGCGTTTATATCTCACAATTGCGAGTTATAAAGTCAGAATTCTGAGATATAAAGTCGCAATTGTGTGATAAAAAGTCAGAATTCTGAGATATAAAGTCACAATTGTGTGATAAAAAGTCAGAATTCTGAGATATAAAGTCGCAATTGCGTGATAAAAAGTCTGAATTCTGAGATATAAAGTCGCAATTGCGTGATATAAAGTCAGAATTCTGAGACATAAAGTCACAATTGTGTGATAAAAAGTCAGAATTCTGAGATATAAAGTCGCAATTGCGTGATAAAAAGTCTGAATTCTGAGATATAAAGTCGCAATTGCGTGATATAAAGTCAGAATTCTGAGATATAAAGTCGCAATTGCGTGATAAAAAGTCTGAATTCTGAGATAAAAAGTCGCAATTAATCTTTTTTTTTTTAGTGGTGGAAACGGGCTTCCATACTAAACAACTACAAACAAGAGACATAAAGAAAAAAGAGAGACAATACTAACTGACTGAAAATGACAAGCTTTAATTGAACCACCTTCAGAATCAACATCAGCATCTGTCTTGTCTGTATCTTCAAAATCACACCTGCTGTTGTCCATCACCATTGTTGTGTATTGCATTTCAAGCATTGTACATTGTCCTTACGATACCCCATGATGCTCTGTTTTATGGCACATGCGCAGTATGCCCTGAATGTCATATGTCATACTGTATACCAGTGAACAGATCAGTACAAGGATCATGTCAGCGTCGTTGTTCAATGAAGTACACGTTCATTTAATGGAGATGTAACAACCATCTTCAGTGTCTTCCTCACCAAGTGTCTTGTGGTGAGGGTCACTGGCTCCAGTGCTGTGCTGTGACCCTCTCTGGCCCCAATGTCTTCCGGTGACCCACACCAGCCCTAGTGTCTTATGGTGAAGGTCACCAGCCCCAGTGTCTCGAGATGAGGCTCAGCGGCCCCAGTGTTTACAGGGCGGCCCCATTGTCTTCTGGAGACCCTCACTGGCCCCAGTGCTGTGTGGTGACTTTCACTGACCCCATTGTCTTCTAGTGACCCTCAGCCGCCCCAATGTCTTCCGGTGACCCACACCAGCCCTAGTGTCTTATGGTGAAGGTCACCAGCCCCAGTGTCTCAAGATGAGGCTCAGCGGCCCCAGTGTCTTACAGGGCGGCCCCATTGTCTTCTGGAGACCCTCACTGGCCCCAGAGTCTTGTGACGCCGGTCCCAATGTCTTACAGTGACCCTCACTGGCCTCATTGTCTTCCAGTGACCCTTAACGATCGCAGTGTCTTGCAGTCAGGATCATCGACCCAATTATTTTCTACTAACCTACGTCTAGGTCTCCATTCATCCAGAGACCTCTCCATTCTCTATTTTGTTACTATGTGGTGAAGGAATGAAAAAGAAAGAAAACAGATCATGATTATTTACATTCATTACCTGTTTAACTAAATCTAACTATATCTATATCTTAATTTAATTGCATCTAATCTTATTTACAATAAACCTTCATTTCTAAACTTCATATGGACACATGCACAGGACAACAACCAGATCAGTCTCTTTCTCATTCTGACATAATTTTTTTTATAAAGATTTTTCTGAGTACCTGCCAAAGCATGAGCAAAACTTTCTTCCAAAACTTCTTAATCTTTTTCTCAATCGCCCAAGTTGTCCAATTTTAGGTAGCTCTGATCTGGAAAATACATACACAGAACAAGCATTAAGATGGACTGACAAGCACACTATACAATAAATGATTTATAATAAACCCATAATAACCAGCATCCAGTATGTGGGCATACATTTGATCAACAACTGTTTGCCAACAACACAGATCTGCATGCATGTGTGAGTTTGTGTTCAGCATATGTACCTGATTTCTGTGAGTGGCAGCTGTTGGACACACTCTGCATCAGTCCAGTGACAGTCCCCTGCCTCCTTAACACACAAACACATTTCTAAGCATTTTCAATCTCTCTCATACATATACAAAACTAAAGAATTATATATTATCGTTTTCACTCTTACACACTAGCAGTGACTAATAGTAATAGTTTAACAATGTTCTGATCAAATTCATAAACCCAGTCACACACAGATGCCACCATAATTTTAAACAAACTTATAACTCGGTATAAGCTCACTGCTGTGTTGCTGGTGGACACATGAGGGTACATGTTTGGCAGCAAATGTTTCAGGTTGTTCAGCAGGTGCTCTGTCAAAGCATTACACAGCCCCTGTTCCTCAACCATGGTGGGGCTGAGAGGTACGCTGTTCACACAAATAACAAACGTGTCACATTACTATATACACCAGACACCCGTCTTCTTTTTATGATCGACAGCTCCATCAGACTGGTCTCTGTGTCTCAAAAAATCCTGAAAACGTATGTGTGTAATTCTAGAAACCTCAGTCCTTGAGTTACGTTGTAATGTGCTTTTAATACACTTACTGAAAGATGGTGGGTCCAAAAACTATTGACAAGTTCTTGGATGTCATAAGATTTAGATGACTCTCGGCAGCCACACGGGACAGGAAGAACAACAGGTAGCAGAGGACGTTAAAATGTTCCTCAGGAAGACTGTTCAGGATTGTCCTCAAAGCCTGATTCATTTCTTCCTCTTTTGAATCTGCAAGATGAAGTGAAGAATTTGATAAATCACTTTTGTTGTGCAGAAAGTACCCAAAATGTTCACTCATCACCACACCAGCTTCACTTACCCCTGAACACATTCAGCAGTTGTGTCCTGTGTGGCTCTGGAATAAGTCCACCAGGTAATTCCCTGAGGAAAAGTTTCAGTAATGAGGCAAGAGTAGGAATATCCTCACTGTCAAACTCTGGGACGCCTCCTTGATCAAAACTTTTCCTCAATTCCTGGCAGCGTTTCACTTTCCCGCCAACCCTGAACAGGCCACTCTCTGTGAGACCTAAACACAAATACACATTTTACAAATACACACAATCTCAGCATACAAGTGACAAACACTGAGAAACACTGTCAAATACACACACACAGCACTCACCATGCTTCTCCACAAACTCCACTATGTGCATGAGCGCTAGAGGAAGACCCTGCCTCATCTGTCCACTCCTCCTCAGGCCGATCAGGGGCACACCAAACACAGCTCTCTGTGTTTCCAGCTGCACAAGGCAAAAGTTCAGGAAAAACAAACAAATCAGAAAGGTTTACTGGGAAATAATGTACTGTAAAGAGTGCACAAGAAAATAAGTTTACATGAAGCTGTCTAACAAGTGTGCATTTTACACTGTCAGAAAAAAAGGTACGGTGCTGTCACTGGGGCAGTACCCTAAGGAACAAAAGTGAAAAGGTACATCTTTGTACCTTACTTACCCCTAAATGGTGCATATTAGTACCATAAAGGTACATATTAGTACTTTAAAAGTGCATATTTGTACCTTAAAGGTACATATTAGTACTGTGAAATATTAGTACCTTTTTACCTTTGTACCTTTTTCTCCATGTACATTAACACAACTTTACAGGATATCGTATTATCGTTTGTTAATTTCAATACTTGATAATGAAAACAAGACATGAGCACAGGGGCGTAAATTTCGTCGGACAGTAGGGGGGGACAATAAACATAAAATTTCTCGAGCAATTTTTGAAGGGGACACAAATAATACAGCCACAATTTATAAAGGATATACGCAGGGGTTAAATTGAGCCGGGGCCGTCCGGGGCTGAGCCCCGGCACATAGGCTTATCAGGGCTCGACATTAACGCTTAATTTTTTGAAGGGGCAAGAGAAAGAGAGCTTTACTTGTCCTGATTAAAACATCAATAACAAAAATAGTTAGGGAATCACCAAAACGCAAGCATGATTCTATTACATTTAGTGTAAGTGGCGATTGATAATGGATAATATAAATATTTAATAATAAATATTTTATTAATGAATGATTCAGCGTTTTGAACGAATCGGTTGCGTCAAAGATTCAGTAATAGCCTATTCCAAAACACCTGCCTCATTCTTGAATGAATCAGCCATTTGAACAAATCGTTTGAATGAATGACTAGGACAGTCACTTGCCGCCACCTACTGCCAGTTCAGTTTCATGTTTAAATTTTCCCAACATTTCTTATTTGTATATTAAAAAATATTTAAAGAATATCATAACATTATTTAATGCAGTTGTAATTTTTCAGTGTAAATTATTTAATTTGATTCATAACAGTCCTGCTTTATTTTTCTTATTGAATTTATTGATCAAATGTAAAAAAAAAATGAAATAAGATTAGGGGAAAAAATGACCTTGGGGTAAATATCACAAATATGCAGATATAAGTTAAATATGCAAAAGCTGACGGAGCACTGTTGAGAATATAGCTTCAGAATAAATTATATTTACACCAAAAAAAAATCCAATTTTTTCCAGACAACTTTTTTGGTCGGACAAGTGACCAATTTACTTGTCCAAAGGACAATACCCTGTATTTTGTATTGATATGCTCTCCTTTAGGCCTACAGAAAGATTTTGTTATCAGATGTAGCTTTGCACACTGCCAACATCTAGAATGATTTTGATCTGCATTTTAGTGTTCATAGCAGAGGGCTCTGTCGACTTATTTTTAGTTTGTCAATTGATAAGATTTTGTAGGCTTTGCATACTCATGTGCACTCCTCGAAAGCCTGAAACCACAGAGCCCCCCCACATAAGAAATCCCAATTTAACCCCTGGATATATGTAATGTTACACAGAAGAAAACCTTACTACTATTATTAGTATAGAATGTAGACTGCCATTATGCTCAATGTTTCTCTTTGGTTCAATAAAAAAACTTACTAAATTGACCAAAATATTCAAAATCATTTATTTATTTGAATATTTTTGAAGTTTTTTACAACCAAGTCACCAAAATACGATGAATATACTTTGAGCAAAACCCAACACACAACAGTAAATCTTCTAGCCTTATTACAGTTCACATTCTTATCACACTGTTAATTGTTGTTGGTGTGGGTGACATAGTATCCAACAAGCTATTGTAAACAAGCTACCAAACACGCTAGGTAACATTATAATTGCTAAAATAGCGGACTCACGGAAAAAAAAATCATGTTATCATCTTGCTTTTTTTGTTATGACTAATTACTCAGCGTCGTCAGCATTAAAGCAAAAATAACCACTTCATCCGATGTTTTTGAATAAAATAGCCTTAACAGCCTACTTACTAGAGCTCCTCTCAACTACCGTCTGTCTTCTCTCCCGCCGGCGCCGCCGGATTTCTACACGCACGAGTGTGACGTGCGCGGTGGACCAAACCACTGTGAGGCAAGGGAGAGGTGACTCAAAATGTTTCTAAACTTAAAACGCCTGTTTGCGTTTGTATTGCTTTACTTCTTACACAATTATTTTAAAAATAAATCATTTATTTACAATACTTAGAGTGGTATTTAATTATATTTTTTGGGGGGGACAGCACTAAGATAGGGGGGGTCATGTCCCCTGCGTCCCCCCCGCGATTTACGCCCCTGCATGAGCACATGAGCGCCGCGTTTTTAAGACGCCATAGGTGTGTTCGACATCGGCTGCGGCTGGATGTAACCGATCGGCGAGATTAGCCGCGTGCAGGCGGGGAGGAGCTGAAAACGGAGACGTGAAGTCGGACACTTTCTGCTTCCCGTAGTGATGCTCGCGCTGCGTTTGCATCGATTTGCATACTTTATCACAGCTGAAGTGAAATAAATGCAATATTTGACTAATACACTGATGTTTCAGAGACCTTTTCATTCAAAACTTTATGTACTGCTTACAGCGTCTGTTTTTACAAGAATAAAGTTCAACATAAGCATATGTTATTTAAACATCAAAGTAGTGGGGTCTTTGTTTTTTATCCGTTTTATTTTGATAAACATGACACAATACAACATCGCGACTACATGAAAAGAGCTTTAACTGTTATAAAAACACAGATTTTTGAGCATTAGTGGAGCTGAAGGCGTGACAATAAACACGAAACACACGTGATCGTTGGCATGCGGTGAATCCGGCCAATCATGAAACAGCTGTGTCGTCATCAGCGCTCGTGCAGCTCCTCTTGAGAAACTGCGCTGGCTAACTCAGGCGGCTGATCTCGAATCGCTCTCGCGGTACTTTAAAGCCATACGTCACAGTCACATGACGTCAGCGCTGTCTCAAGTCGGACAACATTACTTACCGGCATGCACTGCTTCAAGTCAGCCGCCGATCGGTCTTTGCGGCGCTGCATCAAGTCGAACAAGCCTAACGTCAAAGAATTACAACTTTTACACGCAGCGCCAGTGGACCAATCAGAAGAACTCGGAGGCGGGGCAAGCGTTGAGAGCTTTTGTTTACAGTAGCAAGTTGGCATGGCAACTGATTTATTTTTTTATTTTTATTTTTTTATTATTTAACTTTCAGAAAAACATAAAATGACATTAACATAAAAAACAAACAAACAACCAAACAAAAATTAGGGATTGCATTAAATTCCATAGCAACTGATTTAACGTTATTTGACGGTAACATGATGGAGGAGGTCCCTTTCGGCTCGTTCACACAGAGTGTGTCTTTGCGTCTAAAAACCCTTCCTGTAATCACTAATCACATAAAGATGCCCTGGTCTTATGTGTACAGTAGTAAGTCGCCATGGCAACTGATTTATTAGACGGTAACATGGCGGAGGAGATCATATCCAGTCCGATTATTCTTTTTTCCATGTCAAAAATTAAGTCCCTTTTACACAGAACGCGTCTTTGCGTCTAAAAAACCCTTCCTGTAATCACTGTAATGACTCAAAGACGCCCTTACTCTGCTGTGCTGTGTATATTGCATACTTACACACACTGATAAAACTCCGAACACTCCCATTTCAGTGAAAGGATCGGCGTTTTTTTCAGTCGCCAAACTGTTAACCAATCCGAGGAGAGTCCGAAGCCGAGAGTCGAAACCAGAAAAGGGTCAAAAACGGGAATCCAAAGAAGTCAAAAATCGAGTATCAAAAACAGAAGGGAGTCAAAAACCGAGAATCAAAATGTGTCACGAATCCAAAGCCGATAGTCAAAGTCCGAAAGAGAGTCAAAAACCGAAAATCAATAATCAAAGATATTCAATAACTGTAGAAACTCGCCAACCGCACCAAAAACACCAACCGCATCAATCGCCAAATCACCCAACAGAGAATCTAGTTCAGTTTGTTCATATATACCTGATGATGCATCACTCGCGTCATAATAGCGCTTCACTGAGAATAGAGTCTGCTGAAGTCTGGCTGTGTGAGATTCCCATCAACAAACCATATGTGCATACATTAACAATTAAGAGACAGAAATATAAATAAGCAACCTTAAAGCATATTTTACAATATTTAAACACAAAATAGGGTTTTTTAATAGTGAAATAGCTACAAAAACTACCCATCATTTAACTAAAAAAAAAATGTGCAAAAATATCAAAACTTCAGAAAAGGATTTTCTTATAAGGCAAATTCATTCACAAACAAATGCTAAAATAATATATAGCCTACATACATGAACTTAAAACATATTACAAGACTGAACAGCAAACCACTAAAAAGAAATAAATATTAACACTTTACAGTAAGGATCCATTTCAGTAACTTCAGTTAACAAAAACAATAAATAAAATGACTTCTAAAGCATTTATTAATCTTAAAGTTGTATGTTAATGTTATTATTTAATGCACCTGCTAAGATGAACTAACAATAAACAGTTGCACTTAATAAATACTGTAACAAAGCTATTGCTCATTGTTAGTTATTGCATGTACAAAAGGGGTTTAAATAATAAATCAGCTCCAAGTGATCAAGGGCTTGGTGCTTCTCATTTAAACCTTATGCACGAGTTCTGCCAGTAGTGGGCACTCAAAATGCAACCTAAGGATTCTGCTGAGGGGAAGTGCTTAGGGATGTTCGCGAGTGTATGTCTAAAGGTGGAGTTTAAAGGGTTAGTTCACCCAAAAATGAAAATAATGTCATTTATTACTCACCCTCATGCCGTTCCACCCCAACCTTCGTTAATCTTCTGAACACAAATTAAGATATTTTTTGTTGAAATCCGATGGCTCCGTAAGGCCTTCATAGGGAGCGATGACATTTCCTCTCTCAAGATCCATTAATGTACTAAAAACATATTTAAATCAGTTCATGCGAGTACAGTGGTTCAATATTAATATTATAAAGCGACGAGAATATGTTTGGTGTGCCAAAAAAAAAACAAAATAACAACTTATTTAGTGATGGCCGATTTCAAAACACTGCTTCATGAAGCTTCGGAGTGTTATGATCCTTCTGTGTCGAATAATAATTCGGATCACGTGTCAAACTGCCAAACTGCTGAAATCACGTGACTTTGGCGCTCCGAACCGCTGATTCAACACGCTGATTCGTAACGCTCCGAATCTTCCTGAAGTAGTGTTTTGAAATCGGCCACTATATAAGTCGTTTTTTTTTTTTTTTTTGGCGCACCAAAAATATTCTCGTCGCTTTATAATATTAATATTGAACCACTGTACTCACATGAACTGATTTAAATATGTTTTTAGTACCTTTATGGATCTTGAGAGAGGAAATGTTATTGCTCCCTATGGAGGTCTCACGGAGCCATCAGATTTCAACTAAAATATAACGAAGGTCTTGTGGGTGTGGAACGGCATGAGGGTGAGTAATAAATGACAGAATTTTCATTTTTGGGTGAACTTAAAGGCAGACCAGAAGTCGCTGCAAGAGGGAGGCTAAGTTATTTTGATTAAAGATTATGAGGGCACATGAATTAAAAAATTATAATATGCACAGATAAATCATTTATATTAAATACCCAAAAAATTGTCAAATGTGACTGTAATGCTGCCTTCACATGCTTTCGGAATTATCGTAAATATGAGTTTACTAGGTAAAAATTGCACACCCAATTTCGAAAGTTGAATGCAATGAGCTCGTAATCACAACTTCAGAAATGGGAATTATTTCCGATAGCACGTGAAAGCAGCATTAGCCTACTCTCATGGATGTATCAAGGAGAGCTGAATCAGTGAATAGCTTGACAGCCTCAGTTCTTATTCACGTTCATTAGCCGGTAAATTCTTCAAAAATTAAATTCATTTTTGAGTGAACAATTCCTTTGAGAACACATCTTCACCAGTCATTTTTTTTAATTAATTCAGCCAAGTGGACTCCATTTCCCAACATGCTGTGCTGTCATTGCACCGCCCTTGCTGGGTCGCCCCGTGGCTCGCGTCAGTGTTGCGCAGATTCGGTTTGAACCGAAAGCGGAGTGTGACCTTCCCGGGCGGCGGAGACCGGCAGGAGACCGAGCGAGCGGACCCATGTCAGCACTCCCGTCCACAACCCTCGCCACAGAGATGAACAACAACTTAGCTGGAGATGAAATCGGGTAAGACACAGTGTGTTATGTGACAGTGTTTGGATGTAACGTACCCGTCCGTTCCAGCGGAGAGAGATGCGCAGCGGGCCGCCGGAGGACAGCAGATAGCAGGGAACCAGTCCGCCGGGCTCCGCACTCACACTGGTGCACCGCTAAAACTCCTTATATTTAAGGAGCACGGCGACAGCGACACGTCCTCGGTTAATTTAGCTGATAAAATGCTTGGTTAACGAAGCAAAGAGAAAGATTGACAGAAAAGGATCAGCTGTCAAAGCTGTCAAACTGGATGCTTGTATCACTTTCCTTTTATGCTGTAAGTTTCTTACAAACAAACTGGAGTATTATAACTCTCCATTTATAGTTTAAGTTGTTTAAACACAAACTGGAGGTTTATATCGCTCTCTTTCATAAGTTTATAATCAAACTGGAGGCTCGTATGCTGTGTTGTTATCATGTTTATAATCACAAACTGGAGGTTTTTGTATAACTCTTTTTTGTGTCAAATAAAATTGAAGACAGATATCATTTCTGTAGGCTTTTTAGTAACCACATTGAAGGATTTTATCTCTCTCTTTTATGCTGTAAGATGTATAATCGGAAATCTTCATTCACAGTGTTATCCAGTGACCCAGCCTGCAGCAGTTTGCATTAGCCAGGTAGATTTGTTAACCAGCTCATGCCTGAGATGGTTTCGGAGTGGGTCAGGGTAATTTGAATGTATTCTGATTATGACCCGTTAAACCGCACAGATCAGTCAGATCAGGCTTTCAGCCAAGGGCAAACGTGTTTTCCCTCCTTCACCTTGACTCATGTTCCTTTCTGAATGATCTCAAATGCATTGTGACGTTCCCTCATCTTTGTGTTGTAGGAAGCTGTTTGTGGGTGGATTGGATTGGAGCACCACCCAGGGTGAGTGTAACTGTCCTATTAACCACCATATAGTTTTATACAGTAACATTAGTTGCTATGTAGGGGCTCTTAAATAATGCAAGCCTCTATCGCATAGTGTGTGTTTCATTAAAAGCACAGTCTTGTTTCGCTCTGCTGCACGCTATAATATTCTGCATAAACGTTGATATTTGCTCGGCATGTTCCGGACGTAGAAACCAGGTTGTCACTCAGGGGCTGAGCTTGCCTTTTCAGTATGTGGCTGCAAGTGAGAGAGCCTGGGTTAGACGCAAGCTCCAGAAATCGGATAAAGCCCGTATCAAGTAGCATGCGTAAAATGCAAGGAGGAAATCGATGGAGAATGATCTAATATTGTATATATTAATGTTATCAAATATTTCAAAGCCTTGTCTGCTGTACTTGTCACATGCTGATTTTATGTAATGTCTGTTGCTTTTCTTGCTTTGACATGTTGCTACATATAAAACTGTAAAAAACTGTAACGTTCTGAATTTTGACCTTTGGGTCATCTGCTCGCACACGACTGAAAGCTGAATAAGATTTATGTAGTGTGCGTGTATACACATTACTCATATACACATTGCATATCTTTTTGCTAAACTGAGATATGTACTGCAGTTTATAATTCATACATTACTGTTAAAAAGTTTGGGGAGACTGCACTTGTTTGATCAAAAATACAGTAAAAAATTTTTTGATTTTGTTAATATTTTTTCTGTTGAAAGACAAACATAAATAGTGATTAAAGCCAAAATATTAAATGTCACAGATGTATATTTACTGAGTAATCCACTATTTTGTAGAGGAGGATCAAAATGACAATTTTCACTTGAGATTTGGAGCCAATTTAGAGGGGTGTAAAAATGACTATGTTATTTTTACACAGAGATTGGTAGGTCTATTAGTAAAATCTGTTGACTTTAACAATCTTTGTTTCATTATATGCCAACGGTGACAGTTCAAAAATGGTAAAAAGCACTTCTTGTTCTTTTTGCATCAAGTTTGCATGCCTGTAACTCTTAGACTTTTAGATTCTGGTTCTTAATCTTCATTTTCAAGGCCCTATATATTTTAGTCTGTTTAAAAATTACCTACATTTGGTTTGTGACCATTGAAAATTGGTAAAATTCAACAATTTGAACATGGAGTAACATTGGGGTCCCAATATCTACGGGGCCTTAAAAATAAAGATTCCAAAAGAAAAGTTTATCAAGAATGAGAATCTCGAAGGATATTGAGTACTTTTAGAGTTACAGACATGACAACTTTAGAAAAGGAATATTTATGGCACTCAGGTATGTTCTGTTCATTTCAGGTGATAAAAATTGAGATACATTTCTAGTTTTAACATTATTTGTTCTTTAGATATTCCTCTTTAAAACAAAAAAAGTATCAGCTGTATGCAAAGTGACCCACATTTGGTTTTTGACCACTGAAAATGTGTACAATTTACTCATGGAGCCGCATTAAGATCTCCATATGTCTGGGATTGAACCATTGAGGGACATTAAAATGAAGATACCAAAAGGAAAGTTTGTTAAGAACCAAAATCTAAAAGGATATTAAGATATCTTTAATACTTCTCGAGTTACAGGCATGCAAACTTGAGGCAAAAAAACACTTTTTACCATTTTTGAACTATCACCGTTGGCATATAATGAAACAAAGATTGCTAAAATAAACAGATTTTACTAATAGATCTACCAATCTCTGTGTAAAACTAAAATAATGATGCTGCCGCCTTTCTAAAGTCATTTTTACACCCCTCTAAATTGGCTCCAAATCTCAGGTGAAAATTGTCATTTTGACCCCCTCTACAAAATAATGGATTACTCAGTAAATATACATCTGTGACATTTAATATTTTGGGTTTTATCACTATTTATGTTTGTCTTTCAACAGAAAAAATATTAACAAAATCAAAAATTTGAGCCAGGGACCTCTGGTTGATTTGACACAGAATGACCCAACAGCAATTTTGTGAAATATTATCAAAATCTGTTTTCTGTCTCAATATAATTTAAGATTATAATTTAATTCATTCCTGTGCAGAATTGTCAGCATCATTACTCCAATCTTCAGTGTCACATGATCCTTCAGAAATCATTCTAATATGCTGATTTGTTGCTCAAGAAACATTTCTTATTATCTTAACTGTCAATTTTGATCAGTATTAAATTCTTCCAACTTTTGAACGGTATAAGAGAAATATATACAAAAAAAATCAAAAAGAAAATGATAGGAAAGGATAGGAAATGGTTTTTCCTCTCTTTTTACAATTGATGAGTCTTTTTGTTTGCAATCTTAGTTGTATCTAAATGTATTAAAAGGCACCTTTTTGCTAATTATTCCTTTCTGTGTTTTGTTAGAGACTTTACGAAACTACTTTTCTCAATATGGAGAGGTTGTGGATTGCGTCATCATGAAAGATAAAAGCACAAATCAGTCCAGGGGCTTCGGCTTTGTGAAGTTTAAAGACCCCAACTGCGTACGGACTGTCCTGGACACCAAACCTCATAACCTGGATGGAAGAAATGTGAGGAGAATGACTGATAATTCTACTTTGCCCAATTATGATGATAACTGCTACACATTTAACTGCTTCTCACTTAAAGACATCTGCATCTTGTGACCCCGAAGTCAAAAACTTCTGCTCTAATGGCATACTGGTTTGATTTTCTTTTCTTTTACTGAATAAGTGCTGTCTGTTTATTCTCGCAGATCGACCCAAAGCCTTGTACGCCTAGAGGTATGCAGCCTGAGAAGACTCGAGCAAAAGATGGCTGGGTAAGAACTCAGAAATGTAAAGCCACATTTAATGTGTTTTTTTTAAATCCAAGTTTGTTCATTAGAGTCTGAAAACTAGAGTTTATTTTTTTATTTTTTATTCATTGCTGTAATTCAGTCCAGTACTTGCCTAACTCTAAAAAAGCTAAAATATTCTCTTTTTTTTGTGTGTTTTAGAAAGGAAGCAAAAGTGACAGCAATAAGTCTAAGAAGATATTTGTGGGTGGAATTCCTCATAATTGCGGTGAAGCTGAACTCAGGGATTATTTCAACAGATTTGGAGTGGTGAGATGGACACAGATGCAGAAATGTACCTTTTTTTTTTAATCACACTCATAGGGCATTATTAATAACTACATAAATTCCATAATGTTGCAATGATGTCAGATGATGCACAAATGAGCATATACAGTGGCGTCTAAAAGGTCACATGGTCACGAACTTGCTTTTTTGATTAGTGATCTAGAAATAGTGCAAAATCATGACATTTCTTTGCTATTTCCAGGTTTAAATTTGATTTTGAATCTATGATTTTCAACATTTTCTCACACCTATGGACCCCACTGTATGTAATATGTTTTATATATGATGCTTTTTTTTATCACCGCTTCGTCCTTCACTGGTCCTGTTCTCCCTTTTGAAGGTCACAGAGGTGGTAATGATCTATGACGCAGAGAAACAGAGGCCTCGAGGTAAACCACACATTCATATTTGCTCCCATTCAGTCTCTCTCTTACCTCATGCGCAAGACAAACTATTCCGACCCAAAGAGAAGAGAACATCACGCTGGCCATCCGTCCCTCTCATGTGTGCGATGCTTGGTTTGGTGTGTCTCAACTCTTGCATGGTGGCAATTCAAATCAGCAGCATCCACATGACACGCAAACATTTGCATCAAACGTGTGCAGTCAGTTCAGCTTCTTGCACATCTGCTTGTGTCTTAAAGGAGTAGTTCATTCAAAAATGTGCTCAGACGTTTTTTTTTTTTCCTGTGGACACAAAAGGAAAAATTTTGGAACCATCTAATTTCTTCTGTGTAGTAACTGAATGTGATTCGCTGTTTTGAATAGATGCTTGCTGAATGCAAGATATTTATCAGTGAATAACAATTTAAATTTTAACCCTAACAATTTGAATCTGTTAAAAGCAGTGTTTGACTGCTTTTAAATGGTGCTTTGTGAGGATTGATAAACAAAAAGGGACTCGCTGTGCCTTTTGAAGGGATAGTTCACCCTAAAATTAAATTAGGTCATCATTTACTCACCCTGGTGTAGTTCTAATGCTCCTAATGCCCTAATGTCTCACCCAGAAAAGCACACAAGTTGTGAGAAAATGTGAGAAGGTGAATATATCTGTTGTGTTCATCATAACAAGAAGTTATCGTGTTTGCATCTGTCAACTGCCTTTCTAAGTGTTATCAGACAGAGTTCCGGTCTGGATGTATTCAGCTAAGCAAATACACTGATATCTTTTTTGGGATTTTTAGGTGTTGTATTTCATGTCGCATATTTATTAGTGTTGATTTCTCACAACTTATGTGCTTTTTCGCGAATACACATGTCGTGCAGCCGTGTACAGAAGACCAACGGCCAAAGTCAGGATTTTTGTTAAATAATACATTAAATTTCATCAAACTCTATCGTATACCCCCAGAACACATGGCGATATATGATACATGTCAAATGGGATCATTCTGTGATGCTTTCAATCTTGATGCTGGTCCCTTTTCACTGGACTAGTTTGAGCAGGACATTTTTAAAAACTTCTCTTTTTGTGGTCCAAAAAAGAAAGAACGGCATACTGCATTAGAACAACACCAGGGTGAGTAAATGATGACATAATTTTCATTTTAGGGTGAACTAACCCTTTGTGACCAAAACAATTGTGATTTTTAGCAAAAAGTAAAATATTTTTGATTTTTGGAGCTTGCCAGATGTGGGCATTACGAACCATTGTATGGAATAGAGCTTTTAAAAATGTCAATTTTTGTGTTACATGGGAAAAATAAATAACAGGACAGTGAGTAGATCATTTTAATTTTTGCGTGAACTACCACTTTAAAATGTAAAATTGTTATACATTATGGCTGACACCTTTCAGATAGGATTCAGTAGAGCCACTGTTTCATATTATTGAAAACAGACTGTGGCCATGACCCGGTCTAGCTGAAGAACTAAATGTGAAACAAAGCCATCAGTATGACTGAATAAATAAAAAGAATTTCATTTTAAAGTTTTTTTTTTTTTTTTTTTTTTTACACAGTGCTTATGGAAAGATTGCAGTGTAGTTTTTACATTCACTTAAACCATGTCTTTCAGAAAATAGTTTGCTCTGCTTTTACTGTTTAAACTTAAAATGCTTTTCACCTTTCACTCTCGTTGGGTATACATGGAATAGTTTGTCATGTGAACATTTGTAGTTGACCTACTGAATTTCCAATCACTGAAATTAATTTCTATTAACATTTAGACATTTAAATAAGTTTTTTTTAATGCACATTTACATTTGATTGATCTACAAAATGAGTGTTTATTGCAATGTAGTACATTTAAGTAAGCCCTTTCTATCTTTCTTTTTATGTCCCTGTTTTCCTTGTCAAGTGTTTGAATGCATTAACGTTTTTCCTGAGATATGTCTGTTCTTTCTTGTAGGATACAGTACAGATAGTGGCACCACACAGATTAAGGCCTGGTGTGAAACACACTCATGCCTGTTTCTCTGGTGTAAACACGGTTAATGCTTCAGTTTGTGGCAGTGGCTTATCCTCAGACAGTTTATACATTAGTTTCTCTTCGATAATACTGCATAAAACACTTCCTGTTAAGAGATTCAGTGTGGCAGATGTTCTCTGTTTGCGTTCCGCTCTTCTTAATAGCACAGTTACACACTGTCTAGCTGTTAAAGGCATAAAGGCAGGTTTGTGTTCATGGATGCAGGACTTAGCAATGTTCTTGACTGCAATAGGGATGAGCCAAGATGGTCGACTTGTCATCCAGCAAACATCTAGTCAATTACTAGTTTTGGGGCATCAGTGCAAATGGGAATGGGAATTAATTCCGAGATGCAGCTTCACAGAGAGGGTTTTAGGGTGCTGTGCATTAGCGTGCAGTACTTTCAACAATGCAAAACACTCTTCATGAAGTTGTGTCTCTAAATTCATCCCACTTAAAGCACCAGTTGTCGAAGTATCGCTCGTGCAAATTTACCAGCTTTAAACATAAATACAGTCCAGTTGTGCTACGAGTTTTTTTAAGACGCTGTGTCAAATTAAAAATAGTTAAGATCTTTTAAAAACACAAGAATGTGTCCCTTTTGAGCGGGGCCTTAACAAGACCTACTAGACAACCCAATGACTAGTCAATTTTGATAACAGGCATTAAATTGACTTTTAACAGCCTCTATCAATGGCAACTTTCTTTAATGAAACCAGGCCTGATGATGAAGGGCAGGTTGGGTATATTTAGTCCTCATTTAGACAGATGGTTCTGCTCCAAATAGTGTACGAATTCTCAGATCTCTTCAGTCTCAAAGGACGTGCAATCGGAATCAGGTTAGATCCCAAAGTGGAGATTCTCGCAGCCCAGTTCTGCCACAGTTATCTGATCTGACAGAAACTAGTTCACACTGGTGGATCTGGCGCAGCTAAACTCAGCTGCTGCTGGAGGATTGTGCTCTGTCTTATCGCGTAAGTGACCTTGGAATCGCGTTCCGCTTCGGCGGCCCACTTTGATAGTTCTGCCCGCGTGACCCCTGCACGCGAGGGTGCACGCAGTTGCTTCTTTTTTACTGTCCCCGAGCCTCTGAGTAGATCTCTCAAATTGAGCATTAACTGGGCTTACACCACACGAGAAACTGGGCTGCATTAAATGTTTCACAAATATCCTTATATCCTTGTGGTGCTTTTGTTGCAGTGTTACAATCTATGTTCTCTTGGTTTGCCCAAAGTACTGTGGCATTTTGGGAAGCTTCGAGAAAACCAGTAAAAAAAACCTGTAGTTGTAATGATCATTCTTGTTATGCATTGATAATTGTGGTTGCTGCTCGCATTTGTTGTGTAAGATTGGGGTGGCGATGAAAGTGAGGTTCGGATGAAACGGAATAAGGCAGAAATATATATACACATTTCAAAAATCAAGCCCAACACTTGACGTGATCTGTCGTCAGTATCGTTGAGGTTGCATAAGACCTGGCTTCAGTTATCCAATGCCTTCTACGGCTGTTAATGATTAAATATGTCCAGGGTTAAAGTATTGAAGGGAACAGAATAATACATAACACTTCTGTCCTTTTGGCCTCCACCTGTGACCTTTCCTGGTGACTCGGGCCGTGATGTCATCCGAACCTCAGGTACCCCCCACCCCATCCCTCTTATGTTCTTCTAGCTGTTCTGTCCCAACACCCTGCTGCTCTGTTGACTTTTGGTCGTTGGCTAGGTTTTGGATTTATTACTTTCGAGGCCGAACAATCAGTGGACCAGGCTGTCAACATGCATTTTCACGACATCATGGGCAAAAAAGTGTGTAGTTGTAGTTTTATTTTCCCCTACATCAGAAACTAAAGCTTGGGCGACCAAACATACATTAAAATTTATAGAATGGACATTTAACATCAGAGGGAGTTTTTTTGTTTCTCACATGATTGGTTATTTCTCTCCCAAACTGGGGAAAGTTTGCAAACACGTTAAATGTTATACATTTTTACTTGTATAAATCTCTGTCCATGTTAGTCACCCAAGGTTTGGTTCATTCGGACCGCTCCTTTAGGTGCTGTAATGCTGTATTAAAGTGACAAACTTAGGGTAATTAAAGTATTAAAGTAAATTAAATTCTTTTATTAATATACTTTGCTATTATTATTGCATTATAAAGGACCATAAGGTAACTTTATTGCATTAAGTGTTGCATCAGCACTCACCTAAAGAACTGGTTGGTTTCCTTTTTTTTCTTTCTTTCTTTTTTTTTTTTTTTAATTCAGGTTAATACTGTCAGGTCACTTACTATTTGAGTTCTATATTATCTCAGAAGGCAAAGAGAAATCTCAATTAAGTGACCTCAATGTTTGAATCTCCATACTGTGTCTGCTAGTCTACTCCAAATTGGCTTTGGGCGGGTAGCAAATGTCTCTGTAGTGTAAGATTATTGTCTGATACCTAGGTGTATTAGTCTGTTTCGAGGGATAGCGCAAGACCGAACAAGTTGCATGACGTGTTATCTCACCTCACCAGCTCGACTTGGTAAAATATCACTCCCAGCATGGTCGCTTTGAGGAAGTTGATCTGCATTCTGAAAATATAACACTAGCTTTTCTCACTTATTTTGACTAATAGTCTCATGCAGCCCCAGAATTCGGAGCGAATTACGTGGGCCTGTCTTGGACTTTAAGCGTTTGGTCTCCGGAGGCATTTCCTTGCTCTGTCATGACTGTACTGTGCTGATTTAAAGTGAAAAACCACTTGCAGCAAGTTTGTTCAAGACTCCAGAATAGCTCCGTAGTTTCTGTCCTACATTGAGTTTGTTCTCGCACGCTGACGCTCTCCTTGACTCTGGTCTGTGTTCCTGAAGGAATCAGGTGCTACGGTACCTGGGCTATTGTTCTTCACATGACATTATTTCATTGGGGCTTTAAGGGGGGTGAGGCCATACGTTATAAAATTAGAAACTGGAGCATATCAAACTGTGTACCAAATCCCAGCTCTACTGTTGGACGCGAAGACTTGCGCGAGGCCTCCCATCACTCTGAGCGGTGATGCCCGCGGGAGTGGGGGGGGGGGCGTGTTGCCGATTCGAGGATTGCAGACCACTCGCTCAAACTGATACCTAATTAGGTCGACAGTGAGAGAGGAGGAGAGAGACGAAAAGAGAGTCGTTACGTTTATGCTGCTTTCCAACGGAAAAATATCGTCTCTCGCTCTTGATGCAAGGTGACCCCAATAACTCACCCCCTTTAGAGTCTCAAGTCTATTTCTGGATCTCCACTTTAACTGGAGTGAAACTTCCCTCCGTGTGTTAAACTATGTTTGACCATTTTTTTTTTTTTTTATCTGAGTAGCAGGTAATAGAATGTCATTGGCTTAATTGGCTAATTATTTAATTAGTGGTAATTGCTAAGGCGGGCATCTGAAAAGCAAACCTCTGTATTCTACTTAACTCATCTCGTGATGAGTTAAGATCTTGTGCTAAAGAATGATAGCTCAAATCGTTTTTTTATTATTATTATTATTATTATTAAAGTTGGAATGAAATTAAAATTGGCCCTTATCTATTTTCCAAATGCATCTTATTGATCTTACTGTGAACGATTTATTCATGCACGTTTCAGTTTTCAGTTTTTTTAGCTTTCCATTGAAACAACAGACTTCCCTTTGGTGACTTCTCTAATCATTTTGTCTGCATAAATCCTGTCCCTTTCTTGCAATCGACTGCAAGCTCGCGTTCAGATCTAACACCATCCAGTCAACAACTAATGGACTGAGCCTAGTTTACATCCTACATTTTTTTCTTTTTCTATCATTTATTTTTACTCAGATGTAGGGTTGGGAATCGTAAGAAATTTTCCAGTTCCGGTTCTGCCTAACGATTCCGGTTCCGATTCCGATTCCGGTTCCATTAAAATGATTAAAGAACCAAAAAAATAGTAGTAAGGGGAAAAATGCACAAAACACAACTCAGACAGTCCTTTTTGTGTTTATTATACATGTAAAATGAGTTTAACAGACTGCTAATCTCAACAAATTCACTAACACTTCACAATAAGGTTCATTAGTTAACAGTAGTTAACTACATTAACATGAACTGATAATGAACTGCATTTCTACAGCATTTATTAAAGCTGCTGTCCGTAACTTTTTTTGTTCAAAATGTACAAAAATTATATAAAGAGAATGTACAACATGAATCCATTTTCTACACCGTGTTTTTGTCTTACCCTGAATCATTATTGTACACTTATAAAAAGAGTTTATATTCGGACTATTTCAGTCTGGACTGGTAGGACCCGCCGCAGAGTATCACAGTAACTGCGTGACTCGCGATAGACATACACAGAGAAAAGTAGTTCCGGCTACAATGTTCTTCCGCAAGACGCGTGCAGTTCTGTTAAAGGTGCTCTAAGCAATCCTGGGTGGGATAACTTCCTGTTGACGTTCGAAGTGTTGTCAAACAAAACAGAGGCTAGCTAGACCCTCCCTCCTCCTCCCCCTCCGTGCTTCCTGAAACAGTCACGAACACGCATTTAAAATCATTCTTGTCGGTTATTGGCTGGAGCATGTTTATTATGTTTCGTGGTCCAGGCTGCACCAGGTAGTTTTTGTTGCCGTTTTTGGAGCTTGTGGCGACTACAGAGACCGCGTTTTTTTACAGTGTGTTCAGGGGACAGGCAGCTAACGGATAGTGAGGAGATGTTTGCTGTATGTGACAAAAAATGTTTTGGCCTAAAAACGCGTGACATCGCTTAGAGCACCTTTAATTAAAAGCTAGAGGACTGCAGTATTAATCTTTGTTTATGTTAATTTCAACATTTACTAATACATTATTAAAATCAAGAATTGTATTTGTCAACATTAATTAATGTACTGTGAACTAATATGATCAAACTATGAACAGCTGTATTTTTATTAACTAACGTTAACAAAGTTGAACATATACAGTAACAATGTATTGCTCACTGTTAGTTCATGTTAGTTAATACATTAAGTAATGTTTACAAAAGATCCAGACAGGTGAAGCTGAATATTTTTGTAAGTTGGATTCATAAAAGACTTCACTTGTTTCTGAAAGAATGATTCAGTGATATATACAATTTTAACAGTAATTTGTTGCCACCTAGTGGCGTAACAATTCAATCTATACAGTCGTTATTCGAAGAACCAGTTCCTGTCAAAAGGTGATTTATTCTATTTTAATTGGTAATGTAGACATCAGCGTTTATCTGAATAATAAACGTTTGTATACTTCTGTGATGATTGGAATATAACAGAAATAATGATACCGTGTGTTTGAAAAGATTGTTTGTGAAACTGTTTATATCTAAACATGACAACTGCTCTCTACTAGCGGCAGCGCCAACGCAGATTGGAATGTCGTGGGGTTTTTTTTGTCAGAGTTTTAATATACACGGGCGAATTATTGTCATTTAGGATTTAGATCATATGGGTGATGAAATAGAGAACACGATCTTTTAAAGATTAATCGTGCAGCTTTGTGTGTGTCTCTCTCTCTCTCTCTCTCTACATATATATATATGTATATATGTATATGAGTAGCGCGAGGGCTTTTCAGTGCATTCATTGCTATAATATTCATGAGGCGAGACATCTCTATTAAAGGATACAGTCCTCGCACCCATCACACCAGAACCGTTTTCGGAACTGAAACTTAGAAATCTTGCACGGTTCCAACCAGTTCTGGATAAGAACCGGTTCTCGGTTCCCAACCCTACTCAGATGTACATCACAATACGGAGGAAAAGACCTGTTGCTCCTTTGGTTATGTCACGATTTAAAAGAGAAACAAGACATATCTAGAGACTCTTGATTTGGTCCATTAAGAAACCACATATATTTGTGGTACTAAACCACTAAGAGAACATTACCAACCACCTAACCACATCTTGGCAACCACTCACATCAAGTAGCATTATAAGCAATGGCAAACAACACTCTAATTTTCTTGAGAACATGTACAAATCTAGCCATTTTAATTATCATATTTGACACAGTATGAAGATTCCATTATGGTTAGACTTTTGTCTCTCCATTTTTATTATCTGCATGTTAAGTATTTGGTACAATTAGATAATCATACATTTAAACATCACTGACCCTTATATTTCTATGTAAATTGAGATTCTTAAGCATTAGCCAGGGGGAGGTAAGTCTTCATTTTCTATCAGCAGTTTATAACTACTTAAAAGAGCTGAGATATAATATATGTACAGGGACTGTGTTTCTGAGGTACGTCTGTGATCATGAAAAATAAATATTTATTGTCAATTTTAAGCAGAAGTCATCCTGCCTGATATGACCCATAGAGTTTTAGTGGACTTTTAAAGACCTAAATGTCCTTTTCATACCCAAGTACCTTAGAAACACTGTTTAAAAAGTTATCAAATAGAAGAGACCAAGTATATTCCATTCCGTCTGGACTACGGTCATGTATTTGGCCTAAGTAAGCGTATCTTTTCTGAGGTGAGGGCTAAAGTTTCTGATAGGTGAGTGGGGGAAGTAGGCAGTATGTTAATTCTCCTCTTGCTAGTTACGACCTCTTGTCCTTTGTGCAGGTTGAAGTGAAGAAGGCGGAGCCACGGGACAGCAAAGCTCCCGCCCCTGGTCAGCTGGGAGCCAATCAGTGGGGGCCCCGAGCCATCTTAAGCGCAGCCAATGGCTGGGCAGCACAACCGGCTCCAAGCTGGCAGCAGAGCTACGGGCCTCAGGGTGAGTGACACGGTGGGCCAGAACGCAGCGGGAGCGTAACACGTTCCCAAGCTGAAAAATGATACCAAGAGCCAAACGGTATCAGTCATGCTTTGCTTTAGGTCAGCTTGCGCTGTTTGCGCCATCTGGCTAAACCACACTGGGTTTGTCCACTGTGCAGGGAGAAATGTTTTCACGTAGATCTTGCCCAAAATAAGCCTGCTCTGCCTGGCTTGAATCCAGAAATGCAACACTTTAATCAAACACATTCTGGTTTCACCCACATTTTGCTGTATGATTCTGATTAAGTTTTGAATTTAAAAGTGGTTTCATGGTCTGGTGGATGCAAATGTGTTTTTTTTGTTTTGTTCCAGGTGTTTGGGTGACTACAGGACAACCTCTTGGTATGTTATTATATTATATTCATTATATTATATTATCGTCATATATCGTATTATATATCGTTCATTATATATTAATAGTATATTCAGACTTGTTTGGGGTCAGCAAGACATTTTATTATTATTGAAAGAAGTCTCTTAATTTTTATTTTAATATTTTTTAAAATGTATTTTTTTCCTGTGATAAAGTTTTCAGCATCATTACTACAGTCTTCTGTCACATGATCCTTCAGAAATCATTCTAATATTCTGATTTGCTGCTCAAGAAACATTTATTATTATTATAAATTTTGAAAACAGTTGAGGTTTTTTTACGAAAACCTTGATACATTTATTTGTAATCAAAATCTTTTGTTTCATTATAAATGTCTTTACTGTCACTTTTGATCTATTTAATGTCACCTTGTCAAATTAATGTAGTATTTTTAAAAAAAAAAAAATTCTTATTGACCGCAAACTTTTGAAATATATATACACTGCCCTCCAAGAGTTTGGAAACGCCCTAGAAAAGTGGGGTTTTGGACAATATTGGCATGAATCATTTTTAATTTGTGATAATTTTGCACTGATAAGGGACAACACAAACTACGAAAACATATTTTATTACATAAACAGTTTATACATAGAAAAATATCCAAAATAATCCACCATTAGCAGCTATCTGACCTAAACTGGGTTCTGATTGGTTCATTGTATTCTAAACTTACTTTAAAAAAATGTAAATATGTCAAATAACTTGAATGCCCCCAATATTAAATATAAGTCTAAAGGCGGGCGTACACGGTGCGATTTTTGCTGTCGTACGAATTCGCATGCGATTTTTTTCAATCGTGTGTAAATCGTGTATGCTCGCATGGTCGCGGCTCGTATCATGTGCGAGGAATTACGAGCCGAGCAGAGTGCCTTACGAGCGGTTCCCGACCTCCCGATTATTTTTAAACATGTCAAAAAAGTTCGGGAGCTATCGGTTTTGAATTCGTGACATGTGTGCGGTTAAACGAGCCGATTTTTCAATCTATTTGAAGTTGACCAATCAGGAGCTAAAAAAAAACACAGAAGAAGAAGAAAGATAGAGATGACGATGACAGCGCCAAGGCGAATTTGAAAAGGAGGATAAACTCGCTGAACTTTGGGCGAGCACTGTATGATGTGTCAAGTGTGTACATGGGTTGTCTGAGATGATATTTTACAGCGGATCGCCCAAGAGCTACAGTTATCAGGTTAAAAAATAAATTATGGTTGATACGACTCGACTCATGATCCACTCTTGATCACGACATGAAATTTCTCTGTACTACTGTACTGTACGTGTTGGTAGCCATTAAAGAAAATATATTTAGTTTCATATTTATGGTTAAATATGCCTATATTTTTTAATTTTATCTATTTGATTAAGACAAGTGAACAATACATCATATATGCGCAATAGCCTACATCTGGAGACATGGAGTGGGTCAGACATAATTTTAATCACTTCATTAAGTTTTGTTTTGTAGAAAGCCTTTCTTTAACGTGAATTTCGTTTTGTAAAAAATGTATCTTAATTTTAATCAATGTTTCATCAACCAATTGCCTGGATTTAATAAATAAGAAGCAAATATATTCATGGATGCGCAAGCGCGATCACTTGCACTTGATCTGGAGCGCGTCTTATAGACTAAATAAACTGAAACTCAAATGAACTGTTTGCCTCACAGACACGAGAAAAATAGGCTATCTATAGAAAGCTTGAAATGTCTTCTTTTAAACGAAATAATTCAAAACGAAAAGAAATGGGCTACTCTCTGATTATGTAGGCCTAATAATCCAAATGAAATGTGCATTCTGCACATCCACTGCGGAGATGATGAGAGTCAGCAATGAATCAACTTCATCTTTGCAGCCATCACTGATTTAGAAAACATTATATTATTAAAAAACAATTAAAATGTCTACTTGCTGTTTTTTTTTTTTTTTTTGTCAAATTCATAATCGTTTCTTTTGCCGGTTCTTTATGGCAAGCTTTATGCGTGAGCTTGAGTGCTATAGTATAAATGCTAATTAAAATAGTTTATTCTCTCCAGTATTTAAGAAATTGAATGTGAATAATCAACTAATCAATGTGATTACTCAACTAATGGCCTGAACAACTAGTCGATGAGAAAAAAAAATGATTTCACATGTGCCTATTTTCTATCCAGCATGTCACAAAGGGTATTCTGATTTGAGCTCGCGCTCCGCTCTCATGCTCTCTCTCTCTCGCCTCGGAAATCGGCAGGTCGAAAAATCGTGTCGTATATCACCTCGTCCGTGCGATTTTCAGATAAACTCACTCGTGACGTGTGCGTAGACATACGATCTTCCGACCATCAGAATTCGCACCGTGTACGCCCGCCTTAAGAATAAATTATTCTTGATCCGACTAGTGACTCATGATCCGCTCTTGCTTATGAAATTTCTCTGTACTGTACAATACGTGTTGGTATAGCCATTAAAGAAAATGTAGTTTCATATTTATGTTTAAATAGTCCTATGTTATGTTTTAAATTAATTTACTTGATTATGAAAAGTGAACAGCATGAGTAAGATGCATCATAAGATGCGCAATATATCGGGAGGCATGGAGTGGGTCAGACATGATTTTGACCACTTCATTAAGTTTTGTTTCGAAGAAAGCCTTTCTTTAAAGTGAATTTCGTTTTGTAAAAATTGTATCTTAATTTTAATCAATGTTTCATCAACCAATTGCCTGGATTTAATAAATAAGAAGCAAATATAGCAGACAATATAATTATGGCAGGCGCAGGCGCGATCACTGGCGCGTAAAAAAATGTCTCCTTGCTGTTTTTGTCACATTCATAATCATTAATAGGCGCTATAGCCTATATTACGATCATTATTATGGTTTATTCTGTGATCCTTCAGAAATCATTCAAATATTCTGATTTGCTGCTCAAGAAACATTTATTATTATTATAAATTTTGAAAACAGTTGAGGTTTTTTACGAAAACCTTGATACATTTATTTGTAATCAAAATCTTTTGTTTCATTATAAATATCTTTACTGTCACTTTTGATCTATTTAATGTCACCTTGTCAAATTAATGTAATAATTTTTCAAAAAAAATATTCTTATTGACCGCAAACCTTTGAAATAAATATACACTGCCCTCCAAAAGTTTGGAAACGCCCTAGAAAAGTGGGGTTTTGGACAATATTGGCATGAATCATTTTTAATTTGTGATAATTTGTGATAATGACAACACAAACTACGAAAACATATTTTATTACATAAACAGTTTATACATAGAAAAATATCCAAAATAATCCACCATTAGCAGCTATCTGACCTAAACTGGGTTCTGATTGGTTCATAGTATTCTAAACTTAATTGGCAATCAATTGTTGAAGCTATTAAGGTGTGCTGACCCAAAAATCTTTTACAAACCTGGGCCAAGTTTAAACCAGTAACCAGGCATCACAGCTGGCAAAGGGGCATGTCTGACTTTGACATGTATTTATTGCCATTATTATGTAATCAAAATGAAAATGATTATTGCTGGTCTTCAATGATAATGTCAAGTTACTTTAATGTATTTGCACCAAAAAATGATAAGGATTTATGCTGATATCGTCCAAAACCACACTTTGCCAGGGGTGTTTCCAAACTTTTGGAGGGCAGTGTATATATTTAAATAGATTTATAATTATGATTCTATTTTGTGTGCATAGATGGTGTGGAAAATAGTTATATAATAGTGTAAATATTTTATTGCATGTCATTCAGTTGGACTTGATGTGAAAAGGACTTGAGTATATTTTGACTCAATTAAATTTTGAGTGAAATGTGTCTGTGTTTCAGGTGGGTATGGACCTCCTATACCTACTGGCCGTGGGGCACCTGCACAACCTCCTTCTCCATTTAATGCATTTCTAGTTGCAGCGGCACCTACAGGGGGATTTGGGGCACCTCAGGGATACCCCCAACAGGGCTTTAGCGCACAACCTCAGTTTGGTAGGTGAAACATCACATTTTTACAGTATTAGTGTTGGTGAGCATTGATATATGTGACTCTGGTCGACTACTAAATACCGCAGTAATTTTAGTCCAAAATTAAAATTTCTGGTATAAAATATAAATATGCAATATGAATGGGAAATTAAAAGAACTGAAAGGAGATTGTAATAATTCCTGCATTACTTTTCTTATGTGTTTATCAACATAGGATATAGCTTTGGAACACCTCAAGGTGACCAGTTTGTAGCACAGGGAATGCCTCCCCCTCCCAACACGCCGGGCGCAGGGCCTTTAGGTTTTGCCCCGGCTACGACTCCCTCTCAGGACCTGAGCAAAGCCGCCCCAGCACAGCCAGACTTCTCCTACAGCCAGTATGGTAAGAGCGCACTGAAACTGCAGATGTGCTGTAGCTCATCACTGGGGTTCTGCTTCCTGTTCACACGTCTGAACGGGCATGATGACATCACATACACACGCTTCCACACAGACCCTCAGTCTATTTACCCTCAATCAAGACCTTTAGATTTTGATTTTCGGTCTGTGGAGGTTTATCCAGTGGTATGTGTGAATTAGATCATCCTGTACTGCAATGCTGCTTTTGACCAGATGACGCTTCATCTAACTCAGACGAGGGTTTTCATCTGTAGATGCTGCAGCGTTGGATGGTGGGGGTGCCGAAAGGATAAAGTAAAGTTGCAGGGCATGGGAGATTTAATTTTAGATTTAACTGACTTTAGACATTGACCAAGTATAAGATATACAAAGAATGTCTCTTGCTGCAGGTGCCAACACAATACATACAACATCTAGAGCATCCATTAGACTATAGAAAATAGAACTAACTCTACAGATATAGACAAGGACACCTAATGGCCAGAATTAAAAGCATCTGGAAGTCGGTGAGATGTGGGATATGGTACATTTAGTGGTGCTTGCTAAGGCAGCTATTACTACTACAACAACAGACCTCTAACCCTCAGTATTATTTTTGCCATCATTTTGGCACATAATTCATCCTGTAGCACCATTTGTGCTACAAACCTAAATGATTCCTCCAATCGTTGAGGACAGGTGTGCTATTACTTTTCCAAGCGATTAGACTTACCCATAAATAAAACCTGCACTTGCACTTAAGGGGATAGTTCACCCAAAAAATGAAGACTCTTTCATGATTTACTCACCCTCATTTCATTCCAAAGAACCCAAAAGAAGATATTCTGAAGAATGTTACTAACCAAACAGTTCTAGGTGACATTGACCTCTATTGTATAAACTAAAACACTTCTCAGAATTTCTCAGATTATCTTCTTTTATGTTCCATACATTTGGTACGATATGAGGGTTAGTAAGTGATGGCAGAATTTTTATTTTGGGGTATATGGATCCATATCTAGGCACAGAAAACCCACTCTAGCAACTCAATAACAATTAGGGCTGCCCTCGACTAAAGAATCTTCTAGTCGACTAGTAGTTATTCATTTGAGCCCTTATTCAACTAGTTGCACATTTATGATATTAATTTAATTACTTATATACTGGGGGGTGGCAGCATTGGAAAATGGTTTGAGAAAAAATATTAACAATGTTAAAGGTTTAGTTCATCCAAAAATTAAATTTCTGTCATTAATTACTCATCCTCATGTTGCTCCACACCTGTAAGACTTTTGTATATCTTCAGAACACAAATTAAGATATTTTTGCTGAAATCCAAGAGGTATCTGAACCACACATCGGCAGCAGCGTTATTGCACACACATGGATCTTGCTGCTCACGTGTACAGCATTGGCCAATACTGAGTTGGCGTTCTGACGTAGAACCTAGAAGTAATATACATCATCTGTGCACGAGGTAGGGCCTTAAAAACATCAGCCAATCGTTTACGCGATCATCGCGTAAATGATTGGCCCTCTGGCTTGTCAATCACTGCCATGACGTTCCTTGTGAGAGACGAGCGCGGCTGCGCGCTCCAGTAACTTTCCACACTCCACAGGCGCCGCATGCAATGTTTTTGTCAGGAGACAGGAGTAACAACTGCAGATTATGAGTTACCTGCGGTGAGTCCGACATAATGAATCCACTAACACGACACAGCGAATGCCGGTGGTAAACACTCGCGTTCCAATACGAGTGTTTACGAGTTTTGGGAGGAGTTCCTTCGAAGGAGGGGGGTTGTTCTTACGCATGCGCTCATTTCAAAAACTCAGTAACAGTCTTTGGTTTCTCAGTCGACGAAAAAGATCCTCTTTAGCACCTTTAAGGTTGAACCACTGTAGTCACATGGACTATTTTAACGATGTCTTTGCTACCCTTCTGGGCCTTGAAAAGTGCAATGGCGTTGCTGCCTATGTGTGGTTCAGATACCTCTCGGATTTCATGAAACATATCTTAATTTGTGTTCCGAAGATGAACGAAGGTCTTGCGGGTTTGGAATGACATGAGGGTGAGTAATTAATGACAGAATTTTATTTTTTGGATTTTTGCAACTCGCTAACAGCCACTGTCATCTTTGCAACAACATAACAACATAGCAGCCACTCAGAACACTGTATAACTTAGCAACCACCTAGAACACCCTAGCAACTGCATTGCAATGCTTACAACCTCTCTCATGTTTGCAACTCCATAACATCCTGGCAACCACCCAGATTAACTTTACCAAACACATAGCAACGCCCTAGCAATCGTGCAGCAGAACGGTAACAACCACTCAAAGGTCTTACCAACCGCATAGCAATGTCCTAGCAAAGACCCTAAACAACTGCAAACATTAGCAACCACCAAGAACACTCTAGCAACTTGCTAACAAGAGATGCACCAATACTAAATTTCTCAGCTGATACCGATAGGCGATTATTCAGAATGATATCTGCTGTTTCCTATAGTTTCATTTTCTTAAGGAAAAAAAAACAACTCCCAACTTATGTTGTAAACTATACAGGGAACCCTCTCATTTGTCACATTGCTATAATATTAGAGGTTAAAATGAACAACAGAGCCCAAACTATTATATTCAGATATAATAATTGCACTCAAATAAAAAAATAATATGAATGGGAAATTAATTGTTTATATTCAACTCAGTTGCACAAAAGGTAGTTTTCATAAACACTTGTCTTCGTGACAAATTAATTCAAACATACATATCTAATTAACAGTAAATAAACTCCCTAGTTTTTTTATAGCTAACTAATTGGGTGTAACGGTACATGTATTCGTCCCGAACCAAACGGTACCCATGTCATTGTTCGGTTCATGAAGTCAGATGATGAATACAGTCAGTTACAGGCGATCCACACTCCAAACCAGAAGGGTTGCGGTATTGCAACATTGTTTGCCAACCGCCACAACAGGAAAAAGCACAGAAGAAGAACGATATATAACGATCTCTCAACCGGTGTTTCAACCGTGGAAAGATATCAATAAAACAGCTCACAGAATAATCTCACACAGCATTACATTTACATCAGGCAAGTTATTTAGTGTCCACAGCATGTTAGTTCACTAGAGAAATTAACTCTAGAGGGAGCATTTCACTAAATATATACACTATATTAGCTTATATATTCATTATATTTACTTTACCTGTTAGTAATCTCTTAATTAGTTTAATATATGTTTAAATAAATTTGTCATGAAAATAAGTTACGACAGTAACTGTAAATTATTATATTTCAAAAATGAATTGGAGTAATAATTTTATAATTAGATTTAGAAGTTAATGCAAAACCTTCCTTATGTTTACATGTTTTTTTATTTGAGTGTTGATTATTATATCTAAAAGTAAATAGTCAAACAAAATAGTTTGAGCTCTGTTGTTAATTGTAACCTTTAATATTATAGTAATGTGCAAGAAAAGGCTCCCTGTATATAGTTTACAGCATTAGCAGAGATTGCTACAATTTGAGACAAAATTTCAATAAACCATTGTTTAATAAAAAAGGAAGAAAAAAGAAGCAATTTTATGTTTAGTTTTCTCCCTCCTGCTGTACCGAACCTGTACCGAACTGTGACTTCAATACTGAGGTACGTACCGAACCGTCATGTTATACCCCCTACTGACTAACGAACTGTGAATAATGGATAATTTTCCTGAGGTAAATGCAACGTTAAGTGACATTGTTCACAAGCTGTTTTATTGGCATCTATCTGCTGTTGAAACACTGAGCGATTATGAGACACAACACATTTCAGTAAGTTGTACTGTATCTTTCAACATACCTTCTGATGTTAATGCATGATTTTTGAGATATAACTCTGTATTAAAGAGGAAGAAATAACTTGCGCTCCTCACTGCCGATTGAACTGAGGCGTTACGGCAATCCGTCACTTCAGCTTCAAAGCTGAGACTTTGTTTCTTGTCAGAAGTTACACAGCACAAAGCTCTTTGCGATTATTGGATGGGAGGCGCGCTACAAATAATGTCTGGTGTAGGGAAAGACTATGGACATGGCAACCTTTGCTTGAACTACAGGTGATTCATAGGGTCAAAGTAGTCCGCCTTAATGTAGCTATTTTTTTAACTGTTAATGCGTTATTGTCAGGTTAACTTTAGCAGCCCTAAATTCAACACAAGAGACATTTTCTTCACGCACAGTATGAGTTGAGGTCTGACACGGTTTTCCGCCCTCTTTTGATTGACAGGATACAATCGCCCTGATCATCGTCTGTTTTTAAACAATAGTGAAAATAATTGCTTTATCAGCTGATACCAATTACTGGCCGATACATTGGTGAATCCCTATTAACAGCCACTCTTTTCTTTGAAACCACATAACAACATCCTAGCAACCACTCAGTTAGCCTTACCAACCACATGGCAAAATTCTAGCAACCATCCAGATCACTTTACCGACTACACTGTAAAAAAGAATCCCTGTAAAATTTACAGTAAAAATACCAGCAGCTTTGGTTGCCAGAACTTTACCGTAAAAAATACGGTAGCAACGTTTTAGGTTTTACAGGACAGCACTTAGATTTCACAGTTCAAAATCGTATAATTTAAAGGTTTATATTGTAATAATTATGGTTCATAACTGTTTATTTTACACACAGTAAAAAAAATCAGTTAAATTTACGGTAAAAAAAAAATTAAAATGTCATTAACTGATATAATGTTAATGTACCAACCTATTGAAGTACTAATATCTGTTTTGTACCTTTTATAATACACTGACAACCCCCAAACAGAGAGGTGATGAGTCACATGATGAATCAAAGTGTTTCAGTTAAACCAATTAACTGTTTTTCACAGTAGCATTTTTACAGTCTTTTACTGTCATTTTTACAGTGGAAAACGTTAGCTATCATATACTAATGCAACCACCCAGAACTTCCCAGCAAGCACCCAGATCACTCTAACAATCGCATACTTTACAGGCAACAACTGTCTAGTATTGAGTAAAAATATTTGCTTCACATAATATACAAGTGTAGTTATTATGGGATGCTCAAATTAATATCAATCTGAGAGGTAAAGATGTGGCCTTGCTCCATAATCAATACAGAAAATGTCAAGTTATTTGGGCATAACAAACATAACAATGATTTGAAAGCGCGTTATGCCAGAACGATCAAGATGGAAGTCTTTAAACCGGAATTAGTCCAGTTCTATGGCAGATCTTAAAATAGCACTGTTCTTCGCATCACCGGGGTTGACGTACATTAGAGTGCTGTTAGCGTGGAGGTCAGGCTGTCTGTGTGGGTTGTATGTATGTACATATGGTCTTACGAGATGGTCTCATCAGCCGCTTTATGTCACGCCTCCGCTTCGCTTCCCATTCATCAGCACCTCAGTGGCCGAGCAGCCTGATAAACATGCTCATTTAGAAACCACGCAGGGCCGATCCATCCACATGTTCTGTTCATGAGCCCTGAGAGCAGGAGAGGGCAGCGTTCACCTGGGTAGGAGCTGTAAGGTAGTAGTTAAGTCAGACTCTGTCAACCTGGTCTCCTCATCTCCCTGCTAGGCTTGGGTAACTATCCTCAGGACCCCTCTGCCTACGGACCAACGCGTCCTTCTCACACTTATGTACAGGAAGAGCAGGGATATAGTGCAGGTAGGTGAGCAACTGCATCCTACAATCACTCAAACCCAATAGAACAAACATCAACAGCCTGTGGACCCATAAGGCTTCAGTTCTGTTTCTCATGCATCCCATGTACAATATGCATATGCCGTATGCATATTCTACATCTGTTTGAGGCATATCTTCGGTTTTCAATGGGATATACTAAAGTACAGCTACATGTCATTCAGGGGGCCTTAAGCGGCAAATGTTTAATGAAATAAGCTCGTCACTAGACGATATTGTAACTCGTATGGCTTGTAGCTGTAGTTTACTATATAAAAACAGACGGCTTGCTTCAGATGTTCTTTTTTCAGTCACTGCATTGCTTTGCTGCCAAAAGGATGATCTAATGGTGTCTCTACTGGGTTTTCTGTGGATTTTGTGCCCCTCATGCAGCGTGTGACAGTCACAGCTGAACAAATCTGTACGGATTCGGCGAATTCTTTACATCTTTGACTCCTAAAAAGAATCCATTTCTCTTCATTTGTGCTCATGTAGTCTAATGTTTCACTTTCATTTAGAGACTTTCGAATAAACTCTTTCCAAAATGCATTTCTGCCTTGGTATTTCTGTTTTTATTTTTTCTATTTTTTCAGAATGCTTTAAATGTGTTTTCATGACCACCATACCTTTGTTTTTAGATGTTTTCTGTTCAGTTATTTGTTTCTGTTGTAGAATAATCTTAGATATTTTGGCCACGTACACACTGCAAAGTTAGGGTTCAAAGTTAGTATCACTTCATTATGAGTCTGTGTGTGTAAGGAATTGAATGTGATAACCAAAGCAACAACAAACATGGATGCTAACAGTTCGATCTGCTCAGTGTTGCCCATGTTCAAGCAAAGCAATAATAGCAAAAATAAAACTGCATGGAAATAATTAGTAAAACATCATTGATCACATCCTTTTAGGAGTGAATTTGGTTGTAGAATTAAAGAATTCAGTTGTCTTTGTGGACAAAACGGGATTGAATCTCATAAACCCAAAGTGCACTTCTGTTTTAACGCGTACTGTGCTTAGCGTATGCATACAGCAGAACCCTTTAAAGTATACTTAAAGTATAGTTTCATTCTTGTCTCTGCAGAAGTAGTGACTGATAAAAATGTCTTTGTTCTCATTTAAACTGCAGTTGCGGTTATCTGTTAACCCTTCACACAAACACTCGTTATCAGGCGTCTATTGTTGTCAGGCGCATGGTTTATGGGGGTGGGGGAATTACTGGAATTATTAATCAACTATTTACATTATGCATTTTGAGCTTTTGTGACAAGCATTAAGTTCTTTTCCAAAACACACAACTAGGACCAATTATCTGCGCAACATGTTTATTTAACTTTGCAGTGACGCAGAAATCATCGTATGCTGTGCGTTCGTTCACCAGTGTGCTATTGAGAATTTATTACTTTAAAACACTACGTAGAAGGTCAAATGTCTAAAACAGCCACATAATTTAAATAGACCTTGCACGACTTGCACCAACGTAAATTAGAAGGGTTTTTAACCCCTTTGCTAATTAAAAATACCCTGCAATAGTACTTTTGGGCCCAGTTTCACAGACAGGGCTTAGCCTAAGCCAGGATTAAGCTTTAGTTCAATTAGGGCATTTAAGTAGCTTTTATAAACTTTCACTAGAAGGAAGAAAACATTACTGGTGTGCATCTTGAGACAAAGTGGTTGTGACATTTTTTAAGATATGTCAGTACAAGTTGCTTTCAGTTAAAACAGCTCAAGCATGCATTTTAGTCTAAGACTAGCTTAAGCCTTGTTTGTGAAACCGGGGGTTGGTGTACTAAACTGGTATACTTAAAGTCTGCTAAATTGGAACAACTAATTTTGTACTTAATGCAATTTAATTGTGCAGAAGTAGTGCTGACGTCCAACTTAAGTTATACTTAAGTATTTGATTGTGCTAAAGTGGAACTATTACAAGTATCCTTTAGGTACACTTTATATATCTTGCATTTAAAGACTGATATTATACAATCCTTATTAATAGTGATATTAAAACACTTCTTAGGCATAATGTTAAGAAATGTGCATTGTGCAATAAAGAAATACTACAAATAAAGTTTAATTATAATTTTATATCAGTAAGTCTTGAAGTGATATGTCAATAAATATGTTAATAGATTTGAAGTACACTAAGTATGAAATAAATGTACGTTTTCTTTTACTAGGGTTATGTTTTATTGTAGTAGCAGTTGCCATGAGAAATTTTGATAAACTTATAAATTGTGTGATTTGGGAATATTTTTTTCATATAAAACAGCTAATTCTAGATAAACTAATTAGTGCAAAAATAAAGTGCAAGGTGTAAGCTGCGCCAACAGTATGTGTATATATAAAAGAACAAAAGTATACTTTGGGCTTAAGAGAAGTGGCGACTGTATGTAACTGCAGTGTGTACATGACCTTTGTCTTGAGAAGTGAAAAATGGACCTAGTGCAAAATGACGAGGGGTTACGAGAGATGCCCAGAAAGCCTAGTCGCATGTTTGTTCTTTGGAGTTACTGGTGTTTAATATCACTTTCCATGTTTTCATGTCTGTTGAGACAGGTTATGGGCAGGACCTGAGTGCTTTTGGTCATAGCTTTGCAGACCCCAGCCAGCAAACTGCCTCATACGCTGCAGCCCCCTCCGCACCCTCGTCAGGAGCTCAACCGGCAGCCAGCAGCTTCGGACGAGGACAGAACCACAATGTACAGGGCTTCCACCCCTACCGGCGCTGAGCTGACCCCCACCCCCATCCCCATCCCAATGCAATACTCATCGTCAGGGATATAGACGTTTTGAGCACAAGCTGAACTGGATTTTGGGATTGTCTTTCTGAACATTGCAGAGTAAATAAAAGGGGTTTTATTGTGTGTAAATTGTGAACAGGGGCTCTACTCCGATAACAGGAGACCACAGTACTCTTCTATATTTTGTAGTCGGACTGAACTACTGAAGTATTTAGCAATAGTTTTGGACTGTCTGGTCAAACATCAGCACAGAACAGACGCACCAGACGTCTACGACAGGGTCTCCCAATTATTCAGCTTTAATTATATTAGTGGGGAAATGTCTTTATTTTCAATTTTGTGAATTTTGTTTACTCTATGAGCCTTTTACTGTTTTATTTAAGTTTGAAATAGATTACAAATGTGTATTATACACCTAAACTGTGCAATTTTTTAAAGAATTTTGTACTAATATATGTGCGCTTTTCTTGTTTTTTTATTTAAGGACGTAGACTTCCCTCAGGTGGCTGTTAGTGCACTTTTGCACTTATGCAAAAAAGAAAAAACAAAAATGAGAGTTTATTTGAAATAAATGATTTAAAGAAACAATGTCGTGCAAATTCATTGAGGTAACGGTTTAATTGTTTTGGAAATGAATCTGTTCACTTTCAAAGACAACATGAACTTATTAAATATTAAGTGTTCTGTTATAGGAGTGTCCACAGTTTGATATCTGTCATCATCCCAATATTATATTATAGTAAATATATTAGTTCACATATAACTTGTACATGAAATTCAACATCAAGATTCTTTTGCAAGTTCATATGAAGAAAGAGTAAGTCTCAAGCTTTTTTTTTTTTTTTTTTACTTTTAATCACCATTTTAGATTCACTTGGTGTGACAAATTAATTATTAGAAGTACAAATATACTTTGATTTGCAATATGAGGTCATGAAAGTTGAATGCATAATTATTAAAAAAACAAAATGCTGTTTAAAATAGCTAGAGAATAGCATGTTCTACTCCCAAAAGTAAATATATTATTTATATATGTATATTTTCCTGAAAGTTTTACTGGTACAAGAAATCATTAAACAAAACTGAATTTGCTCATTTGTTTAAAAGTCTTCAAAAGATTTTTTTAATGTTTTTGAAAGAAGTATCTTATGCTCACCAAAGCTGATCAAAATATAGTAAAACAGTAATGCTGTGAAATATTATTACAATTTAAAATAATCAATTTATATGTTTTTTTCCTGTGATGCAAAGCTGAATTTTCAGCATCGTTACTCCAGTCTTCAGTGTCACATGATCCTTCAGAAATCATTCTAATATGCTGATTTGCTGCTCAAGAAACATTTATGATTATTTTCAATGTTGAAAACAGTTGTGTACTTTTTTTTTCAGGATTCCTTGATGAATAGAAAGTTCAAAAAAACAGCATTTATCTGAAATACAAAGCTTCTGTAGCATTATACACTACCTTTCAAAAGTTTGGGGTCAGTAAGAATTTTTATTTTTATTTTTTTGAAAAGAAATTAAAGAAATGAATACTTTTATTCAGCAAGGATGCATTAAATCATTCAAAAGTGACAGTAAATACATTTATAATGTTACAAAAGATTAGATTTCAAATAAACACTGTTCTTTTGAACTTTCTATTCAACTTTCTGTTCATTTGAACTTTCAGAATCCTGAAAAAAAATATTGTACACAAATATTTTGTACAATTGTACACATTAAATGTTTCTTGAGCAGCAGATCAGCATATTAGAATGATTTCTGAAGGATCATGTGACACTGAAGACTGGAGTAATGATGCTGAAAATTCCGCTTTGCATCACAGGAATAAATTACTTGAAATATATTCAAATAGAAAACAGTTATTTTAAATTGTAATAATATTTCACAATATTACTGTTTTTACTGTATTTTTAATTAAATAAATTAAGCCTTGGTGAGCAGACGAAACTTCTTTTAAAAACATTAAAAATCTTAGTGGTTCCAAACTTTTGGACTGTACTGTATGTGTATATATATATATATATATATATATATATATATATATATATATATATATATATATATATATATATATATATACACACACACTACTGTTCAAAAGTTTGGGATCGGAATTTTCAGCATCATTACTCCAGTCTTCAGTGTCACATGATTATCATTAAAATATGCTGATCTGGGGCCCAAAATAATTTTTTCTGATTATCAATGTTGAAAACATTTTTCTGTAATTCTTTGATGAATAAAATGTTCAACAGAACAGTATTTATTTGCAATAAAAATGTGCTGTAAGATTATAAATGTCTTCACTGTCACTTTTGATACATTTGTTACTGAATAAAACTATTAATTTTGACCCCAAGCACAGTTTCATCGACGCCACAGTGCATTTAGTGCGTGGATTTCTCGTTTTTACGGATCAATTAACAACATTTTGATTTCATTAATTGATTTGCTCAAAAATAAAACCGCATTCTCATGTCAACAACATAAAATAATTATTTTTTCCTCCTCTCCGCTAGAGGGAGACTTACTAAACTCGTCAAATATTCACTGAACTCTCGCGATATTATCGCGTCTCTCCTGCCTTCTTCCTTTTCCGGGAGTCTCTCAAGATGGTAGGTTCACCTCTTATTTGTGAATAATAAAACGACAATAATCCAAACGAATCTACTATAACCATGATGTATATTAGATTAGATCATATGAATAAGGCATATTTAAGAATTAATGCATGTTTTCAGGCCATTATTTTTCACCTGGGATGAATGTTTAGATAGATGTTCGTTCGATTAGTAGCTTCAGTCGTGCGATCTAGTTCTCAGTGCAGCGTGATGGATTCTCAGACTGTTTGTTCTCATGTTCCTGTGTAACGTGATTAAGTAGGAACTGATCTTTTTATTTTATTAGTCACTGTTTATCTGTTGGTTAAGACGCTAACGGCTAAGTAAAAGCCCGTGAAAAGCGGCTGATTGACGGTGGTTGTGATTCCCACAGGCGGACGTTGAGCAGAAGAAGAAGCGTACCTTCAGGAAATTCACCTACAGAGGTGTGGACCTGGACCAGCTGCTGGACATGTCCTAGTGAGTCGAGCCTCTATCGCTTCACATTGCGTGTAAAGCGTCCAGGGAAAGTGTCGTCAAGTGAATGAATTAACGAGGAAAACAACAATGAGCAGGACACTCAAAAAAGTGGCAACCGACAAAAAAAGTCAGTGGAAATGACTCTCTGAGTTTCAAAACTGACTTTCTTGTGAGGAAAGCAAAAGATTAGGTGGAATGTCCTGGCTGTTCTCTATGGAACTTGTTTCCGCCACTGAGTAAATAAAAGGTTATTTCAACTTTATATTGCAGCTATGACTTCTCAGAATTGTGAATTTATCACTCACAATTTTTTTCTCTCAGAATTGTATGTTATAAAGTCAGAATTTCATGATATGAAGTCGCAATTGCTAGTTATAATTGGTTTATATCTCGCAATTGACCCTTCGCAAAGACCCGTCCCCCTTAGTTACTGTTGCTTTGTCCGGCAAGCCCTGGCGCTGTCACGACACACAGAGTGAAAAATACAAAGAGGACACTGACCACACGTCGACAGACAAGACAGCAGGTTACTTATGATATTAAACAAAGTCCCAGCTTTAAAATTATGTCATTTTTTTTAAGAAATTCGAACAATAAAAACCATTTTGTGGCTCTTTTAATGTGTCGTGACAGATTGCTGTAGCGCCTCAGCTCAAGAGGCTCGTGAACCGATCATCTCTTCCTACTAGATCATTTATAGCATCAAATAAACATGAATGAACATCAGAAGGAATGTTGTTTCAAATGTGGAAAGACTAAATTACACACCATTTTTCAAGTTCAAATCCACCAAGGTTAATCTAACTCCTGACTGCTTTGTCAGACAAAATGGTGGATTCGGAGTTATGATTGGTTAGAACGCTTGTCAATCAAACTCCCGGCAAAGGGTCAATTCTGAGAAAAGCCAGAATTGTGAGCGATAAACTCGCAATTCTGAGAAAAAAGGCATCACCCTCAGAATTAGACTTTAAAAGTCACGATTGCGAGAGTCATAATTGCAATATAAAGTTGCAATAACCTTTTTTTTTTTTTTTAATCAGTGGTGCAGACAAGCTTCCATAGTGCTCTATGGGAGAAAAAAAAAATCAAGAAAATTGTGGTTTTATCTTGCAATTCTGATCTTTGTTCACAATTCAGAATTGGTAGGTTCGCAGTTCTAATTGGTAAAGTCTGAATATAAACTCACAATTCTGACTTATTTCTTACAAGAGTTAGAAAAGATTGCAGTTACCTCTTTTATTCTGTGGTGGGTTTCTGAAGGATAAAGTCTGTGAGATGGAAGCTAGAATTATGAAAAAAGTTAAAATTGTGAGATGGAAACTCGCAATTATATAAAGTAAGAATTGTGAGAGAAAGTCAACGTTTACCTTTTTACTTTTTTATTCTGTGGCAGAAACAAGCTTCCATAGATCTTTCTAATGCAACAGTTTGTAAAATTGACAAAGCACCATCAAAGTAGTGCATACTGTGCTATGTCAGTACTTCATCAAGTCATATGATGGTTTTCTGAACAGAATTGATAGTCAAAATGCCTCCATCTACTGCAGCTCAAATCTCATAGTGTGTAAGACGGTCAAAATGGATGTTTTCTAAACAGATGTGCTTCTTTATTGTATCCAAGTCCCTTTAAGACAAGTCATTTCACTCGGCGGCCATCTTTGAATAGCCTCTCGGGCATGCAATTGCAGCTTCTATCTCTTTGAATGGGGAAACATCAAATTCTCAAGCTGTTTGCCAAGCTTTCGATTAAAATTCATATTTGAAATCACCAATGAAATCTGACAATAACTGTCTCATAAGCTCCAATAATGACAAAAAAAGTTTTTCAGGCTGGATCAAGCTCATCCGCAATCCTAAGAGCGTGTCCCTTAGGAAGTGCACGTCTGACTGTTTCTATAGAAACCAGAGCTACTAACGGCTGCTGCAGTGACACGATGGCTTTACCAATTGCCTTAGTTCTTATTTAGAAGGCGGGACTTATTCCTCCATATTGTGCATTGCACTTTCTCCCATTCAAAACAATACGAGTGATGCGTCTTGTTGTTCTATAGTCTTTGACCGTCAAACTTCTATACTTGTTCTGTGCCAAAGTTCTGAATTAAGGTGTCATTATCAATGATCTAGTTCTGCTTGTGTAGAAATGTTGATTTAAGCTAGTGTCTGTTTTTTTCCTTAGTGAGCAGCTGATGCAGCTCTACTGTGCCAGACAGAGGAGGAGGCTGAACCGCGGCCTCAGGAGGAAGCAGCAGTCTCTCCTTAAACGCCTTCGTAAGGCCAAGAAAGAGGCGCCTCCCATGGAGAAACCAGAGGTGGTGAAAACTCACCTGAGAGACATGGTCATCCTGCCGGAGATGGTTGGATCCATGGTCGGCGTGTACAACGGCAAGACCTTCAACCAGGTTGAAATCAAGGTGGGGATGAATCATGCACTGTTGAAAGTTCGTGAAGAATGTACTAAAGTTCATTTCAAGGACTCACCCTGTGTCCCACAAAGACATTAAATATTAATGACATTGTATTGAATGCATTGTGAATGAATGTTGTTGTTGTTTTTTTTTAGTAAATATAATTTACAAGACCTGGCAGGTTGCAGCTAATGATATGTATTTTGTCTCTTTTCAGCCTGAGATGATTGGTCATTACCTTGGAGAGTTCTCCATCACATACAAGCCTGTTAAACACGGTCGTCCGGGTATTGGAGCCACTCATTCTTCCCGCTTCATTCCTCTGAAGTAAAAATTGAGTATGTAAATAAAAGCCTCCAAAACAGCCTCTGATTTTGTCTTTTTTTTTTTTTCTCTCCATAAAAGCTACATTTATAGTTTATTTTCCTCTGTGTGCATCAGCAGGCGCATGATCTATTGTCGGATTCACATACTGCTGCAGCACGCGCGTTTTCATTTTGAAGCCATTATAACGTGTGTCCACTGGTGCAGAACAGAGCGAGCGTTTTCAGTTCATTCCTTCCTGTGAAGCTCAACTTCCATAGGAATAAACAAATAGAACCTTCAAATGAGATGGAACTGCCTCGCTCATGGATGTGAATCCATTATAGAAGCATCAGCATTGCACTTTCAAGTTGTACTTTGCAGCCGCTGCTGTTGGCAAGAAAGAGTAAACGAGTCGTTTTTTAGCTTCGTTTTCAGTTCAAAACCTCACAAAACTATGTAAGTAGCTATATAGATGTTAATATTGCAAACATGCACTCAATTCCTTTTTGGAAAACATTTATTTCAAACCTTTTCTTGGACGGAGTAAAACATTTTAAAAGTATTTTAATTAAATATAAGCGAATATGAGCTGAGGACAACAATGACTCAAAATCTACACTTTGTTGGCCATAGACTGAAGTTTGCATTGTAGTAGTCTGATGTTAGTGGGCTGTTGGTTGTGATTGGCCTAGACCCTGGCATGTTTTCAGTTTTACAGATTTAGTGAATGTTTTTAATATGTTGCAGCATTCTTTGTTCTAATTTATAAATGATCTTGAATTGAAACAGATGGTCATTATATTATACCTATATTATATTATACTTCCAAAATATTTTAATTTTAACTTTTTCAGATTTATCTCAGAACAGATATCTATAACAGTTTGGTTCACAAGTTATAAATAATTGATCAGAGTACACAGTGGTTAACCTGATTTTGTAGGGATTTTTTTATATTTGAGCTAAAACTCTAAGGACGGCCATGACTGCTTCTGTTCTCTTTGATCTTCAACTTCCCTTTTTACTAAGACCTTATTTTCTGATGCACTGCTATCACTATCATCAATACTTTATGTAAAAGGTGCAGCTTTTCCTCTCTGTCTTCTATAAATTTACAAATAACATAAACCTAAAACGCAGGCAAAAGGGCTGCATAACACAATTTTTTAGGTATTTATTAAATTTACAAAATGTACGTTAATAATAGCCAAAAAATTTAGAAAAGACATTTGGATGTGCAATTAATTTTTTTTTTAAATTTAGTTTTTATGTATTTCCTAGTCTAAATTAAATTGACAGCATGTGAACATGTGCCCATGTCTCCTTCAGGTCCTTGTTGCCAAACATGTCAAGCACATGGCACATAGATTTTAATTTTTAATTTTTTTTTTTTTATATGAGAATACTAAAATATATTTTTTTTGTTTGAATATTATTATTGTATTTTAAATGCGATTTTCTCTGCATCATTTATAAATGACGAAACACCATAGAGAGTTAAGCCTTGATTGACTATTCTAGATTAAGGCCTACTCCTGTCTTAATTTAAACCCTGTATGGAAAACCACCCCTAAATGTTTAATTTTATGTTTGAATTCCAATTGAATTGTGCATTCTTTAATCATTTTAAACCTAAAATGTTACCAGATTTATGAACTCTGCAGATTTTACTGGTGAAGAACCAGTTTGGCAGCATGCAATATAATAGGTAGCCTATCAAAGACTGCATTTGTGCTTCCTTTTAAGTTTCTGTCTCTTATCTCTCTTGAAATTAATGTGGGCTGTGTAGGTAGGCTAATGTCTATGAACATGAAGCAGAAAGAGCTTTTTGTTTTAGACACTCACCCTTTTAACAGTAATTCAACAGTGCTGGAGAACTTTCAACATTAAGGCCTGGCGGGGCTTAGATTAAATCAGGATTAAGCCTTAGTTCAATTAGGACATTTAGCTTTTTTTAAACATACCTTGGAAAAAAATAACATTACTGGTGTGCATCATGAGACAAAACAATGGCACTGACATATTTTAAGATATGTCAGTGCAAGCTGCTTTTGGTTAAAACACCTCAAATATGCATTTTAGTCTGGGACAAGGCTTAAGCCTTGTCTGTGAAACCAGGGGTTAAAGTATAAACTAATATGAAAGTTGATATCAGCTGATATTAAACAGTAAATAAATACATAAAATAAATCCATCTATTTACAACAAAAGCATCCACAGCAACAGTATTTCTTTGTGAACTTTGAATATTTAATATTGAGACCATCACTCATGTGATATAAACATCTTTGAGCTGACATTATCATAACACATTTTATCCTATTTAAGCACATAAATCCCATAGTAGACATAAGAATGCAAACCACTCATTTGAGTAAGCTCAAATGAAAAGAAAAAAAAAAGCATCCTCTAGGGATCTTCATTTCATTCAAAAGCTGGAAATATTCAACCACTCTGCTCTGGGACAAATGTCCCTCTGAGCTCTTCTCTGAGTCTATTTGCTGCAGTCATACATAGACCAATTGGCAAATATCCAAGGACATCCTACGTTCAGACTGTGCCATTAAATTTGTCCCACATGTAAGAGCAGAGCAAATTTAACACCTTTAAATGGATACCGTAACATTTGGTAGACCAGCTATTTCTTGCCCTTAGATCTGATGTCCACTGAGGCCTCTGTCCCAGTATTGATGGTTTTTGGTGCAGTTGTTGGTCTTATTAAGTCTGGCTGAGATTTGGAGGGTGACTTAGGGGCAGTTTTTGGTCTTGTTGTGTCCTCTGGAGATTTGGTGGTGGTCTTTGTGGGGGCTGCTTCCTGTTTGGGTTTCGAGGCAGTTGCTGGCTGCCACAGGAAGAATTCATGTAAGAGAGTATTAACTACATCAGGGCACTCCATCATGACCATGTGACTTCCATCATCAATGACCTTCAGGAACCCCAGCAAGAGGATCTACAAGAAGGTTAGTAAATGAGTAAAGAATTATTGATATGTTTTTGCACACCAGCTTATCAAATTAATTACTGCCACTAAAACCCTATTCACAGAATCTCTTTAATTACAGGAGGAAAAAGCCTTTATGGATGAGGCCCAAAGCTTGGAACATAAAATCACTGTACCTCTGCCATACGCTGGTCCTCTTGTACTGGTACAAACTTGTCGTACATGCCGTGAACCAGCAGAACAGGCACTGTGATTTCAGCGTGGTAAACCTCATCACCCTCCGGCCAGTACTGTCCACTCATCATGGACCGCAGAACGAAGGAAGACACGTTGAAGGCATTGTTCTCTTTTAGTAGTTTCTTTTCTCTTGTTCCCTGATGGGCAAATCCAGCCCTTGAATAAAGAAAAAAACATATTTATTATTAAAAAACATTAAAGGATTAGTTCACTTTCAAATTAAATTTTCCTGATAATTTACTCACCTCCATGTCATCCAAGATGTTCATGTCTTTCTTTCTTCAGTCGAAAAGAAATTAAGGTTTTTGATGAAAACATTCCTGTATTTTTCTCCTTATAGTGGACTTCAATGGAGCCCAAACGGTTGAAGGTCAAAATTACAGTTTCAGTGCAGCTTCAAAGTGTTCTACATGATACTGGATGAGAAATAAGGGTCTTATCTAGAGAAACCATCACTCATTTTCTAAAAAAAAACAAATTTTATATATTTTAACTATAAATGCTCATCTTGAACTAGCTCTCTTCTTCTTCTTCTCTATTTGAATTCCGGCAGTGTAGACAATGCAGTGTATTACTGCCCTCCACAGGTCAAAGTTTGAACTAAATTGTCATGTACAATATGCTAGTGCAATTTGTATAACAATTAGTTCAAACTTTGACCTGTGGAGGGCAGTAATACACTTAGCAGTGTCTACACTGCTGGAATTCAAATAGAGAAGAAGAAGAGAGCTAGTTCAAGATGAGCATTTATGGTTAAAACGTATAAAATTTGTTTTTGTTTTTTTTTTTAAGAAAATGAGCGATGGTTTCTCTAGATAAGACCCTTATTCCTCGTCTGGGATCGTTTAAAGCCCTTTGAAGCTGCACTGAAACTGTAATTTTGACCTTCAACCGTTTGGGCTTCATTGAAGTTCACTATATGGAGAAAAAACCTTCATTTCTTTTCGACTGAAGAAAGAAAGACATGAACATCTTGGATGACATGGGGGTGAGTAAATTATCAGGAAATTTTTATTTGAAAGTGAACTAGTGCTTTAAATGGACATGGTGGTTGCCAAACATAGATATTCATGTTAAAGCTGGCAAAAGGCAAGGCAGGGACAATATGTCCTGTTGACCATTATTCTTACATGAGGAAACTCCAGGTGAGGCACGGGGACAGGAAATTAAGGACACACGTGGGCAAGTTGAAGACAGAGCAAAGACTGGGCTCGAGTGCTGTGGGACCTCCACCATTAATCATCACAACTTTATGAACTTGTTCCGGATACTCGTGAGCCAGGAAGGTACAAAACGAGACACTGCTCAAAGAAAGAAAATGCTAAAATTAGAGGGAAAATGTATCTGCATTAACCAGGCAAATGAGTAAATTTGTGGACCATTTCTCACCCATATGAGTGTCCAACTAAAATATTCCGCCTCTTTGCATATCGCTTGAAGATGATTCTAACGTCCTCAGCCAGAGCATAAAAGGTATAGGCAGCAGGTATCTGAGGGGCTGAACTTGCACCATGGCCGACCAGGTCTGGGGCGATGACCTCGTAACCAAGTTGGGAGAAATAGTCCAGTTGGCTTCCCCAGATATCCAGCGATCCCCCGACTCCATGTATGAAAAACAAGGCCACGTCAGGGTGAGTACCTTTGCAGCATGCAATCTTCCGCTCGCAGTCAATCACAATGGAGCGTTTGGGTTTGCGCCGCCTGCGCTGCACTTGCTGCTGCTCCTGCTGTGGTACAGGTTTGGTATCTGTAGCCTCTCCTGCAGCTGACTCTGGTGTGGGCTCAGTATCCTGACCTGCTGCAGGAGCCTCACAGTTGGAAACTTCCATATCCACAGTGCTGTCTCCATTCTGATAGCGGACCAGCTCTGGATGGGTGGCTTCGTTGACGTTCTCAATCAGAAGCTGTCCATTTCGGTACACTGAGATTTTGCGCTTGCAGCTCACACTACCCCCTTCCCCAGTCCCTGGCTCCTCAACCACTGGTCTGTCTGGGATAATATGTCGAACCCTCAAAACCCTTCCTGGTTTCACCTCTACAAATTCAAAACCATCGGTGGGCTCGGATGATTCAATAGGGACCACCACATTTGTAGACTTCCCTGTAAAGCAACAGAATATTCCATCCACAAAGCTGGTGAGCATGGTGAACGCCTGGGGAAATAAGAAGTACACTTGGGTTCTCAAAGAATCAATTTTTTAGTACATGGGCTTCTGCAAAATTCAGTTCGGCTGATCAAGGATCCACACATTCTCGTATATGATATATGATTTAACTCCAGTGTGTTGGGTGCAACAAGCTACTCAGTTCCTCCGGCCAAAAAGTGACCCCAGAGCATGATACTACCTCCACCATGCTTGATGTTAGAATTTAAGTTGGATGTTGGGTTGTTTTTGCATCAAATACAATACTTTGCTTTCAGGTCTATTACGTACACTTATTCTCACAGGACCATAGAATTTTGCAACCTACTAGCATTTCCACGAATGAGTAAAAAGTTTCATAGGGCAATAATGATTTTATACTTTTTAAGGAATGTAATTGTGAATTATATGGAGTTTGGGTAATTCACTCTGCCCCATTCCCAAAATTCAACCCCACAAATATGTTCCATTTGGATCATTATTGGACAGTACATTTACAAAACATAAATACCATAATTTATTAATCATGGAATTACATTTCACATTCATAGAAAACTAATAGTGCCTGAAAATCTCATTGGAATTAGGTTATCATGGATTTTGTTTTTTTTGGCTATAGACTTTATATTTGCACACTGTTCCTCGGTGTGTCTTAGTGCTTTGGTCTGGCCTTTTTCTAAAATCAATAGGTTTTTATTTATATAACAGACATTCAAGTACTCAAATTCATATAGACATAATGAAACATCTTTTCTATGGCTGTCAGACAAAAATCCTTTGTAAATAGCTTAATTTGATGGGAGTGAATGCTATTCGAAAGCGGTGTAATTAGTCGCATCTAAGTTCCAAACTGCCCTTGGCCTAGTAGGTTGCCTCCAATTTTAGGTATAAATAAATTTATATTCCTTCACATACTGTACAGTGAAATATCTTACCTGATTACCAATGTTCCCAATACATGAAAAAGCTGGATCGCCGACTCCAGTACCGTCTCTTCCCAGTGTAATGAAATTGTGGGTTGGTAATCTGCTACCCTCAATCCAATAATCTAATCTAAATATAATCTGTCCCACACAATAAACTTCTTTAAATATACTTTAACAAATTAATTTGATGTAAAAACAAAAAAACAAACTATTAGAGCAACAACGGGACTGTTTTTCACCTTCATTCACTTCCACATCTACGTGGCAGCATGGTCACTGTAAGAACTCCAGATTAAAGCGGATTACACCTGTTGAGCATATGCTCTCACAGCCTCACTGAAAACGTGCCACTGGCTGTCCAATTTTAAGTATTCAACCATAATCTCTTGCCTTGAATTTATTATAAATTATCTTGAAATGAAAATTAAACTTGGCTTGACAACATTTTATTTTTAAATTTCATTTTTATTTTGATTCACAAAAAAAAAATGTTGACCTCAAACACAGAAGTTGGGAAGGCTTCATAAGAACAAGAACATACAAATGCAGGTGTAATTGCAGTAACTCTTTCAGCTAGATTTAGACTCGAGATGGGCAGCTCTCTGCACATTCCCCCCCCTAGAGGTTTTAAATATTTCCTTTACCCAAAACATTTTCCAAAGCCTTAATGCATGCATGATTTTGTTTTATGTTGATGGCTTCAATATAATTGTCTTTTCAACAAGAACACAAACTAAGAAACTTTGCCAGGAAACGGCTTAAAACTGTTGACTTAACCTAACATTATGTCTCCAGACACAGTGAAAACACAGTTTTACGGATGTTGTGGACTCTAAACACTGGCTGAGAGTATTAAGCCCCATGTGTAAAGCTTCTACTGTTTATTGTACCACAACCACAGTTCACCGACTCCCTCTGCAGGATGAGAGGAACTGCTGCATAGATGCACCTTAAATCTCAGAACTCCAACGCAACTACAAACCCAGAAAACAAGAGAGACATTATTAATCTCTAACCTGGGAAAATCCTATCATACCTAGAAATGGATCACACAGGGATTAAGTAAATGATCAAGTCAGGCATCTGAAGGCAGGTGATCGATTTATGATTCCAGAGAACTGCTGAAACTAACACAGCACTGAAAGCTTATATGACAACAGGAGGAAGTGAGACATCAACATTTGTAAGTCACCATTTGTATTTCTTCACATCACCAGAAATGTCATCCTCAATCTGTGACAACAGATTAACAGTCCTAACAGTGCATTCATGCACAAGTATGCACCTGCTAGGAAGACTGTTACATTACCAACACGAAACACTACATCTAAATCTGCCAAATGAGGCTGTACATTTCTGAAATTTCCCTTTTTGGACACTTAAGAGAGACCCTGTGTTTTTAGTGCCTGTGGCAAAGTATATCATGAAAGCAAAAATCCACAGCTGAGATTACTAGGGTGTTTTTAAACTTAAATTGCTTTAATAGTGTCCCAAAAAAAAAAAAAAAAAAATTCAAACACTTCTTCACAGCAGACATTCCTTATTATGTGCTTGTTGAATATCGCAGAACCCGCCGCCCCCCCCTTTCACCCCCAAGCAGTTCAGAGTTCAGCAGAATCTTCAAAGCTGGCAGTGGAAACCCATTGTGCCCCCACACATTCAGAATTGGGCACTGACTGCATCAGGAAGCACTCAGTAAAATAAAAAAGCACACTGTAAGATAAGTGTTCCATTTCCTTCTTTCTGAGATGATATTCCTGTGTGGTGTGCGGGTGTTTGGGCTTGTTGTGTCCGTTCTTGTGCTGTTGGATGGCGGGTTCCTCTATGAGTCCTCGTTCATCTCCTGGCTGTCTGTCCGGGCGATTTTGCGGGGAGGTGCTGGGCTGCCACCCTCCCCTTCTGCTTGCTCCTGCTCTCGCTTTTTAGCTGCATTCTGCATGACAAAAAAAGCATGTTTAAATTCATCTTTCTGGTAGCTGCATTTCTCAACAGGGAAGAATATTTTTCCATTCCACTGTGCTGCTTTTTCCATGGATAAAGCAAAGTACTTTACCATGAGCATATCAGGGCCTTCAAACATGCCCATCAAGTGCATGCTTGAAGGCCCTGATATGCTCATGGTAAAGTACTTTGCTTCACTTAGGGGTGAAAGAAGTTCAAAAAACCTTTTCAAAAGCATACTGTTAGCAAACATTTCAACTAGTGTTGCCAATTTGGGGATTTTGTCAGACTTTTGTGGGACTTTCTCATTGTTGCTGCGACAAGGAACTATTTTGGCTATATTTAAAGCAAATTAGTGTTTTTTTTGGACAATTAAACTCTGTCACTGATTGGCCACACCCTGCCGTGATCTCACGTTCGCTCTCAATCATGCCATGAGCCTGTGCGGTGGATACAGCAGTATGCCAAAAGGCTCTCCAAATATAGAACTGTATGGAGAAAAAAAGTGATCAGAGGGTCTTGTCCAGCAATTAATGATGAATACAATGAACAGTGGACTGTCTGATTTGCATGCGGCCACTTCCCGGTGACAGCCTAGTCTGTGCTGTTGAAGGGCAAAAGGCTCAGAGTTACCCCGGACCTCCCCGGAAGCCGATACGGTATGTATGATATTGATTTGGATGATCTGTTAATATGTTTATCAGAGACTGGCAGATAATTATATTGTAAGACAATATTAGACAGATCATACATGTGTGTGTGTGTGTGTGTGTGTGCATATTATATTATATTATATTATATTTTATATATATATATATATATATATATATATATATATATATATATATATATATATATATATATATATATATATATATATATATATATATATATATATATATTAGGGCTGTCAATAGATTCATTTTTTAATTGCAATTAATCACGATTAATCGCACACTTGTCGTGAAATTAAGCATACACCATTTATCTTGTTTAACACGTCCGTTTTGCCATCATTGCCTATATCCAGCAAAGTAAACCATCAGATTGAAGTGTGATTTTCACAAAACTGTTTTTTTCAGCATTTCTCAAGGTAAATTTAGATGTCTTTCCAAAAAATGACACCAAATAACCAAACAAACCAACAGACTCACGCATGCTTAATGTACAACACCTGTTTGTCAGTGCAATCATATTTACTTTGATTGCAATCCTCATCCATCAAAATTTCATAGCAAGAAGCTGGTTTGCTTTATCCAGCTGAGAAATATAGTTTTCATATCATTTGGCCATACAGCGGTGGGATATTTCGATGTTCCATTCAGACAGGAGCAGCGTGATGCAGGAGGGCTCGTGCTCATCAGATACAATGACAAAATATGAAAGAGACTTCGTGTTTTAAAGCGAAACAGACACTGGAATGAATAATTCTCTCTGCCATCTCTGTTATAATAAGCATGGACTTTAAGATCATCTAACTGCATGACGTAAATTATGTTATGATGCAATTTCACATGCTTCTGTAATTTTTTGCATTAAATTATTTTGAATTAATCGCATGCGTTAACGTTGACAGCCCTATATATATATATATATATATATATATATATATATATATATATATATATATATATATATATATATATATATAGGGCTGTCAACGTTAACGCATGCGATTAATTCAAAATAATTTAATGCAAAAAATTACAGAAGCATGAATACATGAATTACATGAATTACAGAAGAATACATCTGGTCTATGTATCCCTGCCTCTGCTGAATTACTTTTATCCCTGGTAACGTTACCTTTTCCCCGCAGAAAAGGTAACGTTAGGTGATGACAAGGGAGCTTCAGTTTGAACAACAGTGAACTGCGGTCAGATGATATGTTGTCAGGCTATGTCGGTAAAACTCAGAAAAATTAACATGACTGTCCAATCAGCTGTTATACTGTGCTCGTGGCGCGCACTCAAGAAATGCATGCGCAAATGCGCCGGCGCACGCTGCATAATTACTTTATTATAGCTTAAATAAAGCGCAGAAGAAACTAAAAACAATGACCGTCGTTGTTCTGTTGTAAGTTAAGTCATGAAATTACCAAACATGCGTTGGCCTCAAACTGTGCATGCATTTATTTGTTGACATGGTTTTAAATCGTTATCCAATTTGTTGGCCTTAAAATGTCTTAAAACTGCACGGAAATCAAAATTTTCTCCGGGGAGCATGCCCCCGTACCCCCCTACCAAACAACATTTTCTGACCTCAGTATGAAACCCTGCGTACAGCCCAGCTTATATTCTATCTAATGAAATATGAGGTAAATGTGCATTTCTCCAAATGTGCGCACTTTTGGACTTAAAGTTTGTATGTGTATGCACTGTGATCAAAAATAAATGGGACCAAACGCGATTGAATGTAAAGGTTTGTGTCTCGTTATTCTATTAATAAATACCGATTGATTTTGCATTTCTATCAGAAATTAAGAATTATTAGTGTCATTGTAGTGGTGCAAATATCTAAGCTATCTAATACTTCAAAATCAGAAGTTTTTTTGTAAAAATGTTTCTGTAACAGCTGCCAAAAATAGTATATATCTCTACTGTGGTTTTTAACAAATCGCACCCTGTATGTATATTATATATATATATATATATATATATGGAGAGAGAGAGAGAGATGGATAGATAGTAGTTAACATTTGAAAGCACACACCCTAAGTGCTCACAGCTGCGCATCTCAGACAGCGTTCAAATAATAAAATTAATTTTTTCACCTCTCCTTGCGCCTAAACGGACAAATTTGCACAAATTTATCTCAAAATGCCCGCCATTGCAAGTATCCAGGTAAACATAGCCTGTTATGGTAAGCAGTAGAGAAAGAACGCATGTGTATCATTATTGGGTCCGTGCATTAGTCTTAAAGTGACAGCAACCTAATATTCCTGCAGCTGTCTGTGTTTTAATGTTAATCAAACTACAAAAGATAGAGAGAAAAATCACTCCATGCTCTTCACTGAATAACATTTTTGTAACTTTAATAAGGATTAACCTTTATTTAATTTGTACAGTGAAGATTATATGCAGTTCTATTTTACATTTGATTACTTTATTCAATTTCTGTACCTGAAAACTACTGTTAGACCCACCTGAAAAACCTTAAAAGCACTGATTATTTCATTTGTATCTTTGTTCTATTGTATTTATTTATTTATGCTAGTGCTTAGTTTAATTATTTGTTCTTTTTTATTAATGACTGTTTACTTGTCTTTAATAACCTTTGAAATTTATATTAGTAGTTCTAGCGGTGTTATCGAAAATGGAATCGAGAATTGTTCAGTTTCACTGGTCTCTAAAATATAGGGTGTCATAACCTTATTTATTACAATACATAACTATTTTATTCATTTATTACTTTTTTTGTGGAGGGGCCAGTGAAAATTTAATCATTTAATTAATTGAATGGAATCGAAAATCGGAAATTGAGAATCAAAATTAAATAGAGATCTTGGGAATCGGAATTGAATCAGGACATCTAAATCGATACCCAGTCCTATTCATAATGCTTTATCTGTGAATAAGAGTTTTATATGCAATAGCAAGGGGGCGTTGATACTGTTTCCTATGCAATGACATTAACCAATCATAACAGTGGCCGTATACTGCCAAGCCTTAAAAGGAGCTGCCCCTTAAAGGTGCCCTTGATTCAAAAATTGAATTTACCTCAGCATTGTTAAATAACAAGAGTTCAGTACATGGAAATGACATACAGTGAGTCTCAAACTCCATTGTTTCCTCCTTCTTTTATAAATCTAATTTGTTTAAAAGACTTCCAGAAAACACTCGGATTTCAACATAACAGCGACTGTTACGTAACAGTCGGGGGCTCCACCCCAATATTTGCATAATGCCAGTGTTCAAATGCATTACACAAGGACAGCCAGTAACGTCTGGATCTGCACAGATGAATCATCAGACTAGGTAAGCAAGAACAACAGCGAAAAATGACAGATGGAGCAATAATAACTGACATGATCCATATCATCATGATATTTTTAGTTATATTTGTAAATTGACTTTCTAAATGTTTCGTTAGCATGTTGCTAATGTAGGCTACTGTTGGTTAAAGTTACACCGTTTATTACTGTATTCACGGAGACAAGAGCGTCGCTATTTTCATTTTTAAACACTTGCAGTCTGTATAATTCATAAACACAACTTCATTCTTTATAAATCTCTCCAACAGTGTAGCATTAGCCGTTAGCCATGGAACACAGCCTCAAACTCACTCAAAATAAAACGTTGACATCCAAATATATACTTTACTCACATAATTCGAAGCATGCATACAGCATGCATGACGAACATCTTGTAAAGATCCATTTGAGGGTTATATTAGTTGTGTGAACTTTGTAAATGCGCTGTAATATAGTCAACAACTCATGTGGCAGGGAACACGCTCGCTCTTAAAGGGGCGGCGTCAGTGAAAATCAGTGCATTGTTAATGATGCCCCAAAATAGGCAGTTAAAAAAATTAATAAAAAAAAAAAAACTATGAGGTATTTTGAGCTGAAACTTCACAGACACATTCAGGAGACACCTTAGACTTATATTACATCTTTTAAAAACATGTTCAAGGGGACCTTTAAAACAGATAATTTCAGACAGGTTCAGAATGAGGGCCAGATACATGTGCTGTTTAATGCATTTGAGATCTGTTTTCCGTAGTGCATAACTTCCTATATATAATCTTAAGGTTATATACTGTGATGTTAAAAATTCACATATTCCCATTTTGATTCGTCCAGACAGAAAACGGGTCTCTGTTAAACTGTTAGAAGGACAGCCGGCATGCAAACGCGTATCAAACAGATGGAGTGCAACAGAATGGGAGTGCAATAATTCTGACTAAAAAATACATTTTGCATTCAAAAGTGGAAGCACTTTTCCACCACTTACAATAGCACCACAAACTGCAGTACAAAGTGTGTTGCAGCTGGTTGCAGAAATACTGATAGGCTTTTTATTTAAAGAGAGCCCATAGGTAAACCAAAAAATGTAGGGCGGGACTTGAATTTATCCATTGGGAATTGAGTGGCTGGTTGTGGTTTGCCATTGCTGTGATCTCATATGAGTGACAGGTTGTCCTGCCCTTGCGCCAGTAAAGAGAACAGTTATGAAATGAGTCAATTTATCCATCACCATACGGTTGCTTTGTCAGCAGAGCTTGAAAACACTTGCCTTTTTGTCCCACTGTTGATGAAGATAACGCAAAAGGATGTTTGTCTTCTCTGTTACAATGACTGTAAGGAGAGAAAGAACAACTTAAAATTAGGCTTCAGACTGAAACTAAAAGTGTTTTGAGACACATCAACTTTCATTTTTATTATGCATTGTGGGGCTGTACAACAGGCCTTCATCCAGCGGCTACACAAGCACTCACTCTGTTCTGAGGGATACTCTCGTGTAGGCAGATATACTGACGGCCTTCTGTTCTGTAAGACACAATAAATGGACTGTTAATGGGATTAAAACAAAACCTGAAAATGTAATTCACAACTGCCGTGTGAAAACGCACACTGAATATTCAGAAAGATGATGGTTAACAGCTCAGTCATGAAGAACACTGCAAAGTGAAGCAAAGCTTACCGATGCTTTACATACAGAGTCCGCATGAAATCTGCTGAAGTTTGTCTTATTATACACAGGTAGTCCTTTCAGGAAATCTGCCTTCAAAGTATTCAGAGACAAAAAGAGGTTAAAACGCTTACTAGAACATATACCAGAAGTAGGGTTGCAAAGGGGCGGAAAGTTTCCGGTAAATTTCCGGAAACTTTCCACGGGAACTTAACCTGGGGAATTTTGGAAATATTCCAATTTGGAAACTTAACAGGAATTTATGGGAATTAATTGGAAATTTATATACATTTATAATATTTATATAAAATGTATCATATAAAAACAAATATAAACATTTTGCTGAAATAACAGTTATTTATTTTTCACATTTAATTAATTCTAATGTAGTAAATATGTAAAAAAATATATTTTCATTGCAGCAATTGTTATGTATTATTTATTTCAGTGTCACATGATCCTTCAGAAATCATTCTAATATGCTGATTTGATACTCAGTTATTATCAATGTTGGAAACAGTTGTGCTGCTGAATATTTTGGAAACTGTAACACTTTTTTCAGGATTCATTGATGAATAAACAGTTTAAAAGAACAGAATTTATTTAAAATAGAAATCTGTTCTAACAATATCACTTTTTATTAATTTCACACATCCTTGCTGAATAAAAGTATTCATTTCTTTCAAAAAAAAAAAAGACTGACCCCAGCATTTTGAATGGTAGTGTACATTGTTACAAAAGATTTCTTTTTTAAATAAATGCTGTTCTTTAACTTTTTATTCATCAAATAATCCTGAAAAAAGTATCACAGGTTATAAAAAAAATATTCAGCAGCACAACTGTTTCCAACATTGATAATAACTGAGTATCAAATCATATTAGAATGATTTCTGAAGGATCATGTGACACTGAAGACTGGAGAAACGATGCTGAAAATTCAGCTTTGCATCACAGAAATAAATTATATTTTTATGTATATCAAAATAGAAAACCATTATTTTAAGTTATGTTTCACAATATTACTGTTTTTTCTGTATTTTTGATCAAATGTGCATGTTATGGAGGAATGCACAGTGTATGCAGTGGGTGTGGCATCAATAGCCCTGCAGTAAGCAGTGTGTTGTGTGAATGTGAATGTGAATGTGCAGGGGAAAAATTCAACTGAAACTGCATTAAATCTGGTTGTTTTAACCCAAATTATGTTTTTTTTCCAACAACATTTAAGTACCCTGTTATAGGCTAAGCTGCAATTTTGCAAATTCCCTGTTTATTCCCATCAATTCCCGTTAATTCCCATGGAAAGTTTTCAGCTTTGAATATTCCTGGAATTCTGCAACCCTAACCAGAAGTGCTAAGTTAATACACTTGATATTGGACAGATTCTCATCTAGAGGGGGGAAACATTTTCCTAGGTGTTCGCTTATTTCTGAGTTCAATTTATTGTTAGTCGGCATTAAAGACATGGTTTAGTGAATATAAATGATCTTTTACAACACACATTTTTACTAACAGTTTAGATACAGACACAACTATTGCACATAAAATAATCCCAGTTGCCCATGAATGTACACTGATTGATCATGATACCCATCAGCCAATGATCTTAATGATTTTAAGTAGTCAGAGAAGCAAGAAGAAAAAAAAAATCATGACGTATTTTGCTAACAATCAATAACATGAGAAACCTTAATAGCACTTATATAATACATAAATAATAAATAAATAAATAAAATGCATCTCATTTCCAAACATATGCTGAGAGAGTAAACTCATATCCAGATGGAGGATGATGCATGTCAACCTTTGGGCGTTGCCAGTCTACTCCACTAGATCTGTAAAGGTTATATGCTTGATCTTTTTAATTCAAGTCTTTTAAATCATATTTGACCAAAATAACACTAATAAAATAAATATATTCAGGTCGTGACTGAACAAAAGCTTAGGTGAGTCTCGCTCGCGCTTGTCAGCATGCTAATACGAGCTAACACATTAGCATGACATGTGTGAGGTGATTTAAAAGATTATTCAAATATCAAATCACCCGATAGCCATAAAATAAAAGTTTTAGTAAGCCTAGTAACAGGATTCAAATATTGATAATGTTTATTTCAGGCTGTTGCTATAAGAAAATTTTACATGAAGTAGCCATGAGTGTTCAAAGCGGCCTAGCATGCTAACTCAATCACCAAAGCAGCCAAAACGACTAAAATATCATCTATGTAGTTCAGACTTTAGCCTTTAACATGATATCTCAGCGTCCAGTCCTTTATAGCCTCGGTTACTCAGCTGAGACATGAAAATACGAAGTTATTGAGTAGAGTGCAAAAACTTACTTTGTCCATGGTGAAGTCAGTTCAGTTCAGTCCTGTAACGTTAGATGTTTGTGCTCAGACAGGCCTGAACACTGACAGAAATCAGAGTTTTGAACCCGGTACCACTCACTCACCACTGAATACGACACTAATACACAGACAAACACACAGAAATATGCGTGAATACAGCGAGCGACACAAATAAACAGCAGCTAACACAGCTACAACTGAAAGCTACCGACTGACAAGCGACCTCCTCTCTCTCTCTCACTCTCTCTCTCTCTCTCTCTCGCAAAAATTCACCATGGTAACCGTGTCCTTCAAAATACCATACTTACTGCTGTTGTTAACTACAATAAAACTGTGGTAACCTGCTATTACCGCTATCAAAAAAGAAAGAAACCAAAAAAATAAATAAATACAAAAAAGTCAATTTTATAAGGTTGTGCAATTTTAATTAGTCCAATAATATACTTATGTTTCTCTTAATTAAAGTCACCTTCGTTCATCTTCGGAACGCAAATTAAGATATTTTTGTTGAAATCCGATGGCTCAGTGAGGCCTCCATAGCCAGCAATGACCTCTCTCAAGATCCATGTACTAAAAACATATTTAAATCAGTTCATGTGAGTACAGTGGTTCAATATTAATATTATAAAGCGACGAGAATATTTATTTGGTGATGGCCGATTTCAAAACACTGCTTCAGGAAGCTTCAGAGCGTTATGAATCTTTTGTGTCGAATCATGATTCGGATCGTGTGTCAAACCGCCAAACTGCTGAAATCACGTGACTTTGGCGCTCCGAACCGCTGATTCGACACACTGATTCATAACGCTCCGAAGCTTCATGAAGCAGTGTTTTGAAATCGGCCATCACTAAATAAGTCATTATTTTGTTTTTTTGGCGCACCAAAAATATTCTCGTAGCTTTATAATATTAATATTGAACCACTGTACTCACATGAACTGATTTAAATATGTTTTTAGTACATTAATGGATCTTGAGAGAGGAAATGTCATTGCTGGCTATGGAGGCCTCACTGAGCCATCGGATTTCAACTAAAATATCTTAATTTGCGTTCCGAAGATTAACGAAGGTCTTACGGGTGTGGAACGACATGAGAGTGAGTAATAAATGTTATTCACATTTGGATATACCAAAGCCACTAGAAGGCAAGCTTGCAACCTTTAGCCAAAAAAGTGTTATGGCTAATGCTAACACTCCGCCTCCTGCGGTACGCAGAGAAGGAGACCAGAGGCTGTTTTTTGAATGGATGTCAATGGGTGAGAGGCTTCACTATGCTGATTAAGCTGTTGTGGGGAAATAGCTAAACATTTAATTAATCGACAGCCTGTTTGCTAATCTTCAGGATGTTTTACACTAAACAATACTTTTGTTGGGAACTATATGTAAATTTTAGCTTTATAAAAATGTATTTTTTTAAGAGAAGGCAGACTAGGGAATGTTGCGACTGATGTCACTGCCATTACACGATAGGCTGAGAGGTGCCGCACGTGATTAAGTTAGCCGTTACGCTTTTTCCAATGGTAAGAGATACAGACCCTCTCATCTCCCTATAATATACAATCTCTGGATATACGTCACAATAGGGAAGTAAAGGCTATCACAACTTACGTTTCATGCCGACTTTAAATAGAAGAATTGTGAAAAAGCAATTCTTCTGATTCCCAGTGAACTCAAAATTTATTTATTAAGTTTCTTCAGAGAAAAGCGTCTGCCAATTGCATAAATGTATATACTCTAAGATGGTACTTGAGAAAGCGACGTAACAAAATACATAAAAGAAAATTTTTATTTCAGGTCACAGCTGCCCAGCTGCAGTCAAATTGAGACGCAAATATTATTATCGTAATAGTAATTTTGTACGCGCATTCCACAAGACAACAGAGTATCGACATTTTGCAGTCATTTTCATGCCCCTAAATGACAAATAAATCACAATTTCAAGACAAGCATAGGTTAACCAGTTTTTATGTCAAATCAGAAATTGAACCATATTGTAGCCTACTAAACTGTACGACAAAGATTGTGCAAATTCATATGAATTTGCCAAAACGAATGAGTATTAAAAATGCTAAAACTGTAACTGAAAGAGAAACTGAAAGACAACTCAGAAAAACAATAAATTTAAATCTGTTTATTATTCCATTTCAATTCTTACAAAAATATGACAAAATAAAAGAAATAAATAATCCCATTCCCTTCTTTAATAAAGAAAAGTTTTACAGTGGAACATTGGAAGAGCTCATGATAGGTTTGTGAGGTTGCCTTCAGAGAGGGAATTCTGTGGCCCCCTCATCACAATCAGTTCATATTTCACAGTTAGACCGAATGTAAAGCAGTTCTTACACGACAAACCTATGCATCCTCGTAATGCTTCCAGCTATCGGCAGCTTAACTATTCACATATTTCAATTAAACAACAATAACGGAAACGGAAATGTTTTTTATGCCAGAGCCGACGGTCTGACTACATTAACCATATGATGTGGACGGATGATACAGGGATGACAAAACATTACAGCAGCCTCACTGAGTTCAGGTCAAAAAGAAAGCAAAAAAAAAAAAAAAAAAGCCAAATTTTTGACAGCCCATCAGTCAGGAGCCTCAGTGACTTTTAAATATTTAACATATCCAACCTTTTCACATAACAAATTACATCTTACAATTTTCAAATCCAATGTGGAGTGTGTATTAGTAGTCGTGATAATATAACTAACATTTCAAGACCCACAGGAAGTGTATTGCTGTGTCAGGCCAGGTTGTTGTAGTTGTTGTCAATGAGATGAAATAAATGAATGGCTTGATAAACATGTACTAAACATAAAACAGATTCAAATCACCATTCAGGCCAAAATATTATTGCAACAATGTCTGCTCAGCAAATCCTGTCAACCAAATTAATAACAAATGCATAGCTTGTTTTTTTTTCTTTCTATGAAACTAAAAAGTAAAAATGTAATAATCCATTACTTGAGGCACCTCTTGTTTCTTCATGACCTTACGCTGGAATATAAGCTCATACACAGATTCCACTGCTTCACAGAAACCCTTCATTGGGTGTGACACCGTGACTTGTGTAATGGGTTTTTGATAGCAACAACTGAGCACATTGTGTTAAGATAAGACCCTCCCGTATTTGCTCAGGACAAGCTTAGTAATTCAAAGAACACACATTCAAACCCCCTCTAAAGACAGAGACGGTTTGTTTGAGAAACTATTACGTCTTCCTTCACATTTCCAAACCGAAGCACGTGCTTAGCAGCATTACACTAAAATAACGTGTCTTACACTAAAATAATGTGCAAAGAGGAGGCAAATATTAGTTTTGCTTCAGTAAAAAATGAAACAATTATATAAAAAGGTAGCCATGAATGGTAACAAATGCTGAATATTAAATTGGAGTAAAAAAGTGACAGTATATTATTTCAGTAGTGTAATAATAAAAAATAAATTAGAGCATTTTCATATGTAATGAGGATGGTAATGAGGCATGGTACTGCTTATATTGGCTTGCAGGATAATTAATATATTTAATTATTAAAGCATTATCATAATACCAGTGAAAGATTTGGAAATACTCATTGTTACTAATTTCCAAATTTTAGAATAATAGGAAAGCCATCAAAACTATGAAGTATGGGAATTATGTAGTCATCTTAGAGTAGTTTCCAATCTGATGTGATGTAGTTAAGAGGGGTTAAAGTCTGCTCTGTAGGTAACATATCAGCTTGAAGGTTCAAAACAGAGCTATAATGATAAGAATATTGGTGGCAATGCAATGTGATGGCTGTCAAATTCAGGAGATGACACACATTTTTATGATGGGTATCCATCCGGCCTCTCCTGCTGCCTTTTTGTACAGTGCTTCACAATAGTGTGAAATGGATATATAAATTTCAAACAAATAAGTAATCGACATCACACACCCCTTCGCATTTGTCTCCTGCACTTTTCATTATTGATATTTTATCTTATTAATTAACATGAAAATATTGCCATTCGGGGCCTATTATTCGGTATGGACTTACTAAACCACCAGTCGTTTTTACTTGTAAAGTTGCTATTGCTCTACTAAACCAGCTGTTTTAAACACATACAAAAGTTTTCAGGCCTAATATCACCCATAGTTGGAACTTCTGCTTATTGTGTGATTATTGTTATGATGTTATGGAGGTCATACTGTGTGATTGGTATAAACTTGTTTTTTTTCCACAGGCAACCCAATATGTTACAATTATCAAACTAGTAATTAAACATTGCACTTTAAAAACCGTCAGAAACGCAGCTCATGCATTCCTATTTGGGTTGCAGAAAAGGCAATGTGTGTGTGATTACGTGTTTGGAGGGGGTCTTTTCTATGGAGTTCTTCTGAAATGTAGCAAAGCATTAACCATTATGGGGCGAATTCACTAAACAGTTGCACCACTGTAGCGTGTGGCATTTCCGCACAAAACCGCGGGTCTTGTTTACCAGCTGCAATCCAACTTAACCAGGTTCTATATGCACCAATATAGCACAGTGGCATGCGTATTTAAATGATGTCTTTGTCATTCTTTCATCGTCAGCTCACTTTCTATCCAAATGAAGCGCTGACAGAAAACGTTTTATTTTAAAATGGATGTTTGTGTGCATTTTCCAGTAGTAATTGTAGCAAGCAAATATTTTCTGACAGTTTTAAAAAGTTCCTGCTGTGAAAATTGTACCAGCCGCCGTCTCTAAGCTATTGTCTGGAAATAAGGCGCAAGTACTTTCGTGGCAACCATTACCTGATTCGCTTACTTAAGTGAATCGGGTGCTAAAACAACGCGGACAACACGTGCAAACACACAACGCTAATTTGTGGGCGCAATATATTCGAAAGCCGAAAGTAAACTTCTCTAGTCCATGTTCCGCTCCGGCTTGCAGACAGTCAGCATGACGCAATTTTCATCATTAGCACAGTCCGCTGATGTCTGTGCACACCATACTTGCAGCCCAATTTTTGTGTCCATGTGGACTTGTGCATGTACAATAGTGCATGTGTGAGAGATTTTTAAAAAAGGTAGCGTTGAACATCCATCTGCACTACCTAGTCAATAGAGTACACTTTTAAGTGCTCGCGCACCCCAATGTGCGTTAGATGAAGCGGAACACGGAAAATGAAGTGAACCTGGACCTTTAGTGAATTTCCCCTTATATATTTTACTTAACAGCTTCCAGGTCAAGTCTTAGGGTATGTTTACACGACCACGATGTACTAAAAACGAAAAAAAAGTTTATCCTTCGCGCTTTCCAGAAAACAACGATCCCTGTTCACACGGATCCGCAGAAACGACTAAAGCGCTGTATTATGCTGCCAGGCCAGTAGATGGCGATGTCACTTTGTAAAGAAACACTACGCACCTTTAGACTGAACAAGTAACACGCATGCCATGCGCATGACCTCACCGTTTTCACAGATTCGCGTTTTTGTAGTTTACACAGAGACAATGACGGTATCGTTTTCAAAAACTTGCACTTTGAAACCCGTTTTCAGGACCCCAAAACATCATTGTCGTGTAAATGAACGACCAACACGCATAAAAAGTTTTGTTTTTAGATAAAACGGTGTCGTGTAAACAGCCCCTTACACAGCCTCAAAAACCAGAAGAGGACCTTCTCCTTCCCTCTCTCCCTCCCTCAGTGTTACTAAGTAGTTTCTCACACTGTTATTTAATGGAGATCATTTTCTTGTTACATCTTAGGACCTGAAGGATCAGCATCGGATGAGGATCCATTCTCCTCATTCTCTCTACAAGGGGATGGGATTTCGTCCGGAACCCCATTGAGGTCGGACTTATTGGGGGGCTTGTCGTGCATCTGTCCCCCATCCCCTGGTTTTGAAGGTTGAGCCCCGTTTACACATGCCCCTCCTTCTGATTTCCCAAAGTTAAAGAGTTTCCCAGGATTGAAGGACTTGTTGGGTGATTGGGACCTCTCTGCCCTCTCCTGGACTGGAGGAACTGTTGACGTACTAGAGGAAGCTGTTGCGGTCTCTTTTTTGTTCTCAGGAGACTTCAGGAACTTGAAACTAAGAAAACCCGGTAGCTTGGGTTCACTACCCGTGGGTGACTGTGGGGAACGGGCCGTGCCGGAAGAAAACTTATTCTGCAGAGGGATGATCTGCTTCAGTTTCATGACATTGTTGTTACCGAGAAGTGAGCTGGGTCGCTTGGGTTTCTCCCCCCCAGAAGCACTTCCCCCACCCCCTGGTCTGGATTTGCCACTTTGGCTCTTGTCGTGATGGTGGTCGCCTCCCGAGGACTCAGAGCGGCCGTCGTCTCGATCACGCCGGGCCTGATACTCCGCCTGGCGCTGTCGCTCCTCCTCCTCGCGCTTTCTCCTCTGTTGCTGCTGGTAATGCTGCTGTGCCTGACGCTCATGCTTCTGAAAACACATGTACACCAGCAATGAATCCAGTTGCTGCCACAATTCTAGAGAGTTGAGAGTTGTCAGGATGTTGCTAAGCAATTGCTAAGGCATTCTGGTTGTTTTAGTATGTTTATATGTAGTTCTTAGGGTGTTCTTGCTCAGTGGTTCTCAACACACTATTCGAAGCCCCCCATATAGGCTAAGACATTGATAAGTTATTTTCATTATTTCAGCCATTATTATGACAGAGCTGCTTGATTTAAAACATTTTTATGAACAGAAACTGGGAGTACTGATATATTAATTAACCATGATACATTGTGATTCTAGTTTGCTCAGGCCCCCTAGACCCGAACTAGACTTTGGGGGTCAAACATGCTCAGGGCATTGTTCAGATTGCCTACTGGGTACACTCTTAGTTTCCTAAATATTCTTTGGTCAAACACCACTACTAATATAAAGCTAAATTCTTTGTTTGAATCATCAGAATGGCTCTTGAGGGGTTGAGGCGATGGATGTGCTATTACCTTGAATGCCTCTTTGCGTTGAAACTCCAGCTTGGCCATTTCCTCTCCCACCCAGCTTGGGATGTCTGGTATTGCCACATGAATTATATACTTAAGTAGTACTGCAAAGTGCTGGTCATGAATGGAAAGACAGAAAGAAGAGCAGAAGTTAAAGTCTGTTTATTATCATTTCCCTCATGTGTGGTATGGCAAAAACTGAATACAGTTCTCCTGGAGTCACAGCACAGAACATACAGTCTTTTAACACCAAATCCTATAAACAGAAGAAAAAAGAGGGCTACAAGTGAAAGAGGTCAGTTCAGAAGGAACTTCAGACTAACGGGCATGGATTGAGAATAGAACAGAGGTATGCTTCATGACTGGCCTGGAAGCATACAAGTAACAATGATGACATTTTTGGGTGTGAGTGAGTGTGAATGACAAAGCTAAACTCATGTGATTTCAGCCCTCAGGGTGCCATAGCTTTATTTCTAAAGGCTGGAATACACTACACAACTTTTGTCCAGAATTTAGCCCTGATTTGCAGTTTGAACAAGTTGACGCTATAGTTGCTGAGACAGTCTGCATATTTTGGGCAGTCAGAGTTGGCAGATTAAGATAAAATTGAGTAGTTTATTATGGGCATAGACTATTTTTTTTAGTTTCATACTTTGATTTCTATTCAGTATGAGAAAATCAAACATGTTTTGATATTTTGAGCTCATCTATAAGTCCATTACACTAACACTTACATGAACAAAGAAAAGCATGCTAGTACACCCTGTTATCCAAAGTGATTTACAGTACATTTAGTAACTTCATAACCTACAACACTAATGGTGTCAAGGTTCAGTTAGAGTGAGATATGCCAAGGTTCAGACTACACAATATTTTTGTTTGTTACGATAGTCACAGATTATGCGATTTTGACTTCTAAATTCTTGCCATGTCGTAGACAAGAAACATGTCAGTCTACACGCTGCTTACTGACCAATCAACGCTTGCCATCTTTAATAATGTGTGTGATGAAAGAAAAAAGGTGTCATAATATTCCAATGTAAATTTTGTGATTTAAAGGGGAACGCGCAAACAGTACTGTATGTGTATTAATTATGACTAAAAACTATTTTGGAGGGATTAAATCAAATGTTTGTGGGAAACTTTGTTGTATTAAATTGTAATTAAACAATAATGTTTGCATTTTTAATGCAATTTACGATGCAATCATCAATAATTAGATCAAATTGAAGTTGTTTCAATAAAGGAATATTTCCAGCCCATACTATATGTTCAAAAATAACTGGTTTGATCATCATAAGTAAGTAAGTAAATAAGGTACGAGAGGTTGTGCTGTATCGTGAATAAGTCACGGCTGAAGGGTGTTTTTAGGCACGACGCGAAACGGAGTAACCCCTTCAGCCGTGACTTATTCACGATACAGCACTAGCCTCGAGTACCTTATTGCTTTTATAAAACGGTTACCACACAATACAAATATTAAAGCCAAAAATATGTATCAATACAACTTTCATGAAGTAAACTTTCACTAAAATCCTTCCTTCCACCGGAAAAAATAGTCCCTGACTGTGAACAGCAACAGAAGTTACATTATCACGCCATTAGATGGCAGTCTGTATGAGTGTGTCAGTCAGTAGAAGACTTTTACATTGAAAAGACTGAATTGTTGTGAACACGGAACAAGACGCAACTGACAAACGCTTTGATTAGCGCTGTCAGTCACGGGAAAACCACTTAACTGTTAAAAGGACAAGATAATACATCGGACATTTAAACAGATTTTTTATTATGAACATAGGACTGACCTGAAGGAAATTGCTAAATCTGAATGCAGGTAATAAACTCGCTCACTCAATCTCTTTCTCACAATACTCTTCTACAGTAAGCTTCAATGAACAATATAAATTGAGAACAAACAGTTTATGTTGCTAAGGGTGTTGTGTAGTGATACACAGAACCGTTGGGTGAAGCGGTCATAGCCGTGTTTTATCGTGAATAAAACAGCTATTGACCAATCAGAATCAAGGACAGGAACTAACCATTTTATAAAGGAATCATATCCTCTGTGTTTGAGTGCAATGACTGGATAACATTACACTGTAGACAAAAATGGGTGGTAATATAATGTAAAAATAAATAAGATAACATTAAAAATAAAATTAAATCAGTCCAATTATTCTTCTGGCAGTAACTTGAGCATCGTGCTGCTCGTTAACCTCATGACTGGCAACACCAGCAGTGCTGACAATCGCATCTCTCAGATATTGTTACACAATAAAATAAAAGATGACATACATAGTAGCGTATCACGTAAGACTAAATAAACAGTTTTAAATATTGACATTTATTGTTAAGTTAAACTAAGCTAGTTTAATTTTCTTCTTAAAACTGGCGTTTGTTCTTTGACAATAATACAGGCGGAATTTCCTTTACGCTACTAATTGGAGAAGGATGTGACGACATGTGTACTGTGATAAAGGCCTATTGGTCGGCGTCACAGATGTGACAGAACCCGTTGCGAAGGACCGAAAAAAAAATGAAACATTCAAGTCTTTCTGTTAAGATAAAACGATCGATTCTTGCGTTCCAACGCCCATTGTTGTTTACAAATAACCATGACAACCTATGATCGTGCCAAAATTTGGCTGATATTGTGTAGTCTGAACTTGGCATTAGAGTTATATGGAGTGTGTGTATGTGCTTGAGAGTGCGTGTGTACCTCTAGGATGACAATGGAGATAATGGCCATCTCAGGACTAAGCCAGGGAAACAGTCTCTGTAGCTGCCCACACTGACCAATCAGATAGCAGTTCACTATGATGGCAATCAGACCCATGGCTTCCATCACTGTCTGTGCAATGATACAGGATTTTACACAACCTTGTAATATAAAGACACTCCTAGAACAATATCAAATGAACACATTTGTCCTTTGTGTATTTCAGAGTACTCCGTGTAGTCTAACCTGCCATTGTCCGATGCTCCCCACCCTCAAGCCGAAAGGTCTCTGAAGGCTGGTGCACAGTTTAAACGCGTCACTCCGGATCTCAATGATATTGTTGATGAGGGCACACATGGCGGCCAATGGGAAGGCAGAGGAAAAGAGCACCACATATCCAAACTGGACAAACATCTCCTGGTAGTCCTGAAATGTGTCCTGGAAAGCAGTTAAAGGATTAGTCCACTTTCAAATAAAATTTTCCTGATCATTTACTCAGCCCCATGTCAACCGTTTGGGCTCCATTGAAGTCCACTATAAGGAGAATAATCCTGGAATGTTTTCATCAAAAACCTTCATTTCTTTTCGACTGAAGAAAGAAAGACATGAACATCTTGGATGACATGGGGCTGAGTAAATGATCAGGAAATTTTTATTTGAAAGTGGACTAATCCTTTAAAGGCAGGGTAGGTGATTTGTTCCAGAAACATTTTTTGTTATGCTGGTTGAAAGTCTGAAAGTGGTACAGTGCTCTTTAAGTTGTTTACATTCATTATTATTGTAATGTAATGTGCTTTGAGACGTGAGGTAGTTTAACGCCGTCTCTCATGATGCTTTTGTTTACTTCCTGCTGTAATGCTCATGTGTTTAGGAGGAGGCGTGGCTTTGGAGACACTCTGAAGGGAGGGTGAGATCTTATGCTTTCAAAGCTAGCTCGCTATTGCTAGCCTCTCTGAAAATTGCATACTTTACCTTTAAGGGACTTTGTTTTTTAAGTTTAAAGTTTTTCTGAAATTATGTCAGTTGGAAGTATATGTTTGACTGCAGACAGTAAAATATCAGTAAACTAAAGCACACAGATATTCATTGTTTTCTGATAAAACACACATACATTACATAGACATTTGCAGTACACTGCTTTAGTTGGAAAGCATTGTGTTCTGTTTAAATAATGTTAAATAAATTAGATTTTACACTACCGTTGAAAAGTTTAAGGATGGTCAGTTTATGTTTTTAAAAGTTTCTTACGCTCAGAATAAAGAATAAAATTCTTATAATAAAGCAATTTTCTTCTTCTGAAGTATATGTATTCCACAATTATTGGCACCCATTCATTTAATACTTTGTGCAACCTCATTTTGCCAAGATAACAGCTCTGGATCTTCTCTTACAATGCGTAGTAAGGTTAATGAACATATGGCAAGAGATCTGAGGCCATTCCTCCATACAGAATCTCTCCAGATCCTTCAGATTCAGAGGTCCATGCTTGTGAGTCATGAGTCATACATTAACACATGATTATCCATGCATTATTTAAGCACGAATTAATGCATATTAGTGCACCCATTTTGTAAAGTGTTACAAACATATATAACTAAAGATTCAGTTAGTTTTGAACATTTTCTGTTAGCACCGCTAATGAAAAGAAATGTGTATGTTGTTTATCTTAGACTATATGTATGAAGTGTCTTCTGACCTGGTTCGTTTGCATGCAGCTCTCGATCTCGGCCTGTGTCAGCGTAGCGGTTTCTTGCTCCTCAGGAGGATCCATCCATGAATCTCTCTTCGTCTTACTGTCAGCCCTCTCTAAGCTCCGCCCCCTCCTCCTGAGCCTGACTGACGTGCTGTTCTCCAATCCTGTTGGCAGCGGCTCCGCTGTCAGTTCCTTCATCTCCGGAACCCCATTTTCATCATCATCATCGCACATCTCGAAAACCGAGGCAGGATCCATGCCCCTCTCCACCATGGTGGGGCTCCCCTCCTCCAAGAAGCTGTCATCCACTGGGCTGACGCAGCTTGCGGACTTGCGCTCCACCTTCTCAATGAAGCTGACCTTTCGCAGCTTCAGGCCGCAGTCAATGAGGCTCTCTGATTCGTTCTCTTCTTCGCTGTGCCTCTCCCCAGGCTCCTCCTCCACGTCCTCGTCCGGGACGCCACAGCCTCCATTGAGACACTTGCGTTCTCGCCTCTCTTGTGGGCCCTCCTCACCCATCTGTGGGCCGTGCAGACCTGACCCGAGCACAGTGGGGTCGCTGGGCGAGACCTGCGCTCGCCCTGCTGCGAGTCGCCCGTACTTGAGCAGTGCAGACACCAGCAGCTCCCAAACAGCCCGCAGCGTGAGCTCACCCAATCTGTGCCGCTCGGCCAGGTAGGGCTGCAGGACTTCCTTCATGTTTTGCACAAACTGCCGGATAATCAGCAGCGTGGCCAGCATCTACAGCAATAGAGACACCAACAAGTTATACTCTCGCATGACAAGGCCGAACATTAATACAGATATCACAATTTCAATTCCAATTTTATTTGATTCTAATTTATTTGGCCATGTGTCAGTTAAAATGTACATTTTCATTAGATATGAAATTCTTACTCTCTCTTTCTCTATATATTACACACTACCGTTCAAAACTTTATGGTCAAAAAAAAAGAAAAAAAAAAAGAAATTAATACTTTTTAATTCAGAAAAGATCCTTTTAAAGGTGCAGTGTGTACATTTAGCGGCATCTAGCGGTGGGGTTGCGAATTGCAATATAGAGAAGCTACGGGGACCAACACAGGACAAAGATGTCAAGAAAACGAGACGGGAGCAATCGCGCTCTGTAGAGCAGTTTGTCCATTTAGGGCTACTGTAGAAACATGCCGCCGCAAAATGGCGACTTAACATGTAAGAGGACCCACGGTGTATGTAGACAGAAATGGTTTATTCTAATAAGAACATAACAGTTCATTATGTAAGGTAATATTATATTGCATTTCTGTCAATAGATCCTCCTAAAATTGACACCTTTAAATTGATCAAAAGTGAAAATGTATAATGTTACAAACGATTCTATTTCAAATAAATGCTATTCATCATAGAATCCTGAATAGAATAAAATAGTATAGAAAACAGTTATTTTAAATTGTAATAATATTTCACAATATTACTTTTTTTTTTACAGGATTTTAAATTAAATAAATACATAAGAGACATCTTTCAAAAATATAAAAACATTGAAACTGACTCAAAAGGCTCCAAATTTTGAATATATATTACTTTCAGGATAATTTTTTTCCAGCTGACGAATGATAAAAACATTGATCATTTAAAGTGACTGACAACATAACTGAAGCGTGCTTATAATAAACAGAACGAGGTCATCCGTTGGTGTGAATGCAAATACAGTTATCGTTATAGTTATTGTTCTTGGTGTGAACGGGACTTTACACCTCCTTTTTATCTTAATTACGCACTGCAAACTCTGTTAAATATGATTTTTTTTTGGCCGTGGGGCTGTACATTCAGCAGTGTGGGTACATTTTTATTTCACGAAGACCTGATAAATACCGACTAAATTTAAGCAGGAGGGCAATCTGATTGGACCTTGCAATTTTCTGCATTGTGCCTCTATATGTACATCAACCTGCAGACCTGCAAACTCACAAGAGGTGAAAAAGGTGACGAACTAAATAGTTGTAGGGGGGTCTGGGGGCATCGTCCCCCATGAGAAAATGTTAAAAAAATAAATAAAAATAAATAAATAAAAATAAATAAAAACTGACACTAGGGCTTGGGCATTGACACAAATTTCACAATTGGATTTGATTTCAATTCATGAGCTTGCGATCTGATTTTGATTTGATTACCTTCGATTCAATATTGATTAATTTGGGGCCTATAAGGTAAAGTATATGGCAAATTTCCTCAAAGAAAAAAAAATATCTCTCAACTAATGTTGTAAACTATACAGGGAACCACAGTTGGTACATCATTATATTATTAAAGGTTACAATTAATCGCTTTGTAAGCTACTTACATATAAATTACCCATAAAGATTTTTTTTATAATAATGTTATAATACATTTTTAATGACATAATTATGTTTCTACTTGTTTTTTAGGCTATAAACATTTAAAGGGTTAGTTCACCCAAAAATGAAAATTATGTCATTAATGACTCTCCCTCATGTCGTTCCAAACCCGTAGGACCTCCGTTCATCTTCGGAACACAGTTTAAGATATTTTAGATTTAGTCCGAGAGCTTTCTGTCCCTCCATTGAAAGTGTTTGTACGGTAGACTGTCCATGTCCAGAAAGGTAATAAAAACATCATCAAAGTAGTCCATGTGACATCAGTGGGTTAGTTAGAATTTGTTGAAGCATTGAAAATACATTTTGGTCCAAAAATAACAAAAACTACGACTTTATTCAGCATTGTCTTCTCTTCCGGGTCTGTTGTCAATCCGGGTTCACGACTCCGCAGTGACGCTGCTGACGTGTTATCCGGCGCGCTCGAGCTTCGTTTACAGTCTGAGGGAGACGCACGCTGTATTCAAGCTATTCTACATTGTTTGTATTTTGGTATTGCTATATTTTTTAAAATGGTGCATAAGTGTGCATGTCGCGGATGTCCTAATCGCCAAAAACAACGACGTAAAAGTGCATTACCAACTCCGACAGATGAAAGAATTCAATGGAATCAATTCAATGGAAAGGATTCTGGAAGAGAATACAATGCTGAATAAAGTCGTAGTTTTTGTTATTTTTGGACCAAAATGTATTTTCAATGCTTCAACAAATTCTAACTAACCCACTGATGTCACATGGACTACTTTGATGATGTTTTTATTACCTTTCTGGACATGGACAGTCTACCGTACAAACACTTTCAATGGAGGGACAGAAAGCTCTCGGACTAAATCTAAAATATCTTAAACTGTGCTCCGAAGATGAACGGAGGTCTTACGGGTTTGGAACGACATGAGGGAGAGTCATTAATGACATAATTTTCATTTTTGAGTGAACTAACCCTTTAAACGGTGGCTGTCATAAAACGGATTTATTCCAACATACATTCAATATTAAAGCACACGTTAAGTACAAATACAAGGTATATGCAATAGCCTATAGTGCATATATTTAGCAAAATTCATTTTTGCTAAATATATGCTAAATATTTTGCTAAATATATTCATTTTCAGTTCATTTTTGTAGCTGACTAGTGAGTTTTTGGACACCCAACGACTTTTCTGAGGTAAATGGGATGGTAAATGTGACATTTTTTACATTTTTTATTGACGTCTTTCCATGGTTGAAACACTCATTGAGCGATTACATGAGACATGATACGGATTTCGTTAAGTTGTACTGTATGTTTCAACATGCCTTGAAAGGTTCATTCATGTTTATTTCATGTTGTAACTAGTAAAGTGGAAGAGATGATCGGTTCGTGCGCTTTGCTCGAACTGAGGCATTGTCACGCACCACAGAACGCCAGGAAAGATTGCGACAAAGATCTCAACGGGGAAAAAAAACCCTCTTCGAATCTACACAATTCACATAAATTACATATTTTGAATCAAAACGCCGAATTTTGCAGAAAAGCGACTAATTTGCAGTCCAGTCAGAGACTCTCACCTCTTTCAGACGCTCCATGTCTTTGAGGTAGAATCCAATATAGAAAAGGCTGAGATAAGAATTTACAAACTGAAACTGAGAAAGAAAGAAAGAACATTTCAGGAACAAAACGTGAACAGTTTAGATACAAAATGTTGAATACTCCAAAATGTATATATATTTTTTCACAAGTACTTACAAGAACCATTTTAATGATGAGATTTTTCTCATAGGCACTCTGGAGTCTGTAGTTTTCTGTGGGAAACAGAAGATTCAGACATTAGTATTCATCTCACAGAGGCCTAACAACTAGCCAGTATTTATCTTCTTTCTCCTCCTCACTCCTGTGTTTGGTTTCTGGAAGGCTGTATTCCAAAAATCCAGACCACTATCCATTTCAGCCTGGCTACTTTTTACTATTGACTATTAAACCAAAACCTCCTGAATTTAGTGTACAGTTCCCTAATAAAATTTTGATTGGTTGAATACAGTGTTAATGAACAGTTTAATAATGAATTAAGTAATTTAGCACAAAGATACACATTCAAGTGAAAGCTGCACTGAGTGAGTGAATATAAACTGCAGCTCATGCAGATCTCCTCTGACTCACCCATGTCATTTAGCCAGCAGGCGATCTTTCTGTACACCTCATCACACGCCGTCACAGTGATGGCCAACATGATTTTAGGGATAAATCGTGCTACTCGTGGAAGCTCCTTAATCCCCATCACAAATTCCTGCCAAACATCCATTACATTACAACTCACATTAAATGAACAAGTATTTGTACCGAATAATATGCAAATCCATATTGTTATTATTTTTATTATGAATATTACAAATATTATTGTTTGTTCCACATGTGGTCCACTTATAATGTTTTATGTTAATGCTTAAAAAAAAAAGAAATTAAAGGTGCCCTCGAATGAAAAATTGAATTTATCTTGGCATAGTTGAATAACAAGAGTTCAGTACATGGAAAAGACATACATTGAGTTTCAAACCCCATTGCTTCCTCTTTCTTATGTAAATCTCATTTTCTCAGTTTAAAAGACTTCCGGAAAACACTCGGATCTCAACATAACACCGACTGTTACGTAACAGTCGGGATCATTAATATGTATGACCCCAATATTTGCATAATGCCAGCCCATTCGACGCATTAGACAAGGAAAGGCAGTATTAACGTCTGGATCTGTGCACAGACAAGGTAAGCAAGCAAGAACAACAGCGAAAAATGGCAGATGGAGCAATAATAACTGACATGATCCATGATATCATGATATTTTTAGTGATATTTGTAAATTGTCTTTCTAAATGTTTCATTAGCATGTTGCTAATGTACTGTTAAATGAGGTTAAAGTTACCATCGTTTCTTACTGTATTCACGGAGACAAGAGCCGTCGCTATTTTCATTTTTAAACACGTGCAGTCTGTATAATTCATAAACACAACTTCATTCTTTATAAATCTCTCCAACAGTGTGTAATGTTAGCTTTAGCCCGTTAGCCACAGAGCACAGCCTCAAACTAACACAGAATCAAACGTAACCATCTAAATAAATACTTTACTCACATAATTCGAAGCATGCATGCAGCATGCATGACGAACATCTTGTAAAGATCCATTTGAGGGTTATATTAGCTGTGTGAACTGTGTTTATGCGATGTATATATAGTTGAGAGCTCGTGTGGCAGAGGAAGCGCATCTCTTAAAGGGGCCGTGCTGAAAAAATCAGTGCATAGTTAATGATGCCCCAAAATAGGCAGTTAAAGAAATTTATTAAAAAAAATCTATGGGGTATTTTGAGCTGAAACTTCACAGACACATTCAGGGGACACCTAGGACTTATATTACATCTTGTAAAAAACAATCTAGGGCACCTTTAATACTTTTTAATTCAGAAAAGATCCTTTTAAAGGTGCAGTGTGTACATTTAGCGGCATCTAGCGGTGAGGTTGCGAATTGCAATATAGAGAAGCTACGGTGGCCAACACAGGACAAAGATGTCGTCTGAGACAGCAGAGTCAAGTAAACGCGCTCTGTAGAGCAGTTTGTCCATTTAGGGCTACTGTAGAAACATGCCGCCACAAAATGACGACTTAACATTTAAGAGGACCCACGGTGTATGTAGATAGAAATGGCTCATTCTAAGGTAATAAAAACATAACAGTTCATTATGTAAGGTAATATTATATTGTTATTATTTTTATTATGAATATTACAAATATTATTGTTTTTTCCACATGTGGTCCACTTATAATGTTTTATGTTAATGCTTATTTTTTTCTTTAAAAATGTTATATATATATATAAATGTTAATATATATATTTCACTATTTTTGATCACCTTTTTTTCTATACTTGTTCATTTTAAAATAATCTTGTGATGTTATAAAAGATTTTTTACAAGTATAAAAAGCACATGCAGTCTCAGTTAATATGAGGTCATGAAATCTGCATGCATAATAACTAAAAAAAAATGTTGAAAAATAGGCTATCACAATGCAGGACGTCAACTACCATAGATCAAGTATGTGTGTGTTAGAGTGTGTAACTCACCTGAAGCTCAAAGCAGACGAGCATGGCCAGAAATACAAAGCAAAGGCATAATATACAGACAGGAAAGCTGACCAGCCATCTGAACACTCTCCTCCTCCATGGAGGGTAATAAAACTCTTCACAGCCCGTTACTGGACTGCACCGCTTCACACCCTGACCCGAAGAGCAAGAGAGAAAAAAATATTTAAAGAACCATTTTAAAAAGAAATATGTGTTTTTTAGACATATCTTTCACACTGTCATTACCCTGAACTGAGGTCTGGGCTCCTCCAGGGACTCGGCTGGGGTGTCCAGTGTACCCCACTTATAAGCGAGCTCCGCCCCTCTGCGTTTCCAGCGCTCCAGGAACAACGTGGCCCACACCACATTAAAGAGAGCAAACACCACACAACAGATATCCCTGCTGGTCTGAGAGGACAGCGACAGGAACACAATATGAGCAATAGTAGACTCCAATATAAACATTTCAATCATAACTATCAAAATTGTTTTAGCATGGTAATGAATATGGCAATGTTAATGTATTTGGTCTTGGTGGACTAGATCTACGCTGCTGCAAAGTAAGTATGGACTTGCTACTGCCCATAGATACACAGACATGCTGCTGTGAGCAGTGTTCGGGGTAACACATTACAAGTAACTGCAGTTATGTAATCAGATTACTTTTTTCAAGTAACTAGTAAAGTAATGTATTACTTTTAAATTTACAATAAAATATCTGAGTTGCTTTTTCAAATAAGTTTGTTTTTCTATTTATTGACTGTCAACTCTCCTGTCCCCATGTTGAGAGAAATGATCACACATGGATTCCATAAATTAAATTTGAATTCATCTTTAATTTTATGGTACAGTTTCAAAATTCTTGGAATATAGTGGATTAGTCACTTTTATGGTATGTTATGGTGTATAAGTGATCAAATACCTGATCTGATTCTGTGAGCATCCACAATACAAAGCCAATAACAGCTGGATACAACATGGAAGTGGTGTAGAAACCCAGCCAGGCGAAGTACATGGCAATCTTCGCTCCAAAATAATCACAAATATCATCTAACACAGAAAACAAAGAGGACACAGACAAATCATTCAAGTATCCAAGTAAGGCTGCAGCAACTAAGTGATTAAATCAAAAGTAATTAGTTATAAAAAAACAGAAAAAATCTGCCAGTCACAAACAAACGGAGCACAGCATAATGAATTCTGACTAAAATATACATTTTGCTGAAATGTTTGTTGTTAGACATTAAATGTAGGTTCAAAACTGTACATATTTGAGTAATAATTGAATTCATTTTTAATTGAGTGATTTTAACTTCTTAAAGGTGCAGTATGTAAGAATTCTGTCTGCTAGAGGTCGCTAGAGGCCTGTTCAAAATAAAGGCGTAGCTTGATGATGCCAAGTTTGAGAGCGGAAACTTGGGACATGTGGTCTTCACATCACAGCGGTGGAAATAATAATAATAAGCTGCATCTGATTATGCTATGTTAGCTACTTCACAAAATAGTGTTTTTCTCTGAGGCACGGTAAAGCATGGTAATCGCAAAAAAAAAAAAAGAAAATTAGATTTAAACAATAAGACTAAACGTGTTGAGCTATATAACAATAATTGGTTTTCTGTCTATAAATATATCAAAACAGATGTTCCCTTGTCTATTAAAACATTCCTTGTCTATTCCCTTGTCTTTGGTGTTTTCATGGTTTCTACAAAATAAAACCGGAAACCGAGGGTAACGCGGGTATGACGCCATTGACAAGGGACTCCTCATGTCCCGGAGCCTTGGTTAAAATTGCAATTTTCTCACGATTTACAAATAGATGGAAACATTTGGGATATTGTAAGTACTCAAGTGAACAAAATATATAACACTGGCCTAGTGGTTTTTGGATATTTTACTGCAAAAATCTTACATATTGCTCCTTTAACTTTAAAATGGTAAGCTGTAATCAGTTGTTTGTTTGTTTGTTTTTTAGAATGTAATATTTGTATTTTGACCCTTTTCAGCATAGAATACTGTTTAGTTTCCCGTCTCGTTTTCTCCTGTCTGGTGTTCTAGGACTCTTATTTTGAAGTGTATTTTTGTTCCCATTGTTCCTGTTATTTTTTAACTTCCTGGTTTAGTTCCTGTTTGCCTTGTTTTTTGCCTTAGTGATTGATTTACTTCACCTGTTAGCCTGTCAGTATCTCAATGCTGCCTTTGTTCTTTGTCTGGTGTTGTCCATTATGGTGGTATCATGTGTGTGATGCTTACTTCAGTTGTACCTGCCTTGCCCTTGTCTGGATTTACCTTGTTTTCTTGTCGTATCTAGATTTACTGTTTTTGCTTCCATTTTATATACCTGGATTCACTTTTGTTACACTGTAAAACCGAATGATGAAATTAATTAAACAAAATGAGTTTGTTTCACTCAAATAATAATGAAAGTTCATTGTACTTAAAAGAAAAAAGTTGTGTGAACTCAAAAATTTCATTGTAGTAAGCTGAACTTAATATTATTGAGTTGAGTTGCAGCAGATTTCTAATTCCCAGCATGCTTTGCATCATACTATAAATAAATGTTGAAATTAAGTGTTATCTTGTGTGTTTTTGCACAAGATTAAATAGGGAGTTTCCTGCTAAAACTCTTAAACTAACTTAAGCTGATTTCTTATACCAGGTTTTTGGACACCTTTCAACTGGTCATCCGAGAGACCATCTGACAACCCAGCTAAACACCAGTTGGCTAAGCTGGGAGACCATTTAAAAGAAACTTAAAACCAGCAAAGTTTTTTTTCTTTTCAGTAGGGATAGCAACACTACTTTTCAATTCACAAAACAACAACAAAGCTGACACCGAAAATACATTTCACTGTTGACTTCCCATTGATTACTACTAACCCAGTGGCTGTTTTTCACACACGGCCTGCACCCATGACTTCATCAGCTGTCCCAGAATCCTTTGCTCATGAAGCGGGAAGACTTGCTGGATCACACCTCGCGCCCTCAGCTCAGGAACTGGAACATATACACACAGTGCACGCTCACTAACACACACACAACATGAACAGGTATTCAAAACTTTGGTAAAATTTTTCCTTCTAGAAACGTTCACTAGATCTGTCACAAGCAACATATAAAATGTCAGCCTGCACAATCAAATTGATTTCAGGTAATCCAGATACTGATACACAAATATGAGTGACTTATACATACATACAGGCCACTGGTACAGATCAAGGCACACACTTCTCAGGGCTCTCAGGAAGTCTAAATATAAGGACTCACTGATTGGCTGCCCTTCCAGGAAGTGAATGTTGTGAAGGGCCTCCCCATGTTTAGCTCTGAGATTGTCCAGCCAGTATTTGATTATGCTTTGACGTTCCTATGATACGGAAAAGAATACACTTCAATCTATAACAATGTCCGAGCGAAACAAGAATGCAACCCAATTCGATGTCTCAGTGACGTCATTCTTTAAAAGAATATTATGGATTAACTAAAACCTTAGCTCTATCGACAATGTCCGTGATGTTGATTACCACAGAAGAAAAATTGATTCAGCTCTCAGTTTATAACCAAAATAAATTGTTAATAGTAATGTGATTACAATGGAAGTCTATGGGGCAAAATAATGACTGTTTAAAAGTAAAAAAAGCGAAACATATTTTTTGTTAAAGCACTCATAAAATTGAACCTGTAAGCCATGGTTTGGTGGTACTACTTTTCAAATTTACCAATGATTTACCAACATCAATCAAAATACTTCCTTATTACATTATGAGTTACTTATATAAGAATGTTTTTATTTACACTGCATTGTAACATACAATTTACATTAAAGGTGCCGTAGAACGTAGTTTTAAAAGATGAATATAAGTTTAAGGTGTCCCCTGAATGTGTCTGTGAAGTTTCAGCTCAAAATACCCCATAGATTTTTTTTAATTCATTTTTTAACTGCCTATTAGTGGGGCATCATTAAATATGAGCCGATTTAGGCTGCGGCCCCTTTAAATCCTCGCGCTCCCCACCCACGGAGCTTGCGCTTGCCTTAACCAGCATAAACAAAGTTCACACAGCTAATATAACCCTCAAAATTGTGTTCGTCATACAACATGTCTAATCGCGTAAGTATGGTATTTATTTGGATGTTTACATTTGATTCTGAATGAGTTTGAGGTTTTGCTCTGTGGCTAAAGCTAACATTACACACTATTGGAGAGATTTATAAAGAATGAAGTTTTGTTTATGCATTATACAGACTGCAAGTGTTTAATAATGAAAATAACGACAGTCTTGTCTCCGTGAATACAGTAAGAAACGATGGTAACTTTAACCACATTTAACAGTACATTAGCAACATGCAAACGAAACATTTAGAAAGACAATTTACAAATATCACTAAAAATATCATGTTATCATGAATCATGTCAGTTATTATCGCTTCATCTGCCATTTTTCGCTGTTGTCCTTGCTTGCTTACCTAGTCTGATGATTCAGCTGTGCACATCCAGACGTCCTGCCCTTGTCTAATGCTTGAACATGAGCTGGCATATGCAAATATTGGGGGGCGTACACCCCGAATGTTACGTAACAGTCGGTGTTATGTTGAGATTTGCCTGTTCGTTGGAGGTCTTTTAAACAAATGAGATTTATACAAGAAGGAGGAAACAATGGAGTTTGAGACTCACTGTATGTCATTTCCATGTACTGAACTCTTATTATTTAACTATGCCAAGATAAATTCAATTTTTAATTCTAGGGCACCTTTAAAGAGCTATTTCTACCTGATTTAACCCATAACATTTTGTTTTGTTGGTATGAATGAATGTATTTAGGTTTATTAAGTGATATTAAACAATATTTTCCACTTTAATAAAAGTTAATTTAGAAGTTACCATTTTTAGATTACCACTTTTTTAGTGTTTGCATTGTTTTTCTGTTTAAATAAGATGTCTAAAGCACTCATGATATTAGTGTAGTGAAAGTCCAGTAACAAATAAATCCTTAATTTAATTTTGTATAAAGGTATGTCAAATTTTATGCTCAATATTGTGAAGGACCTGTGAAGTGAAGAAACAGAGTTCACTCTCAATGTTGTCGTAGATGTAATCTTCCTCACAGGAGAAACTGCGAGACCCGCCACCAAACTCCGGCTTCACAGCTTTCTGCAGTCCCATCTCTTCAGCCCCTCGTAAAAGACTGGCCACACAACAAAAAATACATCAGCATCAATGTCAAACTTAAGCTACCCTCTAACCATAAACACTATGAAAGGTCCTATAATTAAAGGGTTAGTTCACCCAAAAATGAAAATTCTGTCATTTATTACTCACCCTCATGCCGTTCCACACCCGTAAGACCTTCGTTCATCTTCGGAACACAAATTAAGATATTTTGTTGAAATCCAATGGCCCAGTGAGGCCTGCAAAGCCAGCAATGACATTTCCTCTCTCAAGATCCATAAAGCTACTAAAAACATATTTAAATCAGTTCATGTGAGTACAGTGGCTCAATATTAATATTATAAAGTGAAAAGAATATTTTTGGTGAGCCAAAATAACAAAATAACGACTTAATATTTAGTGATGACCGATTTCAAAACACTGCTTCAGGAAGCTTCGGAGCGTTATGAATCTTTTGTGTTGAATCATGATTCAGATCGCGTGTCAAACCGCCAAACTGCTGAAATCACGTGACTTTGGCGCTCCGAACTGCTGATTCGACACAAAAGATTCATAACCCTCCGAAGCTTCATGAAGCAGTGTTTTGAAATCGGCCATCACTATATAAGTCGAATAATTTTTGGTGCACCAAAATTATTCTCCTCACTTTATAATATTAATATTGAACCACTGTACTCACATTTTTAGTACATTTATGGATCATTGCTGGCTATGTAGGCCTCACAGAGCCATCAGATTTCAACAAAAATATCTTAATTTGTGTTCCAAAGATGGACGAAGGTTTTACGGGTGTGGAATAAATGACATTATTTTCATTTTTGGGTGAACTAACCCTTTAAGCAAAGAAAAATATCCGTCTTAATGTGCCAAAACAAACTTTCTCTGTACTCAACCGTTCAAAAGTTTGAGGTCAGTATGAAATTAATACTTTTATTCAGTAAGGACGCATTAAATTGATCACAAGTGAAGGCATTTATAATGTACAAAAGATTTATAATTCAGATAAATACTGTTCTTTTGAACTTATTTATCCATAAAAGTGTTCTAAAAAAGTTTCCACAAAAATTTTAAGCAGCACAACTGTTTTGAAATAGAAAACATTAATTTTAAATTGTAATAATTGTACACAATATTAAGGTTTTCACTGTATTTTTGATCAAATAAATGCAGTCTTGATGAGCATAAGAGACTTCTTCCAAAATGTTACTGAGCCCATATTTTGAACGGTAGTGTGTTGATGCAATGAGGTCCCATGAGGCCCTCGACTTCTCAGGCATTCTTTAGTCGCTCAAATTGGAACATGACAATAAACATCAAACAAGCTCTGCTTGGACCTCATGCCTCATCTCATATCATAGTACATCATCTCAAAAAAACATTAATAAATATAACAGAAGAAACTAAAAGAGAGATAAAAGCTGTTTCCTTCCCGTCCCCTCTCACTTTTCGTATGTGGCCGTGACGAAGAAGGCGTACATTCTGGTGTGTTTGTGATGTCGGATCTGGATAATGAGTTCTGGGATGCCGAGCCGTATGTGGTTCAGAAGCCAGAGCAGTGTGTGGTCATCTGTGGTGTCTGGACAGAGACAAATATACACCTCAGTCTCTGTGATGACCAATATACATGATTTATCATGTCCAGATGCACTGCTGAAAAATACAGCAAAAATCATCCTGAATTTTCATGCTGGTCCAGGCAGGTTTAAACTAGCATGCCTTGCTATGGACTAACATCCATAACAAATATGTTGTTTAAAATACTACATCACAAGTCTAAATAATGTAAAAACACATGATAAAACAGCAACATCCTTTCAATTTTAATTCTACTTTATTACATTCAGATTCCGATTACATTACATCCTATTCAGTGGTGTGCAGTGGTGTTCTGAAATGGAGGCAAAGTCCTCAGTTTTTTTTTTTTTTTTTATAAATCAAATGTAAATTGGCATATGATCCTAGTTAAATAAACATTACATCAAAAAAGAGAAACCAAATACAATTCTTTTTTGTATTTTTACATTAAAGGTGCAATATGTAAGATTTATGTCTGCTGGAGGGGTATTTTAATTTTTCTTTATTATATAATTATTATTCGTTATTTTACTTTATTACTTTATTTATTTTATTTCCCAACTAATGACTCATCCGGGCTTTCCAATAGGTTGCACATGAGGGGGGAAAAAGTTGCTTCCTTGCACTTAAGAAGAGTTGTGCACTTTTTATTTTAATATATCTCATAAATACTATTTTCTACTTAAAGGGTTAGTTCACCCAAAAATGAAAATGATGTCATTAACAACTCACCCTCATGTCGTTCCAAACCCGTAAGACCTCCGTTCATCTTCGGAACACAGTTTAAGATATTTTAGATTTAGTCCGAGAGCTTTCTGTCCCTCCGTTGAAAATGTATGTACGGTAGACTGTCCATGTCCAGAAAGGTAATAAAAACATCATCAGAGTAGTCCATGTGACATCAGTGGGTTAGTTTTTGAAGCATCGAAAATACATTTTGGTCCAAAAATAACAAAAACTACGACTTTATTCAGCATTGTATTCTCTTCCAGAATCCTTTCCATTGAACTGATTCCATTGAAGCCTTTCATCTGTCGGAGTTGGTAATGCACTTTTACGTCGTTGTTTTTGACGATTAGGACATCCGCGACATGCACACTTACGCACATTTTAAAAAATATAGCAATACCAAAATACAAACAATGTAGAATAGCTTGAATACAGCGTGCGTCTCCCTCAGACTGTAAACGAAGCTCGGGCGCACCGGATAACACGTCAGCAGCGTCTTACGTCTGCAGCGCCACTGAGGAGTCGTGAACGCGGATTGACAACAGACCCGGAAGAGAATACAATGCTGAATAAAGTCCAAAGACCAAAATGTATTTTCGATGCTTCAAAAACTTCTAACTAACCCACTGATGTCACATGGACTACTTTGATGATGTTTTTATTACCTTTCTGGACATGGACAGTCTACCGTACATACATTTTCAATGGAGGGACAGAAAGCTCTTGGACTAAATCTAAAATATCTTAAACTGTGTTCCGAAGAGGAACGGAGGTCTTACGGGTTTGGAACGGCATGAGGGTGAATCATTAATGACATAATTTTCATTTTTGGGTGAACTAACCCTTTAAAAGCTATAATTTCGTTATTTTACTAACTCAACTAATGACTCATCCGGGCTTTCCAGTAGCTGCATGTGAGGGGGAAAAAAGTTTTCTTGTTCTTTGTTGTTCTTTTGTGTTTTAATAAATTTGTGTTATCAGAATCACCTTCATTCTTTCATTTGTTTTGACATTATGGCCAAGGAAAATTGTCTTTAAAAGGTATTTATTAGCCAGACAAAAGTTAATTGCCATTCGCTGAATTCTGGGTTTATATCTTTAACTGCCGCTTCAGTGCAGTATAGCCACAGAGCTATGTAACAATGAGCACGATCTCCCGAGACACTACAATAGGCTACTAATAATTCATTAATAAGGGCTGTTTTAAATGCACAGTGTTAGACATGTAAAAAAAGACAAGATTCTAACAATGTCAAGATCAAATGCCTGACACGGTATTTTCACAGACTAACACACGTCACGTCTCTGGCATAGACTACAGTATTTAAAATAGCATATATGCATTAGTTATATTCTCAATTTAATTTACAGAGCAATTCCTGCAAAGATTTTAGGTTAACTATAGTCTATAGAAGAGACTAGGATTAGTGTGTGTATTTTTTTTACAGTCTATGGTGTCGACTTGCAAGACACGCAGCGGAGCGGGGCGGGGCGGGGGCGTGGCATCACGATGGTGTCTCTCATTATGCTATGTTAGCCACTTGACAAAATAGTGTTTTTCTCTGAGGCATGGTAAAGCATGGTACAAAGTCGCAAAAAAATCAAGAAAATTAGATATAAACAATAAGACTAAACATGTTGAGCTATATAACAGTAATTAGTTTTCTGTCCATAAATATGTCAAAACAGATGTTCCCTTGTCTATTAAAACATGTAAATATTAAAGTGTCTTTGGTGTTTCCATGGTTTCTACAAAATAAAACCGGAAACCGAGGGTAACGCGGGTATGACGCAATTGACAGGCGACTCCTCACACGTCCCAGAGCTTTGGTTAAAATTGCAATTTTCTCACGATTTACAAATAGTTGCAAACATTTGGGATTTTTTAAGTACTCAAGTGAACAAAATATATAACACTGGCCTAGTGGTTTTTGGATATTTTACTGCAAAATTCTTACATATTGCACCTTTAACTGTGTAATTAATAGGGCTGCCACCTAATAGTCAACTAACTGAGTAAGAGAGCCTTGGTCGACCAAGACTTTATTAGTTGGTTAGTCGCAGAAAAAAAACCTCAACAGGATATAGTGAAGTCACGCAGTCTGTGAGGGACAGATCATTAATGGAGAAAAATCCTGGAATGTTTTCCTAAAAAAAAAACATATTTTTTTTCGACTGAAGAAAGAAAGACATGAACATCTTGGATGACATGGGGGTGAGTAAATTATCAGGAAATTTTAATTCTAAAGTGAACTAATCCTTTAGCGGCAACATTTTGTTCATTCAGACCAATTCGCGAATGTGCATGTAAACAAGAGGCGAGATTTATCACACAAACCAATCATAACCAATCTTATCCGATCATAGGCCGATGGAGGCATTGCCTCCTCTCATGTGACTTTGCCCCATTCATTCTCAGTTACCCCCTACCAAACCCACCGCATGCTTTAGGGGGTCTGTTAAAACTCAATGGGCTCAGGGGAGGCAAGAGTGACACAGACTCCCGCTGTAACTTCACCTGCTGTTGTCACTGTTGGACAGTGTTACTTTATAAAATCTAGTTATTAGTACACTTTTTATTTGTCAGATTTTGTAATATTTTTTCTCATCCAATTTTTTTGAGGAGGCAACCATGGTATAAACAAGATGACTCCGTTGTCAATTATCCCTTGCATATAGAGTAAAATTTAATCTTAAAACATTTATAAGACTATGTGATTTTTGTGTACATGTGGACTTATATTTTTTTTGTTATTTTAGAATTAGATTTTGTGTGAAAGTTATTGATGGCTGAATCATGTTTTTGTAAAAACGTTCGTATGCAGATTTCACACACAAATTTGTACATGGTTAGTGAATGAGACAAAGTGTGTGCAAACAAAGAATGGAAAGAAAGAAAGAAAGAAAGAATGGAAAGAAAGAAAGAAAGAAAACATCTGAGGCACCTGGAAACGTCATAAGGACATCACAGTTCTCTGTGGGCACCGTCTTCATCCAGGATTTATGGGACATGATGTGTCTCCCGGCCTGCAGCAGCCGCTTTCCAAATAGCTTATCTGAGGGACAGAACAAGGAGAGAGAAAAGAAAACAAACGTCAGTCACTTTGCAGTGTTGCTATGGACAAACAGACTCACTCCAAGCCGCTCATTCTCCCTCTCTCTCACAGTGACGAGTTTAAATGTCACTCTCACTCCCCTTGAAACATGAGAAGAGGAGATATACTGAATGCTCCAGTGCTGAAGCCCTGACAGCACAGCAGTCAGTGTCTGAATATGAACAATGACCTCAGAGACCAGAGAGTCTGCTCAGTGTGTGCCACTGGGGTCTTGTGCTCTTGGTAATCTTGGAGAAGATTTTAAAAATATTTGTGTTTTTTTTTAATAAATAAGACAAAGAAATATGAATGAACGTATTTAAGCTCAGAGAATGAGAAATTAAGATATTAATAATTAAAAATTAAGATATATATAATGTATGCATTTTAGAATGATTTCTGAAGGATCGTGTGACACTGAAGGCTGGAGTAATGATCAGCTTTGATCACGGGAATAAATTACATTTATGAGTGACTTCTTTCAAAAACAGCACAAAATCTTACTGATTTCAAACTTTTGAACAGTAGTGTATGTATATAAAATACACTCAGTGATTTTCATATTCAACATACTCCAAGGTACTAGAAAAATTATCCAATTCATAGCCAAATCATCCAATTAAGTCAAAATTGGATAGAAAGATTCAAATGCATTCAAAAAAAATAAAAAGGTTCTGGTCAGTTGTGTTGTGTTTTTGGCAGTGATCACTCTATAAATGTTCAGCTGCTCACAGTGGCTCCATGCTCACTGATGCACGACCTTCAGAAAGTGGGACACAGTCTACATAAATCTAACACAATCTCAGTTCACTATCCAGCACCTACTAAATCATCTGCTAAGAAAATAAGGTTATCATAAAATAGTGCTAACACTAAAGCCTAAATATTTGCACTTGATATCTAGCATAAAGCTTTTACATAACGTGAAGGATCAAGGATTTAAATAATAATAAATTATTATTATTATTATTATTATTAATATATTTTAAAATTGTGTTTTTGTGGCTATACATTCACATTACAAAATTCTGATTTATTGCTCAGATTACATTTTTTAAATGTGGTCAATATCAGATAGGAGTGTGAACAGGTCACGATCCTGAACTGACCTGCATGCGCAAAAGAGCGAGAACAAAGACGGTGTAACACATGGCTGAAGCAGTAAGCGCATGACGAAGAGGAAAAACTAAAAAAACAAAACGGAGATAATAGGAGATAAATTAGCTATGACATGAGGCAACTAAGGTCCTAAATACACAGGAGCTGCATCCCAGTTCAGAGCCTGCATCCTTTGAAGGCTTACTGCGTCACAGCGTTGCAACGAAGGCTCCTTCAAATGCGGCCTCCAAATGCGTCCTTCATTTCCCGTGCAATGAAGGATACAACAGATAGATCCTTCACGGCCTTGCATACCCCAGAATTCACTGTGCGCCAGTGACAACAGGATTTTTGAGAGAAATTGCAGAATTACACTTTTAAACGCAAGTATTAGGTTTCAGCTTACTCAAATATCTAATCATACAAATGTAAAAATAATAAAAAAAAAAAACTTTAAAGTGGTTCAAATGTTGACTTGTATCTTACTAAGGTGGACTGTATATAGTTTCTTTATTATATACAGAAATGGACCATGTTGAACATATTTAGACAGTTTGTGAACCCTGTTTTGTTTGCAAACAGTTCATTATAACTTTCAAAAAAGTCCTGTACAAACGTTACTGCCACTCATCAATGGCAGCTATAGACCTTATGTAGCCGTGTCTCTTTTCAGCGCTGCACTCGTTGTCTTTTGACTTCCGGTTTGTATTTCCACAGCGATCTTACGTATATATGAATGAAATGCACATTTTAAAGGTGCCATAGAATTTAAAATTGAATTTACCTTGGCATAGTTAAATAACAAGAGTTCAGTACATGGAAATGACATACAGTCAGTCTCAGGGTGCTTTCACACCTGCCTCATTTAGTTCGGTTGAATCATACCAGAGTTCGTTTGCCCCTTTGGTGCGGTTCGTTTGGGCAGGTGTGAAAGCAGCAATCGCACTCGGGTGCGCACCAAAAGCGGACCAAACAAGCGTACCGAGACCTGCTTGAAGAGGTGGTCTCGGTACGCTTTCAAACGAACTCTGGAGCGGTTCGCTTGAGATGTGAAAGCAATCCGACCCAGTTAACGGACCAACCAAATGATATTATTTTTATAACGGAAAATATTATATAAAAAGCAGTAATGTCTGATTCTGTGAGTGAGCACGTTATTTACCATATCTGAAAACCAACGAGCGCCTCTGTTGTGTAATTACACTTCTCCGTGCGAGAATGCTGTCCCGACGAAGTCTCAATTCCCGCTCTGCTTCATTATAAAATTCAAATGGTCTCTCTCGACAGACACACGGACAACAGGTCGCCTACTAGACAGCGCTGGGAAATCCAGAGACGGAGAGAGAGAGAAAGAGCGCGGGTTTGAATTTGCTGCAGCATTAATATGAATGGAGTATATAATTTAACTGCGGGAGAGACGGCTACATTTATAAAGTGTTTGTGTGTGTGTCTCGACAGTTACAAATAAAGCCACAATAAGCTCATGGAGCTAGCTTGTCAATCATTATTTTGATGGATGACGCAGCGAAAACTCTGACCAATAAGAGGACAGTTGTACTCGCATGTGACTTGCCTGAACGCATTTTGGTACGCTTTGAAATGTTGCCATGTGAAAGCGAACTGAACCAAGAAGAAAATGCAACATTGTAACAAATTTAGTCCCTGTTTCGGAACAAAACAAGCGATCCATAGGTGTGAAAACACCCTCAAACTCTATTGTTTCCTCCTTCTTATGTAAATTTGATTTGTTTAAAAGACCTCTGAAGAACAGGCGAATCTCAACATAACACTGACTGTTACGTAACAGTCGGGATCATTAATATGTATGCCCCCAATATTTGCATATGCCAGCCCATGTTCAAGGCATTAGACAAGGGCAGCCAGTATTAACGTCTGTGCACAGCTGAATCATCAGACTAGGTAAGCAAGCAAGGACAACAGCGAAAAATAGCAGATGGAGCAATAATAGTGATATTTGTAAATTGTCTTTCTAAATGTTTCGTTAGCATGTTGCTAATGTACTGTTAAATGTGGTTAAAGTTACCATCGTTTATTACTGTATTCACGGAGACAAGACTGTTGTTATTTTCATTTTTTAAACACTTGCAGTCTGTATAATTCATAAACACAACTTCATTCTTTATAAATCTCTCCAACAGTGTGTAATGTTAGTTTTAGCCCGTTAGCCACGGAGCACTATCAAACTCATTCAGAATCAAATGTAAACATCCAAATAAATACTGTACTTGCATGATCTGATGCATGCATGCAGCATGCATGACGAACACTTTGTGAAGATCCATTTTGAGGGTTATATTAGCTGTGTGAACTTTGTTTATACAATGTATTAGAGTCACGAGCTCGGGGGCGGGACGCGTGAGGATTTAAAGGGGAAGCAGCCTGAATCAGCGCATATTTAATGATGCCCCAAAACAGGCAGTTACAAAAATTTATAAAAAAAAATCTATGGGCTATTTTGAGCTGAAACTTCACAGACACATTCAGTGGACACCTTAGACTTATATTACATCTTGTGAAAAAGCATTCTAGGGCACCTTTAAAATCTTCCTGGTCTACTGACATTTGTTAAGACATCTGCTTTAAACATAACAAATGCTCATGATAACTTTCATTAACTCTACAACAGGTAAATCCAAAAACAGAAGTTCAAAGACAATATTCTAAAGATGGTGGCGCACTTGTTTCTCTGGTACATAAGGTCTATAGGTGACAAGAACAATCCTCCGTAGGCTAGACCGTCCCATTTAACAACGCTCGGTCCGACCTTCGTGGCTTTCGAAGGATACAGCCTCAATTAGGACACAGCTAGGGAGTAATGAGGTAACTCAAGGAACAACAGGTGAAGGGAATCAGTAAACAAACAAGGATCAAGAACAATAAACAGGGAGAACCAAACTAAAACACACGGAAACTAAACAGAACCAAAGCATATACCTGACAGACGGCACGCAGCACGAAATTATACGGAAGTAAACACGGAGGTTACTGAAGTCAGCATTTACGTGTTCATTTATAAGGTTATGTGCTTCGGAAGCCAGCGAATTTGTGTGCAGGTAATAAGGAGGACGCAGTTGAGGAAGAGGAAAAAGAGAGCACAATTTTTTCGTACAGTTTTTCCTCAAGTTTTGCTTGTGTAGAGCTGTAAAAAATGACCGTGATTTTAACGGTAAAAGACTGTAAAAATGCTACGGTGAAAAACAGTTAATTGGTTTACAGAAAGTTTCCATACTATATACAGTGAATAACTGTAATAGACTTAATGCTACATTTAATGTAATTTTACGGTAAAATACCATTAAATTTACATTTTTGGAAGTGAAAAACAACAAGTCATTGTATAATTTACAGTAAAAAAACGTAAATTGACACTCCCACAATTCCCTGAATGACACTTCACATTTGATGTATTTTCGTTGAAATAACTCTTTCTTCTTAGTTTTTTTCTATTCAGTTATGTACATTAGGTTTTTATGTTACATCTAATGTTGTTTAAATTAAAGTTAATTGCATTTTTAAAATGTCATGTGTGTTACCATGGTGGTGTTTAGTGTTTGTGTGAATGACACTGTGTGCACCTTCTATATATATTACTATTGTCCTTCTCAGTTTGTGGAAAAGCTGCTTGTGATGAGCTTTGATTCATCATGTGACTCTCATCACCTCTGTTTGGTGGATGTCAGTGTATTACAAAAGGTACAAAACAAATATTAGTACTTCAATAGGTTGGTAAAATAACATTATATCAGTTAATAAAATACGTTTTTTACCGTAAATTTAACAGATTTTTTTGTTACCGTATTTGTTACAGTAAAGTTCTGGCAACCACAGCTTCTGTTTTTTTTACAGTAAATTTTATGGGGATTTTTTTTTTACAGTGATAATACTTATAAGTATAAGATCTCACCATCCCTCCACTGACTAACTTCACTGCCATTTTCCATATTCAAAAAACTACTGGTATGTAAAAACTTTGGAGTGACTCCCGTCAGTGCAGAATTTTGACGAATGTTGATCTAGATTGACGTAGTCACATGAATTCCAACTGTTCAGACTGAGGTTGCGTTGCAAAACCTCAGACATGTATCTGATTTAGGACCACATATGGAGGTGGCCTTCAGATCAGATTCCATGTGGTTTGTGCTGTCCACTTTGATAGGAAAAAACAGATCTCTGTCGGAAATGAGCAAAAAAAAAAAAAAAGAAAAAAAAAAGAAGAGAAATTCTGAATGTAGCCATAGTTACACAGTGAAATATTAACACTAATAAAATTTCTGACATTCCTAAATTCTCTGCAATATGCATCAATGCTGGATTAGACATTAAAATCGACTGTTATATACTTCAGGATGTTTATGTTAATGATTACATTATTATGCCATAATTTGTGGTACCCTGATATTGTTAATGCTGTGTATTGGGTAAAGATATGAGAATGAAACTGTCATGATTTACTTACTGTCATGTGGTTCCAAACCTGTATGACTTTCTTTCTTCTGTGGAACATAAAAGAATATATTTTGGGAAATGTCTCTGTGATTTTTGGTCCATAAAATGGAAGTCAACAGTCAAATATCCAAATATCTTCTTTTGCTTTCCACAGAAGAAAGTCAATCAGGTTTGTGAGTAATGATGACTTTTTTTATGGGTGAACTATCTCTTAAAGTTACAAAGACATTTTAATTGTTCAATGAGCGTATAATTGTCATAATATCAGTGTGAAATATTTTAGTAAAATATGTATATATTCTTTTTCTTTCCCACTATAATACACTAATACACACAAAGAAAGTCATAACAGATGGCATTAATTGCCTGGAGTAAGGCAGTGTAGCAAAAAGGGTACGGGGGAAGGTTTTACAGTGCCTAAAACATGATCGAGCGTCTTGATTGCATCCAAACGCTACAGCAGCAGCATCTCACTCATAACACATGTCACTAGTAGACACCCGTGATCTGGCCAATCATCATTCAGCGCTCACTGGCTCGTTTTCCTAGAACTCTCAGCTTTATTTTTACCCAGTGTGTAAAGCCTAATGCAGGTGTGATACCATGCTGACATAATGCAACACATCGGTGAGAAACATGATGGCAGATAGCGCTCTTTGGACATGCAGAGAGAATGCTTCACAAATAATAAGCAATAAAATTTTTGGATTCTTTTCAAAAGCTACAGTGATTTACCACTGTAAGTGCACTTCTCCTATCAGAGAGGTCATCAAGGCAAGACATTATGGAGTGCTACAAACAATTATTCCAAAATAAAAGGGTGCTGAAAATGAAAGTACTGCAAAACAGCAATAATTCATACTGCTGATGAGCCAAAAAGTCTGGTAATTACTAAATCATTTGAACAAAGCCATTGAAGAATTTACTGAGTGGTCAGGAATGGAGTCAGACTTGTGGACAACAATAACTACTAGAGGAAGCAAAAATATTTGTTAAATCTGCATTCTGAAATGACTAAGGTGATATATTAAACATCACAATCTGAAGAACATATTTCCAATGTATCAGCAAGCCATGTATTAACAGCAAGTCTTTCATGTGCAACTGAGAATATATAGCCTAGTCCCTCCACAAAGCAATTCCTGTGAAGCAGATAGTTATCTACTCAAATGAATGGGGCATTGTGAAGGAAAGGAGAAATTATGAATGACTGAATGGGCTGGAATTTGAATACAAGCTTTGGCACTTCCCACAGTACTTGATTTATAGACTTTAATAACCAGTACCATCAAATATATCTGAAAGTCAGGTCTTTAGTATGTAGAGAAGAAAATACGAAACAAGCAGTTGCAGTGAAATTAATTCACAGTCTTTCACACAGATGTTAAACATATTTTTGCTATTTGACATTCCACCAGTCATTGAATCATTCATTGAAGAGTTTCCTTCAAAAACGCTAATTTATTCAGAAACAAGTGAAGTCTTTATGAGTGAGTCATTGAATCATTCATTCAATCTGATGAAAAAATCTAATTAAATATTTTTAAATAGACTGTTTTGTTTAGTTGTTTATTCAGAGGCATGGGATAATCATGACCTCTATTAAAAAAAGAAAAGAAAATGAAATTCATACTACATCCGCCATGTTGTCATCGTCAGTGGAACATCAGCGTCAGTTATGTTTAATATATGTATGAATGTAAATATGTATGTATATTAGGGGTGTAACAGTACATGTATTCATCCCGAACCATACGGTATGGACGCCATGGTTCAGTTTATGCAGTCAGTCAGTGACAAATACAGTCAGTCACTCGTGATCCACACTCCAATCCAGAAGGGGGCGCGTGGTAATGCAACGCTGTTTGCTAACCGCCACAACATGAAAAAGCGCAGAAGAAGATGAACGGACGATCTAGATATGAGTGTAGTCTCTCAACCAGTGTTTCAACTGCGGAAAGACATCAATAAAACAGCGTGAGATATCTCACGTAGCATTACATTTACCTCAGGCAATTCATTTAGTGTCCACAGCATGTTAGTACACTAGAGAAATTAACTCTAGAGGGAGCATTTCACTAAATATATGCACTATATTAGCTTATATAAACATTATATTTACTTTAACTGTTGAAATGTCTTAATTTAATATATGTTTATATAAACATGAAAACAAGTTATGACAGTAACTGCGTAAATTATTATATTTCAAAAATGAATTGGAGCAATCATTTTATAATTAGATTTAGAAGGTAATGCAAAACCTTTCTTATGTGCAATTTACATGTTTTTATTTGAGTGTTGATTATTATATCTAAAAGTAAATAGTCAAACTCAAAATAGTTTGAGCTCTGTTCTTAACTGTAACCTTTAATATTATATAATGTGCAAGAAAGGGCTCCCTACTCCATTTTACTGTTTACAGCATTAGCAGAGATAGATTTTTTTTTTTATCTTTAAAGGTGCCCTAGAATTAAAAATTTAATTTATCTTTGCATAGTTAAATAACAAGAGTTCAGTACATGGAAATGACATACAGTGAGTCTCAAACTCCATTATTTCTTCCTTCTTATGTAAATCTCATTTGTCTCCGAAGAACAGGCGAATCTCCACATAACACCAACTGTTACGTAACAGTCGGGATCATTAATATGTATGCCCCCAATATTTGCATATGCCAGCCCATGTTCAAGGCATTACACAAGCCAGTATAAACGTCTGGATCTGTGCACAGCTGAATCATCAGACTAGGTAAGCAAGCAAGGACAACAGCGAAAAATGGCAGATGGAGCGATAATAACTGACATTATCCATGATATCATGTTATTTTTAGTGATATTTGTAAATTGTCTTTCTAAATGTTTCGTTAGCTAATGTACTGTTAAATGTGGTTAAAGTTACCATTGTTTATTACTATATTCACAGAGACAAGAGCCGTCGCTATTTTCATTTTTAAACACTTACAGTCTGTATAATGCATAAACACAACTTCATTCTTTATAAATCTCTCCAACAGTGTGTAATGTTAGCTTTAGCCACAGAGCACTATCAAACTCGTTCAGAATCAAATGTAAACATCCAAATAAATACTGTACTTACGCGATTAGACATGCTGCATGACGAACACTTTGTAAAGATCCATTTTGAGGGTTATATTAGCTGTGTGAACTTCATGCTGTTTATGCTGTTTAAGGCAAGCGCAAGCTCCATGGGCGGGGAGCGTGAGGAATTAAAGGGGCCGCAGCATGAATCGGTGCATAGTTAATGATGCCCCAAAATAGGCAGCTAAAAAAATTAATTAAAAAAAAATCTATGGGGTATTTTGAGCTGAAACTTCACAGACACATTCAGGGGACACCTTAGACTTATATTACATCTTGTAAAAAAACGTTCAATGGCACCTTTTAAGAAAATTTATTATAATTGAATTTATTTAAAAAGAGAGACACAATTTGTTCAATAAACCACTGTTTAAAAGTAGAAAAATTAAAAAAGAAGAAAAAAGAAGCAATTTTATGTTTGGTTTTCTCCCCCTGCTGTACCGAACCCATACCTAACCTTGACTTCAATACCGAGATACGTACCAAACCATCATGTTTGTGTACCGTTACACCCCTAATGTATATATACCATGCAAAGTTCGGTATGGGGTTGGTAAAAGGTTTTTGTGTGTGTTTTTCCCCTCTAAGTGCCATCTGAAATTTTCTTCTAAAATGAGCATTTTAATCAAGCTCACGTTTATGTTCAGTTATTTCACTTTAATGGCAATGAAAAGGACCTATTAATTGTGAAATTACTGAATCTAAACACACAATCTTGAAAAAAAGGGATCATTTTAGAAGAAATTTCAGACAGCACTTAGAGGCTTTTGAATCTGAAGTTGTTTATCAATGTAAGGAGGAACACACTTCCATAGCTATAACAACAGCTGTTATTATGAGATGTTGAAGGAGCGAAACCTCATCTTGAGTCCTGAGAGTCATCTCGAAATGTAAACGTCTGTCATTTGGAAACATTGGAGTTGAAACATGAGATCATTAGCTGTTAAAGACAGCTGTAAACTTACAGTCCTACAGCGAGGAAACAAGTAATCTCAAAATTGATTTGCTTAGGTTTGCCATGAATTTACAACAAAAGCAATAACCTGAACCTATGTTTGGTATTCTTCAGGTTGAAAAATAATCATGTAACTGTTTTGTAACGTCACAAAAATAGAACCTCTTTAGTCACTGCCAAGCTCCAACACACTGACTAAAACAATGTCAGCTTTAACAACCGTTTTACTACTCTAAGAGATTTGGGTCGACGTCACCCGTTTACAACAGTAACAGATCTCTCTGATAAATAAACACAATAAAATAGATACCAGAACCAGTTACTAAAACTGGCATCCATTATCAAGCTGGCCCTTCGTTTAGCTTATGAAATAACAACTGAGGCAGTGACATCATGTGAGTGCTAATGGTTCAGTTAAATGGAGTTCTGTCTGCCCCACTACTGATGTCCTTATTATCTAACTCCACTTGAAGGGCGCAATAGATCCAAATGAAGCAAAAGCAGAATCAACTTAAAGTACCAAAGTAGCAAAAGTACCAAACAAACTTAAAGTACCAAGTACCTATAGTAGTGACCGTAATGATGTTTCTGTTCCTGAATCAATCCTTTTGAACACATTGGTGAATGATTCAATGACTCATCCATACACAAACCATTAAGTCATCACCTACTGGTTTAACAAATGAGCAGACGACTGACAGACTGACAACAAGCAAAGTTCCAAAAGTAGCCAAAGCATCAAGCTTCGCATGTAAGAAAAAAGGCTCATCCACTCCTGGTGTTTGATTTCTTCGCTAGTGGGAAAAACCTGCTGAACATAATTCAGAAAAAAAAAATAACACAACTTTGCTGCCATATGTGAAGAGAGAAAACATTGGGACTGGGACGATGCATCATCATCAATTTAAAAAAATGAATCCATTAATGAGTCACTCTCATTATCTTCATCGCTAGTAGAAGCCACTGAAGCAAGTTATACACAACACATTCATAATAACTAACATTTTAACAACACAATAAGAATACAAATGCCAGTTCCATATTTTGTGCTTTAAAGGGTTAGTTCACCCAAAAATGAAAATTCAGTCATTAAGTACTCACCCTCATGTCATTCCAAACCCGTAAGACCTTCGTTCATCTTTGGAACACAAATTAAGATATTTTTGATGAAATCCCGAGAGGTCTCTGACTAGGGCTGGACGATTAATCGCAAAGTAATCGAAAATGAAATTCAGAACCTCTAACCGACGTCATTTTCCCATGTCTGTTATTTTGTTTTTTTTTAATCCTGTTAATACTTTCCCCGTAAAAACATACTACCGCGTGTGTAGTCGTGACTCTTCCCCGTCCAGTCAGTGGCATGGAAGCAACATGGAGGCGCCGAGTCAACACACACAGACGGTGCGCGAGCCCCGAAGTGAGATCACTTTTGCTTGTGTCCTCGCGAAAGTTTGTCAATTATTTGAAGGCTTGTCTGTTTGAACGTTCAAGTGATTTTACACCATTCAAGAACAACAATATGGAAAACACCTCACTCGCAAGTTTTTTTCTCTGAAACAAGAGAGCTGAGCCGTGTTGTGTCTTTGACAACACATGAACCCTGAAGCCAGATCACTTTCACTTGCGTCTTCACTAAACTTTGTCAATTGTATGTGTTTTAAGGCTCGCCAGTTTGGACAATCAAGTGATTTTAGACCATTGGATATACATCGTTATATTGAGCTACTGTGCTGATGCATTGTGGCACACAAACACTAGATAGTAGCTGGACATCACGTGAAGATTGCGCATAGAGAGGAACACAGTGTCCTGTGATTTATCTCTAAAGTAGCTTAGAAACTAAGTTATAGCATATAGTTTTCTACTTTTGAAGTAACTACTTACAACCCACAGCTTCACAATTAATAGAGAGACAGTATGTTTAATTCATGAAAGCAATCGCTCTCACATTAATGCATTCAAATAAATGTACTGTTACTGTGCTAATTAATCTGTCTGATTTACAACAAGCAGAAATCTTACGAACCATAGATAAAATAATTGTGGAAATTAAGCTGTTATGTCGGAGCACTCTTTCATTAGGAAAAAAATATCCCACCTTCAATGGTCAAACATATTTACAGTACAAAACTTGTCAGTGGACTATGAGGGCAAAAACAAAAAAAACAAAAACAAAGCAAAAATAAAAATTTGCTCAATCGAGGTAAAATGCTCAATCAATCAAGATTTTGATTTTAGGTCATATCGTCCCATGCTATCTCTGACCCTTCCACAGACAGCAATTTAATTACCACTTTCAAGGCCCAGAAAGGTAGTAAAAACATTGTTAAAAAATAGTCCATGTGACTACAGTGGTACAACCAATTTTATGAAGTGACGAGAGTTTTTGTGCACAAAAACAAAACAAAAATAACGACTTTATACTCTTCCCTGTCATTCTCCTTCACTGTTTACGTTGTACATGCAGTGCAGCGCTTCCATGTTCTACGTCAGAACGCCGTCTTACTATAGAGTACCTCAGGGATGACGTGTTTTCGTAGGCCGACCCAGAAGTTAGTGGCGCACGGGTTCCCTCGATTGAAAGCCTATGCATTTTTCCCATAGACTTTTGTAAAATCGCAAAAAATAAGCACTGCGTTTAACAAAGGGTTATGACACTTATATGTTTTGTCTATCAAGATAATCTTTACAAGTTAACACAACATTTATACATTTTGAAGCCTAAATAAAGTTGTCAGATATAAAAAGCTAACAGTAGGCTATAAACGGACTACAGCACACCATGGTCGCGGATCAACGTCAAGCTTCATAAAACTTTATTTAGAAAACAACTTAAAAACATGCTCGCTGATTATGATCTGCGCTGTGTATGAATACTTATCCACTTTTTCATGAGAAATGCTGTCCAAATGTCTTGTTTGTCATGATGACGTCTAAAGTCCCCGCCAAAGGAAGTAGTCCCTTTTAGCAACCGTTTTTAAGACACAGTAAAGGTTTAAAAAATCACAAGCGGGTTATAACTGGTGTGTTTTATGTCATAGATCAAAACGTGAAAATATTTAGAGGCTTTGTTAACCACAGACCTTATTTCAGGCGATTTAGCAAAAACTCATTAAAAAAAACCCATATAGAGGGTATGCACGTGACGTGAATGTCGCGAAAAACACACAAAACACATTCAAAACGAGAAAGAGCTTTGCGGCTGACTGTACAAATAGATTTGACACAAACCCTGAGGTATATATTTAAAAACTAGAGAAAGCAACAGAAAAAGAAGCAAATGGATCACTGCAAGTCACAGAAACAGCTGGACTCCAGCAGAGAAAAATGGATTTGCAGTTATCATTTTGTGTCGAATTGTTGGATTTTGAGGTAAAATCATACCTTATATATTGTATTGTTATATATTATGTTGACGACTCATCAATTCAATATTTTCCATCTTATATTCTGCATAATTGGGTGTTTTTAAATAAACAACACTGTCAAAAACTATACTATAAAACTATATATGTTTTAGGGCTGGACAATATGACGATATAACATTGTTATAAGTGATTAAGCAGATTTAAACCTACCGATATTAGTTATATAAAATATTCACAGCCAGATTTGCTTTATGTATTTCCCCGGCGTCAAATCAGGCACATATAAATGTCAGGAAACACGACTCATGGCTGCATGTCAATATCCATGGATTAGGTTTATTTGACAAGTTGTAAGAAACACTTTCGAGTCCAACCTTTAGGGAAATTCGTTAGTTTTACTCGCGTTTTCGCCGTTTCTCCTATTAATCCAGTTACGCAGCAGGTTCTTCAGTCCAGCTGAGGGAGCGCGTTCCGGCGGGAAAGTGACGTCGATGCATACCCTCTATATTTTAGTGCGATAGAACCGGAAGTCCTAAAATGCTAACTCGCTTCCGGGTTTTGCCTACAAAAACACGTCATCCCTGAGGTACTCTATTGACCTTATTTTCCAGAGAAACATGCGCGCCGCCATCTTTAGAATATTGTCTTTGAACTTCCGTTTTTGCGGTAGCCCTGTATATTTCTATGGCATCGCTGTTGAAGAATAATTAGCTGGTGAAGTGGATTTACGTGTTGTAGAGTTAACAAAAGTTATCATGAGCATTGTAATGTTTAAAGAGGGTTTGTTTTAACAAATGTCAGTAGAACGGGAGGATTTTAAAATGAGCAGTTCATTCATAAATACATAAGATTGCTGTGGAAATACAAGCCGGAAGTCAAAAGACAACGAGCGCAGCGCTGAAAAGGGGCGGGGCTACATAAGGTCTATTGACCGGCTTCTCCTCATGTGTCGTGCTACTCACATGTACAGCGACATATATTTTTTATGTTGGAAATTTGAAAAGCTAGTAGGCCTATTTTTATGAGGAAATGTTTGAATAAAACGTTTGAAACATTAATGACTTAAGTTATGGTTATTATTTATTAGTAAAACTAATTGTGAGATTAATCAAATCGATTTATTACGATTCTACTTTCAAATATTCCGCTCTACATTTCACATCATTTGCACGCATTCAACAGAGAAAAACAGGGATAATAACATTACTGTGGAGTGATAGCAGTGTACTGATATTTAGTGCTAAATATCAGCACTATTGGAAATGCGTTCATCCAAAGAGATTCGACTAACTGTTGTATAATGCTTCACAATAAGCCACAATAAGAAGGCCGTCCAAGCATCAACAAACCCCAAAACAGCAACGTTTCAAAACAGAGATATAAAATCGCCTCAGACAACTTGAACCTGCCCAAAGGCCCGTAAAAATGGACTAATCGAGCGAAAAAAAGTAGCGCATGGCCCACATTATGTTGACTAAAGCTCGAGTCTCGCATTCGAAGTGATGCTGCCGCATGACCTTCTATAGGCCACACATATATCAGCAGGGACAGTTGTATGTATCGGGGCAGAATAATGGACATAAGGGGCAGACAGCATAACAAAGCGCCGCATTGTTTATTCTGCCCGAAGGATATGCCGTCTGTCCCTTATGCCAGCTTTCCTCTCCCGTCACATCCACCTGTCCCGTCCATATTCGCCCTCTCCGGACCTTCCATACTCACCCAAAACGCCCGCTGATGTGGACTGAGTTGCAGCGCTGTGCTGCTGCTGCTGCTGCTGCTCTGGCCGCTCCGCGTCTCCCTGCGCTCGGTGTCTGTGCCGCGAGCTCTCGCTGTCGCTGCTGCTGCTGCTGATGTTGCTCGCCGATGATGCAGCAGCGGCCGCCGCCGTGTCGGGCATCATGCTGCTGCTGTTTCAGCGGGGAAATGATGCAGAAATGGTGCGCAGTGTGTGTGGATACACACCGGCTGGGTTAAATGAAGGTGAGGGTGAAGTGAAGGTTGTTGTGAGTCATCCTGTTTGCAGCGGGATGCGAGGAGAGACTGACTGCGGCGTGAGGAGTTGACTACTATGGTGGAGGAGGAGAGGAGGGACAAAGAAGAGAAGATATACACCGCCTCTTTCTGTCTGTCTATGCTTTCAAAATACTCTCAGAGACAGGCTACTGCCACCTTCTCATGAGACATGCATTAGCTGGCTGACCTCAGCATGAGTGTGTTGATGTAGACTATTGATTTGTTCTCAAACCTCAGCATTTAGAATGTCAAAACTCTATCATTCTTTTGGGCTGAAGGTTTTTAAAGAAATTGGCTGACTTGAATGCTATCTGTGCCATACATTATCACCATATTTTATATATAACTTCATTTTTTGCCAAAGACTCAACTGTAAAAGATTATTTTAAAGTACTTTACAAGAAAATACTAGGCTATTTCAGTCTTTCTCATTCAAAATTTCACATTTCACTTTGAAATTTACTTGCAATTTCTGAGTGGAAATTGTTTCTACACCATTTTTTCCAACTGGAACCTGCATTAGTTATTTTAATAAATAACTGAGAGCAAATCATAATATTAATAAATATAATATTATTATTAAAAATGTAGTACATTGTGTAAATGAACACCAAGTTTATATATATATATATATATATATATATATATATATATGTATATGTATGTATATGTATATGGCAACATATTTCAGTTTTAAATAGTCCAAATCCAATTTAGTACAAATATTAAATAGTCTCTCATTTAATGTTAGCTCATTAAAATGCATTCATAATGATTATAAAATAATTGCAAATGTTGTTTAAAATATTTAACAACTTCCAAAAATATTTAGGTATCCATCTAACTGTTATAACTGCTCTTAATTCCATCCTTGATTATAATAACTTAATCCTCGCATGAATGTTCATTTCAATGATTAAAATGGTTATATTTCTTCCTCTGTATTTCTGTGGGACTAAAAAATGAGACAGCCTGTCCGAAAGGATGAAGCAGGGTATTATTTATTAATTAATGCAAAAAATATCTTCCCAGCTGAATATTTCAGTATGGCTAAACTAAGGTGATCTATTTTACCTCTCACTGAACAAAAGAGCATAAGGCATATATCGGTTTCTCCGGACTCAAGATAGATGTACTGCCCAAAGATGTAATTGTGATTTATATTATTGACCAGATTTAGTTTAAATACAGTTCTGCATTTAAACTTTTTTATAATGTAAGATATTCAGAAAAAAAAATAAAAATAAAAATAAAAGATAATAAAACACATGTGATCTAAGCATATGTTATCTGTGAACTTCCCACCACATTTTCAAATGATCTCATTAACAGTTGAATCGGATTGTACTAAATGATATGTACTCTGCATTGTGATGAAAAAGATGTTAATGTGATATATATATAAGTGTTAAGGATTTGATCATTAGATGAAACAGCTTAACCAGACGTTTCTAGATAGTCTTGCCTTATTGCTTGCGAAAGCAATGACCTCAGCTGACATTAAACCAGCAATAACTATTTTTTGCTTACTCATCAACCTCATTACTTAATAATAATAATAATAATAATAAAAATAATAAATAAATAAGCCAGAAGGTAAACACTGTGGAAGCTGCACTTTTGGTCGTTTGAACTGTGGGTATAAACTTTTTTTAAATATCAAAATTTGCCGTTCGTTTAAATAGTTCTGCTATTTGACAAATGTATTTTGAAGTGTACAAATATTTAATACAAGTCTTGAGTGTAGTCTTAAAACTACACGTATAATAATTAGACAGAAATTAGAAAATGTTGCATTAAATAAATCACAAATTTTTAAGTCCCTGGTAACTCATATTACCTCCTATTACAGTATGGCAGCATCAACACACACTTCTCATTTTCTGTTCAATAAAACATAATAGTGAACTATTCCTGATTGAACTAATATTTTATAAAAACTAGCCTACAAACATGTAGTAGATAAATATAATTTTAGATTAATTATAATATATCACCCTCAAAGACATTGCTGAGACTTCTTGGAATTATATTGAATATATGATAAGTGAATTTAACAATATAATAGAAATATCAAAAAAAAAGTCTGAGTAGTTGAATAGATCTTTCAGTCACTAGTGTCACACGGAGAGAATTGTAGGGCGCACAAAGGGGAGAGACTTTTATTTGATTGACAGTGAAGCTGGCGAATGACAAGCATCTTTGCTCGTACGTATAGCGACGCGGACCAATGAAATTTGCGAGATCAATAACTAACAGCCTGGATGATAACTGTCCTAAACTCACGTGGAGCGACATTAGAAGTGGTAAACAATGATCCAGGCGGGCTATTGATACACTAAACCCGTATATCAGGTCATAGAGTTCATTAACATGCACTTTTTTAGTAGCTGGAGAAGAAGTGCCGCTGTCATAAAGGTTTCTTTAACGCATAGTAAACATGACTGGTTTGTCTTTGGCAGATCTCTTTCAGTCAGAAGGCTCTTGTGTTCTGTCGGGTCGGAGGATGACACTATCTTCGCCTTGTCGTCGGGTCAGGGCAGGTGTGGGGTGGCGGTGGTTCGGGTCAGTGGTCCGGCATCAGCACACGCTGTCCGCAGTCTGACCCGAGGTTTCCCCGCAGCTCGCACCGCCAGCCTCCGCAGCATCACACACCCGCAGACCAAAGAGCTGCTGGACCGCGGCCTGGTCCTGTGGTTTCCAGGTCTGAAGTTTTAATCACAGAATAGCTTGTCTACTGTATGGAGGATTCTTCATTTAACTGCATCCTAAGATTACTGTAAAGAAAAAGACAACTAAAGTCATTCAAGTCCTAAAGGATCAACTTTATTAGCTTTAAACTTTTTAGTGTGTAACTTTAAATACATTTTCCTTATTTTTAAGAGTGTTAAAAATGTTTGAATTTTCCAGAATTTCATTTAGGGTCCAACTCAGACTTGGAAGAACATGTGATACATGTTTTAATGTTGTTGAAACAGGTTGAAGAAGTTAAAATTTTTAAAAGTTTGCACTTAGTGAAACGTCCTAAAATTAAATTATATATATATATATATATATATATAGGGGAGAGCGGGGAAAGTTGTCACACTCTTCATAACTCTAAAACTAGAGGCTCTATCTCAAAAATCAAATAGCCACTTTGTGTGACTTCCAGTCAACTTCCTGGTCACATGGTCAAGATCGCTCTAATCTGAGGTTGGAACAATTTTCTTATTTTTTGGCTTAAAAAGTAAAAAATTTGCACTTTACATTTTATGCAATACAACTTTGTTAGATATGAATGTTAAAAATTATTTTGCACAACAGAGGAGACAATAACGTGTCTTTTGATACTTTAGCTGACGTGCTATGTTGAGCTCACCTTGAGATTTAGCCAACATTAGCACACGTCAGTACAAATAAACACATAGAACATGCTCAAAAAATAGGTTCAACATGTTAAGTCAGTTATGTTCAGAGATTAAACATGTTAAGTTAAAGGTGCTCTAAGTGATCCTGGGTGGAGTAACTTCCTGTTGACGTTCGAAGTGTTGTCAAACAAAACAGGCTAGCTAGACCCTCCCTCCTCCTCCCCCTCCCCTCCATGCTTCCTGAAACAGTCGCGCATTTAAAATCATTCTTGTCGGTTATTGGCTGGAGCATGTTTATTATGATTCGTGGTCCAGGCTGCACCAGTTTGTTTTTATTGCCGTTTTTGGAGCTTGTGGCGACTACAGAGACTGTGTTTTTTTACAGTGTGTTCAGGGGACAGGCAGCTAACGGATAGTGAGGAGATGTTTGCTGTATGTGACAAAAAATGTTTTGGCCTAAAAACGCATGACATCGCTTAGAGCACCTTTAAGCGAGTTATCTGCAGTATTCCATTCAGTTATCATGGATCTATGTGCAAGCCAGAGAAAATTTGAGTTTAAAGTTCAAAGTAGGGCTGACCGATATATCGCATGCAATTGTCACGTGCATTTCGTCAGTAAAGCCGGTTCCCTGATTACTGCTAAATCGCCATCACCTGCTTTCAAATGGAGCGGCATTTAATAGACAGAGCCGTAGTTGTATTATCTTGTCCTTTTAACAGTTAAGGGGTTTTCCCGTGTCTGACAGCGCTAGTCAAAGCGTTTGTCAGTTGCGTCTTGTTCCATGTTCACTACAAAAGTCAATGTAAAAGTCATCGCTACTTAGTGACTCACTCATAAAGACAGTCTTTGCCGCCATCTAATGGTGTAATAATGTAACTTCTGTTGCTGTTCACGGTCAGGGACTATTTTTTCTGGTGGTAGGAAGGCTTTTAGTGAAAGTTTACTTCATGAAAGTTGCATTGATACACATTTTTTGGCTTTAATATTTGTATTGTGTGGTAACCGTTTTATAAAAGCAATAAGGTACTCGAGGCTAGTGCTGTATCGTGAATAAGCCATGGCTGAAGGGGTTACTCCACTTGGCGTCGTGCCTAACAATGATCTTCAGCTGTGACTTATTCATGATACAGCACAGCCTCTCATACCTTATTGCTTATGTATACATATATATAATTTTTTTTTTGAGAGCTATACATGAAAGTTTATAAGTTTAGGAAATATATATGCTACAGTTCAAATGTTTGGGGTTTATTTGATCAAAAATACTGTACACACAGTAATATTGTGAAATTCTATTTACAATTTTGTTTTCTATTTTAATATATTTTAAAATGTAATAATTCCTGTGATGGCAAAGTTTAATTTTCAGCTTCATTACTCCATTCTTCAGTGTCAAAAGCAACATTATAAATGTCTTTACTGTTACTTTTGGTTAATTCAATGCATCATTGCTGAATAAAAGTATTAATTTACTTAAAAAAAAAAAAAAAAAAAAAAAAAAAAAACACTGACCCAAACTTTTGAACAGTGGTGTATATTGAATTTATAGTTACAACAATATAGAAATTAGGTATAAATCCTGGCATAACGTTTTTCACTCTTTCAGGTCCTGGTAGTTTCACAGGAGAGGACAGTGCAGAGTTTCACATTCACGGGGGTCCTGCTGTCATTAGTGGAGTCTTACAGGCACTTGGTATGAGATCAACCATTATTGTCCCAAATTGTTTTGGATAAGACCAGAATTTTGTCTATAAACTTTTTAGTAATTTTTTTTTAAACTGATCAGAATGTATTGTGTTCAAACAAATGACAGGTAGTTGTTGATTCACCATTTTAACACTAGATGGCAGCATCTGCTTTGTGCTTATAGATATCTAGCTTTTTATTTGAGCTAATGTATTTACTCATAAAATTCTAATTTCATGCAAAACTCGTAGCCTTTATCTGAAGATATTATGAAATGTAATTTTAAACAGTGCTGTGGAAGAGGCGGCATTCTAAAGTTCATGTTATTTAAAAGATGTCTTATTTTATGTGTTTCAGGGAGTTTGCCAGGGCTGCGGCCTGCAGAGGCGGGTGAGTTTACCCGACGGGCGTTCTGTGCTGGAAAGTTGGACCTTACAGAAGTAGAGGGTCTAGGTGACCTGATCCATGCAGAGACAGAAGCACAGAGGCGACAGGCTCTCCGACAAATGGCGGGAGACCTGGGCCGCATTTACCAAGACTGGAGTGTTCGGCTTAAACGAGTTAGTAAAATATTGATCAGGGTATAACTTTTATTTTGAGAACTTTTTATGTTAACATATTTTATGACCCTCACAGGCCAAAATGACACCTTTGTTTGATGGAAACAATGCTACAAATGAAAATGTCTGGGTGTAGTGAGCAGAACAATTAAAATTGCTCCAGGAGAACTGTTCCTGCAGTCAGTGCACTGCATAACGCTTTATAGAAAAATGTAAAATAAGTCGGATGTACACTACTGTTCAAAAGTTTGGGGTCAGTAAGATTTTTTTTAATTAAGACTTTTATTAGGTATTAAACTGATCGAATGTGACAGTGAAAACATTTATAATGTTACAACAAAATAATGCATCATGGTTTCCACTAAAAAAAATTAAGCAGTACAACTGTTTTCAACATTTGATAATAATAATAAATGTTTCTTCAGCAAAACAGCATATTAGAATGATTTCTGAAGGATCATGTGACACTAAAGACTGGAGTAATGATGCTTAAAGGTCCCGTTCTTCATGATCCCATGTTTCAAACTTTAGTTAGTGTGTAATGTTGTTGTTAGAGTATAAATAAAATCTGTAAAATTTTAAAGCTCAAAGTTCAATGCCAAGCGAGATATTTTATTTAACAGAAGTCGCCTACATCGAACGGCCAGTTTGGACTACATCCCTCTACTTCCTTCTTTAATGACGTCACTAAAACAGTTTTTTGACTAACCTCCGCCCACAGGAATACACAAAAAAGGGGGCGTGGTCTTGTTGCGCTCCCACGGAGAAGAGCAAGAGTTGCGTTTGTAGAGTGTGTTTGTCGCCATGTCGTCGAAACGCTGTTATTTTCATCCCGCAGTCCAATCACCTTTGTTTGGCCTTGCCAGGGACGCTGTACTTAGAGATCAATGGTTACAATTTATGTTTAACTCGGTTCCCGAAAATTATAATTGTGGTATCCTTACTGCAATAGTTAATGTTGGACTGCAGTGCACATAATGGCCACAAGAGGGGACTATGTTTATATGGCTGTTTTCCGTATGAGGTACTCTTCTGAGTGAGTACTAACGTTGTACATTTTCTGTCGCTGCTTGTGGAGATTAAAGAGTTCAGTCTCTCGGGAATTATTGTCTTTTGTGTTCATTCGGCACAACACCACAATAATCCACATGTAAAACTATGTGCATCTCCACGTTATGGTAAGAGGCGTGACCTTTCCGGGCAAGGTTCGCTAAGCTGCTGTCGAATCACAACACAGGAACCGCTGGTACAATCAGAACTCGTTACGTATTTCTGAAGGAGGGACTTCATAGAACAAGGAAGTCATCAGCCCGTTTTTATGACAGTGGAAACAGCGGTATACAGATAAGTAAATTATGTGAAAAATACTGTGTTTTTTTACACGCGAAACATGAACACATGTTATAATGCACACTATAAACACAATCAAAGCTTCAAAAAAACACGAAAAACGGGACCTTTAAAATTAATCACTGGAATAAATTACATTTTAAAATATATTAAAACAGTTTTTTTTTAAATTGTACTTCAAATTTTACAATATTACTGTTTTTTACTGTAATTTGGATCAAACAAATGCAGCCTTGGTGAGCAGAAGAGACTTCTTTTTCAAAAACATTAAAACAAAACAAAAAACCGACCCCAATCTTTTGAACAACAGAGTACAATTTTCACCTAGTTGATGATACAACGGATTAAAAAAAAACATCCATAGACTTACATTGAAGGAGGGAACCAAGTCATATCTACAGAGCAAAATATCAATTGGAGGATGTTTTTTTTTTTTACTTGGACTATCGAGTATAAAAAAGATGGATGACATGTGTCTACTTCCTTCCACTGCAGAAAAATGAAGCCAAAATATCTGAGAAATGGTCATTCCAAATTACACCATTTGGAGCCTGAGTCTGTGTAGTAGTGATAATGAGGTGTAACTGCGATATGGAGGTCCCGCCCACACTCCCCCTCCTGCAGACTTGACCGCAAGCACAGCTGTCAATCATGATGTTTCATCCTAGTTTTATAGCATCAAATATCTAAAACCAACCAACCAAACTTGTTGGAAAAATTAACACTTTAAAGGGATAGTTCACCCAAAAATGAAGTTTGTGTCATTAATTACTCACCCTCATGTCGACCTTCACACCCGTAAGACCTTTGTTAATCTTCAGAACACAAATTAAGATATTTTTTTATAAAATCCGATGGCTCAGTGAGGCCTTCATTGACAGCAACACTTTCAGATGCCCAGAAAGCTACTAAAGACATATTTAAAACAGTTCATGTGACTACAGTGGTTCAACCTTAATATTATAAAGCAATGAGAATACTTTTTGTGCGCCAAAAATAACAAAATAACGACTTTATACAACAGTATCTAGTGATGGGTGATTTCAAAACACTCATTCATCAGTGTTCATCAGTGGTTCAGAGCGCCAAAATCACACGATTTCAGTAAATGAGGCTTCGTAAGTACATCATAAGTGTTTTGAAACTTCAGTAGTTCATGTGGCTTTGGCAGTTTGATACACGCTCCGAACCACTGAATCGAAACAAATGATTCGTAAAGCTTCGAAGCTTCATGAATCAGTGTTTTGAAATTGCCCATCACTAGATATTGTTGAATAAAGTCGCTATTTTGTTTTTTTGGTGCACAAAAAGTATTCTCGTCTCTTCATAACATTAAGGTTGAACCACTGTAGTCACATGAACTGTTTTAAATATGTTTTTAGTAGCTTTCTGGGCATTGAAAAAGGAGTGTTATTGCTGGTGATGCAGGCCTCACTGACCAATCAGATTTTATCAAAAATATCTTAATTTGTGTTCTGAAGATGAACGAAGGTCTTACAACTGTAAAACGACATGAGGGTGAGTAATTAATGACAGAATTTTCATTTTTGGGTGAACTATCCCTTTAACATACTTCAGCATGATAAGAACTACCTAAAATAACTATCTTTGGAAAAAAATATTTGAAGTGTAATTGGATTATTTTCTTAGTTTTGCTCACATCCCATTCAATTACATGCAGAGGGTATTTTTTTTTCTTTTCTTTTTTTTTTTTACTGCAGCCAGCCACCAGGGGGCGATCGAAATGCTTTGGCTTCACTTTTCAGTAAGTGTGTGGCACACTTGACTTGGACCAATAAGTAACCATGCTAACAACCACTGAGAAAACTCCCTGACCACCACAGTATGGAATCTGTAAGGAACAAAGCACTCAGTTTTCTCATTCCTCACCTCATATTTGTAATGCTTGAAATAAATGCAGTTTGATAGATAGATAGATTGGAGAACCTCTGACTAAAGTTCAAAAATAAACACATGCTATTTGGTAATAGGAAAAGTCCTGGTTTCCTTTTAGTGTGAGGAACAGAGCCAGAATTGGCTGTTGAACACGATTTATACACCAACAGAACACTTGTTGTAAGTGTGTTTATATGAGAGGTTATTCTCTTTTATTTAAGGTCTTTTAAATAATTACAGAATTTACTGCTAGATTTGGCAGTGTTGTCACTCTGTCACGGATGGTGTCCATCTATTGTTTGTGTGTAAGAGCTTGCTGATTGCTTGAGTCATTGAGGAGCAGAGAGCAGGAGACAGGACATCCTGAGCAGGGTGTGCGCCAAGCCGTCAGCCCTGAGCTCTCAGGACCCAATGTGAGGTTGGCTAATGGTTTGTGTGAAGACTCCTAGAGGGAGCTTTTTTGGTCAAAAGTACTTAAATTCAAGGATTTTTTATTTTTTTATTTAATTCTGGAAATAAACAAAGTTTTGGGATTTTCAAAAATGTAAAACAGAAAAATTATGATATAAAACGAATAGTAAATATAAAATTCTGCATCAGCAAATTTGTGACAGACAGTCAGATGTTCTTGCTTCCACTGAAGCACAATATGTTCTTTGGATCATTTTCAAATTATGCTGGATAACATGATCATCACATTTTGAACTTGTGGATCTTTTATTAAAACAAAACAGCAACATAATAAATACTGAGACATTTTTATATTCATGGTAGTTTCTCAGACTTTTCATTTAAATTGTGCTGAACATTTCTGTTATCAAACAATTAGTTCTTGTCCTTAAATTTGATTGGTTGAGTGGCTTTCCAAGACTGGCGACAAGTGAGTCACTGAATCTTTCACTGAACCAGTTTGTTCAAGGAACAAAACAGACAAAGAATCTGTCTAAAATTTACACTACTGTTCAGAAGCTTGAGGTCATTAAGTAAAAAAAAAAAAAAAAAAAAATTGTAAGAAGTCTCTTATGTTTTCCAAGGCTGCATTTATTGATTAAAAAATTGTAAAAATATTCATATTGTGTAATATTATTATGATTTAAAATAAAATGTTTATTTGTATTATTCCTGTGATGATGGAGCTGAATTTTCCTGAATGATGAATGATCCTTCATAAATCATTCTAATATGATGATTTGATGTTTAAAGGATTAGTTCACAAAAAATTAAAATTCTGCCATCATTTACTCGCCCTTGTGTTGTTCCAAACCCGTAAGACTTTCATTTATCTTCGGAACACAAATAAAGATATTTTTAATAAAACCGGAGCGATTTCTTTACCTCCATAGACAGCTACGTAACTACAATTTTGACGCTTCAAAAAGTTCATAAAGAGATCGCAAAACCAATCCAAATGAATTGAGTGGTTTAGTCCAAATTGTTGAAAACAGTATATGCTGCTTAATATTTTTGTGTAAACCATGATATTTCTTTGATGAATAGACATTTCAAAAGAACAGCATTTATTTGAAATAGAAGTCTTGTCTTTGATCACACAAATGCAGTAATTGCTGAATAAAAGTATTAATTTCTTTCCAAAATCTCACACACAAAAATTTACTGACCCCAAAATTTTGACTGGTAGTGTAAGTTACTCAACATCAACTTTAAATATCCAGCTAGTTTATTGAACCATTGTCCTAGCAATTGTGATCCTCTAAACTACGTTCTGTGGAATCACGACTAAGTTTTTGTTTGTGTACGTGTTTTCAATGTAGTGCTTGGCGCACGTAGAGGCATTCATCGACTTCAGTGAGGATGAACTCATAGAGGATGGAATCTTAAATGATGGTATGTTTCCTCAGGTAGATTGGTAAAAACACTGATTCATTTGCAGAATATTTTGTGGGACTTTCCTGTTAGTATTGACCTCAGAGTTACCACAGCAGCTGTTGAGAAAGGATATCAAAACCATTGAATGTCACATTGAGATGCCATATAGAGACATAGTTGTAGTGCCTTAAGAATACTGCATGTACAGTTAATGCCCCTGCCATCATTTATCAAACATTACACAGATGTTTGGGTGTTATATTTACACTATAGACTGTCTCTGGAGAATTGAGGGATTTCATTGTGCGTCAAGGAACAAGCCTGTCACAGACCATCTCCTTCCTCTGAGAGTTACAGACCGGCTGTAAAGCCACTATTAGAGGTCATGAAAAATGGTCTTTCCCCTCCACTGACACACTTCTAGTGTGCAAAACTCTGTGTATTTGTACACGTTCAGTACAAATGATGATTCCATGTCCTTTAAGTTTCATGTCATTTCAGTTTACAAAATGTAAAATTACGACATCAATTTGATAAAGATGCTTAGAGATGTTTGTTAGAGATGTTTGGATGTTGTTTTTCAACCCTGATGCATTGAACTGAGTGTTTTGTCTGCTGCAGTGGACGCAGCTGTTCGGCAGCTGCAGACAGATATGGAAAATCACCTTTCAGATCAGCGGAGAGGAGAGCGTCTGCGCAGCGGTGTTCATGTGGTCATTGCTGGAAGCACCAACGCGGGCAAGAGCAGCCTGCTCAACATGCTCAGTAAGATCAGACACACAATCTATGTGGAATATTCAATTATGCTAAATCTGACATGTCAAAAATGAGTGTCGAACTAAACCTTTGCTTCAGGCAGACCAGTGCTTCCCCCCGGTTTAGCTCCAGGACCCAGATTTTACATTTGATGTCGTGTGTGTGGTGACCCAACAGCAGCATATTATCATACAAAAGTAAAAAATTAAAATATATAAAATCACACACTGAAATGTATTGATTTATAAATAAATAATATATTAATAACTAAATTAATAAATGTGTGTGTGTGTGTGTGTGTGTATATATATATATATATATATATATATATATGTGTGTACAGTCAAACCAAAATGTATTCAGACACCTTTAACATTTCATTCATTAATAAAGTATATTCATTATAGTTTAAAAAAATGGTAATAAAATATGACAACATCTCAGAGTTAAACTGTGTCAGAAAAAATTAATCTTAATTATATCAGATAACACTTAAGCAAAACATGGTCAGGTCAAAGTGTCTGAATAATTTTTGGTCCCAAATTTTTATCAATTTTACTGGTAGTCCACTGTATGAAGAATTTTTGGGTATAATATGTCACAGTTTACTTTATTTTTCTATCCTCACTTACATAAATGAACTATAGTGTCCTGCACCCACTAGTAAAAATATAAAAAAATGTCTGAATAATTTTTGGTTTGACTGTATATATATAAATTATATATATATATATATATATATATATATATATATACAGTGCCTATAGAAAATACCCCTTTGAAATCAAAGCCCATTCCATTATGAAATCAACAAATTTCAAAAAAAAAAAAAAAAAAAAAAAAAAACTTTTCCGGCTTTATTTACAATTTTGCTTTACAACAAAAAAGAAAGGAAAAAGGCAACAGTGTTCTGAAAATTAATAAAAACTGAAAAACTAGAATAACAGGGTTGGAAAAGTAATCAGTCTTCTGATTTATTTCATAGAGCCATCTTTTGCTTTAATTACAGCCATGAATCCTTTTTGGATATGTCTGTACTAGCTTTGCACACCTAGATTGGGGAATATGTGGCCATTCTTCCTTGCAGAATTTCTCAAGTTCAGTCAAATTCCATGGTGAGCGGCAATGGACTGCTCTCTTCAAGTCTATCCACAGATTTTCTATCAGATTTAAGTCAGGGCTCTGACTTGGCCAACATTCATCTTCCTATCTTTAAGCCATTGTTCTTTTGGTGGTGTGTTTAGGATCATTGTCATGTTGGAAGGTGAATGATATCTAGCAGAGGGATGCAGGTTTTCTTCAAGAATTTGGATGTACTTGGCAGCATCCATTTTCCATTCAATCCTGAACAATCACCAGTCCCCACTGAAGAGAAACACCCTCACTAATTAATGCTTCATGCTTCATCATGCACCATGCTTCACAGTAGGTATGGTGTGTTTTGGGTGGTGTGATGGGTTTGCTTTTTGCCAAACATAGTGCTTGGAGTTCAGCACCTTTTGCCAGATGGCATCAGTCTTCCAGATGTGTTTTTGCATAGCGCAAACAAGACATGAGTGTGGCACTTTTTCAGTAAAGGCTTCTTTCTTGCCACCCTGCCATACAGGCCAGCTTTGTGTAAAGCTTGTGAGAGAGTTGTCACATGCACAGACTGACCATTCCCAGCCATAAAGCCATGTAAGTCCTTCAAAGTTGCCTTTAGCCTCTTGGTAGCTTCTCTGATCAATGTCCTCCTGGCTCGGTCAAAAAGTTTGGACGGACGGCCTGATCTAGGCAATGTGTTGGTGGTGACATAGTCTTTCCACTTCTTGATGATGCTCTGAACAGTACTCAGAGGAAGAGCTGAAGCCTTCGAAAAGTTTTTGTAGGCTTCTAACTTGTGCCTTTCTACAACTTTATCCTTTTGAAAGCACTTTCCCAACCTTGGTGAATTCTTTGCAGTATCATGCACTACTGACAGTGGAATCTTCAAGAAACAGCTGGTTTTGTTCTGAAGTAATCAAAACCACTACAGTTGATGTCAGGTGGGGCAATTAGCCAGGTGTTTGATCTGGAAGTTGATTGGTTGCACCTGAACAAGTTTATGGCTGATCACTTGACCAAACCAGGTATTTCACTAATTAATTTTTAATAATCCTGTAGAATGTTTTAAAATGTTATTTTCACTTTGATGATGAGGGTTATAATGTGTACATACAGCTCAAAAAAAGTTAGACTTAATTTACTTTATTTTCCAGGGTGTAATGTGACAAAAGGTAAAGATTTTCACAGGGTATGATGACTTTCTAAAGGCACTATATATATATATATATATATATATATATATATATATATATATATATATATATATATATATATATATATATACAGTACAGTCCAAAAGTTTGGAACCACTAAGATTTTTAATGTTTTTAAAAGAAGTTTCGTCTGCTCACCAAGGCTACATTTATTTAATTAAAAATACAGTAAAATCAGTAATATTGTGAAATATTATTACAATTTAAAATAACTGTTTTCTATTTGAATATATTTCACAAAGTAATTTATTCCTGTGATGCAAAGCGGAATTTTCAGCATCATTACTCCAGTCTTCAGTGTCACATGATCCTTCAGAAATCATTCTAATATGCTGATTTGCTGCTCAAGAAACATTTAATGTGTACAATTGTACAAAATATTTGTGTACAATATTTTTTTTCAGGATTATTTGATGAATAGAAAGTTCAAAAGAACAGTGTTTATCTGAAATCTAATCTTTTGTAACATTATAAATGTCTTTACTGCCACTTTTGATTGATTTAATGCATCCTTGCTGAATAAAAGTATTCATTTCTTTAATTTCTTTTCAAAAAAATAAAAATAAAAATTCTTACTGACCCCAAACTTTTGAACTGTAGTGTATAATGCTACAGAAGCTTTGTATTTCAGATAAATGCTGTTCTTTTAAACTTTCTATTCATCAAGGAATCCTGAAAAAAAAAAGTACACAACTGTTTTCAACATTGAAAATAATCATAAATGTTCATTGAGCAGCAAATCAGCATATTAGAATGATTTCTGAAGGATCATGTGACACTGAAGACTGGAGTAACGATGCTGAAAATTCAGCTTTGCATCACAGGAATAAATTACTTTGTCAAATATATTTAAATAGTACACAGTTATTTTAAATTGTAATAATATTTCACAATATTACTGTTTTTTACTGTATTTTTAATTAAATAAATGTAGCCTTGGTGAGCAGACGAAACTTCTTTTAAAAACATTAAAAATCTTAGTGGTTCCAAACTTTTGTACTGTACTATATATATATATATATATATATATCACAAAAGCCAGTGGTTGGCACACTGTTTATCTTTGTTACAAGTGAAACCGCATTTAATCTAGGTTGTATTTCCTTTTACCTCTCATAGTTTTGTTAATGTTTTTTATTGTTAAGGATATGTTTTGCAACCTGCCCATCTGTGTAATTTGGCTAGCTTCTTCCAAAACACCAGATGAGTTTGTGCTGAAGGATTTTATTGGATGTACAGCCTTTGATGTTACAACAAAGGAAATTGCAAATGTTTTCTCCCTAAAGCCTTTTTGTTTTCCTAAAAACTATGCACCATTATATATAATTAGTTTCATTTTTTAGTTGCCATCACAGGAAAGTACTTTATAAATATATTAAAATGGAAACATTTTTTCTTTAATTTGTAAAGAATGTTTTTGTTATTTTACTGTTTTTTTGATCAAATAAATGCAGCCTCAGGTGAGGATAAAAGATATGAAAAAAGCATGAAAAATTCTTATCAACCCCAAACTTTTGAATGGTAGTGAATCTTAAGTGATTATATTAGCTTTGACAGACTTTAAAATACATTTAGGTTTTTTAAAACATTTTGTTTGTCCAATTTTTCATGGATCCTTTAGCACCTCTTTACCACCCTCCCTTTTTTCTTTCTTTTTTTTTTTTTTACTTATAATACGTACAGTTTTTCTGTTCTACTGTTGTTTGTACTTTCCTTTGTTCCTTTTGCTCACTCTAAACACTGTTCCAAATCAAATTTAAACACATTTTAAGGGCAAAAGTGTCTTATTGTCCTATGACAGAAGGTTAATGGTTGTGATAAATGAACACATTATCATGCACTCTCATAAAATGACATTTATCTCTGACCTCTGACCTCTCCAGTAGCAGAGGGGGATGTTTGGATATCACCACACTTCCTGCCCTGAATTACCCCACATTCATCAGGCCTGTTATTGTTTGCGGTCCAGCATGCAGCGGTGTGCTCTGCTGGAATGCTGACCGTCTTGTGGTGTCACTTCCTGAACAATGTGAATTTAATTAAGCAATTTGTGAATTCTCTTTAAAACTGAAAGCTAAAAATGGAATAGTAATTTAACGTTATGTATTTGAAGAATTGAGATATGCAATAAACAGTGTAGAAGATTTTAAGATTTAAATTTTATGCTGATTTTAAGACCGATAAGTTCTATAAACTCTTTAAGGAAGTTCACACAAAGAGTGCTTGAGTGAAACTGGCCTCTTCCTTCCAGTGGACATATGGAAATATACTTTAATACCAGACTATACCAGAATGGCAAAAAATAGAACACGTATCCAGTACAGCAGTGAAACATACTTTCATCCACTCAAAGAAACTGCAAAGCACAGCACTGGTTTAGAGCGGTTTATTGTGTTGATAAATCTGCAGTTATTCTGGTTCAGCGCTGAGCAGCAAAAAACAAAAGACAAAAGGACAAGAGTTGCTAAAGGTGTTTTATTTAAAAGTTATCCAGTTCTAGACTAACATGCCATTCAGAACAAGACAAAGGATCATTGGATACTGAAAACATTCAATGTTGCAGTGTCCTTGCTAATTAATGAAACCCTTTTTAGGTCTTGTCTATATTTGCTCATCGAAAAAAAAAAAAATGGGGGGAAAACTTGATATACTTACCACTAGACTACAATTTGAAAGCCAGCTAACATTTAAACTGTGGTTATCTCTTATAAGGACCATGCACAGATATCAGATTCTTGAGCAGATCATTTAAATGATTTATGATCGTCACATTATTGGGGTAAATGTAATGCCAGCATGCATACATTACATTTATAAAGTAATATGTTAGTTAATACAAGGGTACTTGCCAAATAATTAAATAGCCATGAAATCTTAATAGCTGTCATTATATGCAAATATGTGACTATGCTGTATATAAAATAACGTAACTTTCTATATATATGTCAGTATCATGTTTATCAGCGAGCTGTGTAATAAGCACATTTGTTTTATTTGAGATAAAGAATATCCATAACTTTGTTCATAGCACACGGCAGCATCTGGATTGGTGTATTGAAGTAACATAGTAAAGTTGGGGTCATGGGATAACTGGCTTCATAAAGGTAACAGGGTTGACCATTTTACATGTGTTCAAGGTCATGAGTTACACAAGTGCTTTTTAAAAAGAGAATGTAATGCTGATATTTCTTCAGTTTTTTAATACTATAGTTTATTATGCAAAATCATGGTAACAGGGTTGACTAGTCTATGTCTTAAAAGAGAAGATATTTTACTTGTCATTTCAGAATCAAATCTGAATTTATAATATTCACTTGGTGGATAATTAAACAGGTGAAAAAAATCCCATAGATTTGTACTGCAAGAGAGACTGAGCCATAAATTCATAATATCATAGCTCCTTTGACTTGGTAAGCAACTATTTGGCTCTTGACCAGGGGCCTCATTTATTAAATGCACATGCAGTCAGATTTGACCTTAAAGGGTTAGTTCACCCAAAAATGAAAATTCTGTCATTAATTATTCACCCTCATGTCATTCCAAACTCAAAACGCTGTTTCCTAACTACACGCGCTGCGATAAGATTCCAGCGACGAGCAATTTGACTGTCCACACTAGACGCGTCAATGAGAAGCTATAAAATCAATCAAAAACCACAGCCAATCAGAAAGAGAGTGTGGGCGGGCTCTCTCGGCAAGAGCACAGCGGACACAATGAAATGGGCTAGTACATAGTAGAATTCATAAATATTACACCATTTAAACATTATTTAAAGTACATACGGAGTGACTGAAACAATCTTTGTCATAGAATACACTTGTTTGTTCTTATGCCCATTTATTTATTTTCAAGATCTGAGGTGAATTGTTGTTTTCATTACAGCTAAAAAGCTGGGAGCACAGGATGATATTCAAACTCACATTAGAGACTTTTAATATTAAATAAAACACATAAACAGTACCTGATATTATCATTGCCATACTTTGTGTTGTTGTTCCAGCCGCGACGTCGTGATGAAATAGAAACTGTTTCTAAAATAGAATTGTCGCTTGTCACCGTCGTGGCTGGTTAGGACAAAAACTCTGATTAACATGGAAAAGATACCTTTTATCGTGTATTGCAGTGTCACATCGCATGTAGTTAGGACACGGTGTAAGACTTTTGTTCATCTTCAGAGCAGAAATGAAGGTCTTTTTGATGAAATCTGAGAGTTTTCTGTCCCTCCATTGACAGCTTATACAACTACCACTTTCAAGCCCCAGAAAGGTAGTAAAGACATCATTAAAGTAATTCATCAATTTTATAAAGCGACATGAGTGCATTGTTTGCAACCCCCCCCCCCCCCACACACACACACACAATTTACCACTTCATTAACAAAATATTCATCTCCAAGGCATGTGTTTACGAGAGCACCACGACGCTTGTGTGTTGTGTTGACACGAGATCTGACGTTGTGTGAACTCGCGTTGGAGATTTATTTTTTTAAATCAAGTGATATTTTTTTTTTTTTTTTGCAAACAAAGCATTTGCGTCGCTTCATAAAATTGAGGTTTAACCACTGGAGTCACATGGATTACTTTTATGATGTGTTTACTATTCTGGGGCTTGAAAGTGGTAGTTGCGTAGGCTGTCAATGGAGGCACAGAAAGCTCTCAGATTTCATCAAAAAGATCTTCATTTGTGCTCCTAAGATGAATGAAAGTCTTATGGGTTTGGAATGACATGAGCATGAGTAAATGACAGAATTTTTATTTTTGGGTAAACTAACCTTTTAAATGACATGGATTTCATCCTATGTCAAAAATCAGGATTTATATAGGCAAAAACTGATGGGAAAATTTTCTTATGCGTGTGCCAATGGAAGAGCATATATATTAACTTTTTGCGTTCATATATACAAGTAATTAATCCAACATTGTTTATTAAAATGTAAAGATAAAAATAGACAATCACAATATACATACTACAGACGTGGACAAAATTGTTGGTAACCTTGATAAATATGATCAAAGATGACTGTAAAAGTAAATCTGCATTGTTTATCCTTTTGAAAATCTAACCTTTCATTGAAGGAAAAGAATTGAAAGTGGGGGGAAAATCACATTATGAAATAAATGTTTTTCTCCAAAACACGTTGGCCACAATTATTGGCACCCCTAGAATTTTTTAAGAGTAAAATAGTATATTCCCATTCATATTTACATTTTTTTTTAGCACACCAGGGTGATCATGAACATGAAATGTCCAGCCATGACTTCCTGTTCCACAGGAGTATAAACATGAGGAAACACAAAGGCCAAATTCCCTTAATCATTCACCACAATGAGAAAAAACAAAGAATATAGTTCTGAATAGAAAATAGAAAGTGGCAGTAAGAAAATAGCTAAAGCATTGAAAATCCCCATTTCCACTACCAGGGCAATAATTAACAAGTTCCGATCAACTAAAGATGTTACAAATCTGCCTGGAAGAGGACCTGTGTCTAAATTGTCCTAATTCGCAGTAAGGAGGAAAGCCTAGAAAGCCTAAAAAAATGATCAAACAGCACCTACATCCCCACAAGATATCCGGGAGGGTTTCAAGAAAAATCCTCTGCTCTCATCCAGAAACAAACTCCAGCATATTCAGTTGTCAGACAAGACTGGAACTTCAAACAGGACCGGCTTCTATGGTCAGATGAAACTAAAAAAAGAGCTTTTTGGCAGCAAACCCACCAGATGGGTTTGGTCACACATGGATGAAAAGTATCCCATGCCCACGGTTAAATATACTGCTGGATCTTTAATGTTGTGGGCCTATTTTTCATCTGAAGGTCCTGGACATCTTGTTCAGATTCATGGTATCATGGATTCTATCAAATATCAACAGATAAAAAATCAAAACCTGACCGCTTCTGCTAGAAATCCAATAATGGGCCATGGTTGGTTCCATCAGGACAATGATCCAAAACAAGCACAAAATGAAGCTTCTGCCATGGCCATCCCAGTCCCCTGACCTGAAACCTAAAGAAAATGAGTGGAGTGAACTGAAGAGAAGAAGCACCAACATGGAGCTGGAATCTGAAGGATCTGGAGAGATTCTGCATGAAGGAATGGTCTCTGATCTCTTGTCAGGTGTTCTCCAAACTCATCAGGCATTATAGGTGAAGACTCAGAGCTGTTATCTTAGCAAAAGGAGGCTGCAAAAATTATTGAATAAAAGGGTGCCAATAATTATGGCCTATGTGTTTTGGAGAAAAACATTTATTTCATAATGTGATTTTCCCCCCACTTTCAATTCTTTTCCTTCAATGAAAGGTTAGATTTTTGATAATTTTATGAATTAAAGTTCAAAAGGATAAACAATGCAGATTTATTTTTTACAGTCATCTTTGATCATATTTATCAAGTGTACCAACAATTTTGTCCACGTCTGTATTTGTGCAAATGAGCAACTGCTTTGTGATAATGTCACTGAAATTAATTAATTAATTCAAAGTGATATTTGTGGGTGTTCTATAGATGGAGTGAATGCGCTTGTCTACATTTGAGCTTAAAGTCAGCATGACACGGAAGTTGCGATTAGTCTTTTTTCCCCCTTCTTTTTGTGACGTATATCCAAAGGAAACGGCCCAGTCCCAATCCATCCAGAACCTTCACCTGAACTGGACAAATAGATACTTCAGTGATTGTTGTTGGCTTTCTCCCTTAACTTTTGCTTCAAAAGTGGTGAACTTAGTTTTTGTACAACCCTTACAAATCTTTTTTTAAGCGCCATTTTTAGGTTTCCTTAGGTCATCTCATCTAAAAGGTTATATGTTCCTGCTCATGCATATTATTTGCTTTTCACTGTAATACTGTTAGATGTTATGTTTTTACAGGATGTGAACTTTGTGTGGTTTCTGTGTACTTGCAATCACCACAATGTAAATATAGTAAATCTTGTTTTTCTTGAAGTCATGTGAGCTCCCTTGGTAATGCCCTCTGCCCTCCATCCTGAGAAATGAAGGACTTCTGAGAAGTCTGAGTCCAAGAACAAAACGTCTCATGGGCCCCCCAACATCTCCGCTCTTAAAGGGGAAATCGTGAACTAGTTATTTATTCTTGGAGTTGCAATATGATAATTGCTGTTCTTTGTTCTCCTTATTAGTTTCTGAACTAATTTCAGTATCTTCTCTCGCTCTGTAGCTCAGCGTCCTGCTGCCATAGTGTCTGCCACAGCCGGGACCACCAGAGATGTGGTGGAGGTCCCTCTGGACATCGGGGGTTATCCTGTGCTGCTGAGTGACACCGCAGGGCTACGGGACACCACAGACAGTGTGGAGCAGGAGGGCGTCCGGCGCGCCCGTCAGCGGTATGTATTTACGGACACGTGTGGGAAAATCAAGGTAGAATAAACAGTGAGGCATTTTTGCGCAAACAATCCAAAGTGATAAATATTGCCATACTAAAAATGGCCTGCAGAGGGGAAATATATCTTAAGATTTTTTGCCACTCATTGTGCCTCGTGAGGGGAAATTATCTGTTTATTCACAGATTTAGATATAGGTGTGCCAATTTTTGTTTTCACGATTGAATAAGCATTGGAGATAATGCAATGCACAAGTGTTCAGTTACATAATGTTTGCAGAAAAAAGGCGGCACTTTAGTGGTGACGGTCCACAAATTAGCTAGATATTATATAACAAAATATCAAAACAAGTAGCATAAAAACTCTTTGTTACAAAAGAAGTTTGTTAGGCCTAAAACAATAGATGTTTGTCCAAGTTAAATTCAATGAAAACTGATTAAAATTTGGGATAGATAATCAGTTTCAGCATCATTACTCCAGTCTTCAGTGTCACATGATCCTTCAGAAATCATTCTGATATGCTGATGAATTATTCCAAACCTTTAACTGACCGTGCAGAATTGCAGACTAGTTTATAGAGATAATTTAGTCCTTTTAGATCAGAAAACAACATATTAATCATTATTAATTGTTGTATTTAATCAATAAAATATTGCTATATTATGTTTATTTAGTTTTTTTTTAAATGCAGAAAAAATAGTCATACAAATTAGAGCCAATTACAGCAAAAATAAAGTTAATTCTATGAAAAGGTCTAGCATAATTTGTTTGTGGATAGTCCACATTACCTTTTTAATTTTAATTTTTTCCTAATGCATTGACCATTTTTAAGTCCATCTAAGTGTCCAAATAATTTTTGCCATAACCGCACATTAGGCCTTTTCCCTTATCACATTTTACTTTTGTGTGTTATGGTGAATGACTGTACAGTATGCTGTGATTTACTAAAGAGATGGCATAGACAGGAAGTTTGTTTCTGCAATGTCAAAGGTTGTAAGATGCTGACCAGGCTCAGGAAACAGGCTTAAGAAATGACCTTCCTCTGCTGCCCGCAGGGTGGAGCAGGCAGATCTGTCTCTAGTGGTCGTCGATTTGACGCAGCTTCCTTCAGAGCCTCAGCTAGTGCCTGTCTTCCTCCGTGGACACTTGAAGAATATCCTGGAGCAGTCAACTCACAGGCAGGAGTGCATCCTGATCCTCAACAAAAGTGACCTCATCTCCGCGGAGCACAACCGCAGCATCCAGGCTTCCCTCGAGCAGTCGGCTGATGTTCCTCCTGCATGTTTTTTGTCATGCCAGACAAAGGATGGCCTGGAGGATCTCCTGACTTTATTACAAAACAGACTAAAGACTCTGTGAGTGGAACTGGACAACCCAGAAAGCACTTCTATAATTACTGCAATATGATAGATGAATAGATAGATGCATCAGTTCATGTGCTTAGACACCATAGCAATTTGGCAGGCGTGCAAATTTTGGTTGATCAGATCACACGTATACGATGGACGCTCATACCCGTTTACACCTGGTGTTATTCCGTCTGTTCTTTCGTCTTTTGACCACTTCTGTCCTGATTTCTTTCAGGAGAGGGTCTATGGGTGGGTAAATTAATGGGCTTTTTTAGGTCTAATGGACAAAATAACGCAATGTTCATATGAACGTGCCTAGAGATGACGGAGAAACATACGGAGAACAGCAGCTTTCGCAAGACCACATAGAACACTGTGAGTGTGTGTTAGAAATCAAGAATGGTGAGAGAACATTGTGCTTGGTACATTTTTCGTCTTCAAACCAAATTTGGGTCTCCAACCAACAAAGTTTAAATCCCATCTGGCAAGAGCGCTTCCCATAATGTTTACACAGTCAATAGGCAGAGTGTAGGTGGTCTTTTGTGGCTTTTTGAACACATGACCACATGACCACACTACAAAAGCAATCTGTTCGAATGCGTTTTCGACTGCTTCTGGAAGTGGTCGAAAATAGACAAGCTCAAAACATTTTAGACCCCATGTATACCTTTATTTAGCGTCATCCACTTGTGATCAGATTGATCAAAATGCATCTATCTATCTATCTATCTATCTATCTATCTATCTATCTATCTATCTATCTATCTATCTATCTATCTATCTATCTATCTATCTATCTATCTATCTATCTTCAGTGTATCTGTCATCTAATTATGACACTTTCATAAAGTCTTAGATCTCTGTCTGTTCAAGGTGTGGCGACCCACTGATCGGCAGCCCTAGTCTGACTCAGACCCGACACCGGACTCACCTGCAGAAGAGCGTTGAGGCTTTACACCAGTACCATCAGTACAAGGACGTGGACCTGGTTCTGGCGGCAGAAGGGCTTCGTTTGGGCCTCTCTAGCCTGGGCAGGATCACTGGTAGAGTCAGTCCTGAGGAAATTTTAGACACCATTTTCAAAGACTTTTGTATTGGGAAATAGAATAAAATAAGTAGAATAAAACAATAGAAGTGTAAATGGGTCAACAAGAAAGATGTTTATTATTTATCATTTGTAATTCTAAAATAAAAATCAGACTCAAACATTAAGAGAACTGATTGATTTCCAGGGCATGTACAGTACTGTTCAAAAGCTTGGAGTCAGTAAGATTTTTTGTTGAAAGAAATTAATACTTTTATTCAGCAAGTATGCATTAAAATGATCAAAAATTATAGTAAAAATATTTGTTTCAAAATATTTTATATAAGGTTTACACAGTATTTATATTTTTAACGAAAAGAACATATTTCAAAGAATCCTAAAAGAAATGTATCATAGTTTTCATGAAAATATTAAGCCAGCCAACTGTTTTCAACTTCAACTGAAAAGTAATATATAATAAGTACTGATAATAAATACTAATAACAACTGATAATAATAATAATGATAAATGTTTCTTGAGCAGCAAATCAGCATATTAGAATGATTTTTGAAATCACGTGACACTAAAGAATGTTGAAAATTCAGATTTGCATCACAGGAATAAATTACATTTTAAAATATATTCAAATAGTAAAGTGTAATAATATTTGAGAGTAATACACAATTATTACAAAAGGTGTAAGTATTCACTGATGCTCAAGAAGCCAACACACTACATTAAGAGCTGGGGTGAACACTTTTGAACAGCGTGATCTGTATAAATAATTATTTTGTCTTGAAGGAAGTTTGCCATTATCTTATGTAGTTTCTGAAGGGCGGTCCTAAATAAAAGATATTTAAACAAAACAATAACAATGTAACTGATAAAATGCTTAAAAAATATGGTTTAACCCTCATGTTTTGTTCGGCTCATTTTGACCCGGAGATGATTTTCCCGTACCAGTAAATGCTAGTTAATGTTATTGCATTGGATTAAAATTTACTGACTTTATTCACCCAGAGTCTAACAACTTCCCAAAACTTTTTTTGATACTTTTTGTAATTTCTTGTGGATTCAACCCCCCCCCCCCCCCCCCCCCCCCCACATTGTAACACTTCTGATGTTCCCAGTCAAAAATGACCGGCCATCACAAAATATTGGATTCAATCTTGTTTTCTTTCAATTAGGACAGGTTTTATATTTCATTTTTGAACTGACCGATCATAGGCCTTATTTATCTGAGCTTTTTGAGTGGAAAAAAAACAAACATTATTTGTGGATAATTTTGTCCATATTAAATAAAATATTAAAGAATTGCACTGTTTATCACACTAGTGTGCTTTAATATTTGACTAGGAAATTTGTTTTGAAATGCTTTGTACAAAATAAAAGTCACACTTTTCATATTTAATATAAAATTGACAGAATTATCCACAAATAATGCTTTTTCACTCAAAAACTGAGGTACATGAGCTCAGATAAATAAGGACTACGATTGCAAAAAATAAATGCAAAACCTGTCCTAATTGGAAAAAAAAAACAAGCTGACAAAATGATTGAATCCAGTATTTGGTGACAAGATAGCACAACAACAGATTTATAAGCAATTTTTTGCAGGCCGGTCATTTTTGACCAGGAACATCACAAGTGTTATTGGGTTTTCAACACATAGAATCATTGGGTTTTCAATCACATAGTTTCATAGAATGACCTGATCGGTCCAAGCAGCCAACACTGTAGTGTGAACTATAACCAGATAAATGTCATTTTTTTATTGCATATAGTAGGCAGAGTTTCAAATCTCGGCTCCTCTAAAAAACAATTACATTTCCTTGCGTTGTCCCTTTTTAAAGGAATGACTTCACACTAGCCTTGGCAGGGGGAATTCTTATTTGTTCTAGTTACATTAAGCTCAAACACACTGGCGACGTTCTGATGCAGCTGAGCATTCTGAATTCAACTGTACCGGCTGTGTAGGAAGGACGTGTTCAGAACTAGTCCCCACAGCCCTTTGTTCTCCTGTCAATCTGACATTCATTTAAATATTTACGTGTGCTTGCTGAACTCTTCACCCGTTTGGCGACATGAGGGTGTGAGGAGCTGTGCGCAGCACGCTGTACCTTCTGCCTTCCTCTCATTCATGATGCTGTTGTTTCTGCTGATTAGTGGGGTTAAAAGGGACCCATAAATCTCACTGGAATTTGCTCTACTATATGTATGAGGTTGGTGGAGAGGACACCATGTACATAAAAACTGCCATGGAACATATAGATTCCTTGAGAACGGTGTCGTATATTTATTTGTGACTGCAGAAAAATAGAAATGAATCTTGGGGCAGAAAACATCCAGCATAGACGAATCTTCATTCTTGTAACTAATCTTTCACTCCCTCCCCTTCATATAAAACACACCACACCTAAAAATTACATTTAATCTTTAAATATGCAGTTTATATCTTCAGTCTGAATGTTTCATATTTTTAAATTATATCAGGTTTTCGCCACAATTATTTGGTTATTAACATATTATGCAGGGTTACACAACATTCATAATGACACCCATAATGCAAAAGTATATGCAGCTGTGTTAATATAAACATATTTAATTAGTGAGCTATAGTGCATAATTCATTTTATGTCATAATTTATGTAAAAAAAAAAAAAAAAACAGAAATAGGAGTTGATTTTTATGTAATATCTATTTATTAAAACAGATATATATTAACAAGGACATTATTTAGAAAAACAAAATCAGGAAAAGGTCATTGAAACCTGCAAATGGTTGAAAGAAGTAATTGCTGAAACACAATTCTTAATGTGTAAAGAATATTATATACATCACAGCACATGCGGAGGTTTCACAGAATTTTAACATTGATGATATTTTACTTAATATCAAGTGTGTGCTTGAGGAAAGGCAGTCTTGTATTTACTCACATTTTTATGTCTGCATTACTTTAACAACTAAGTCAAACCCCTAAAGTACTTCATGTAATGTTCATAGCCCATAACGCTTAAATACAACTATACATTGAGCTAAACATTAGAGTTCATGTACATTTACAGTGATCCACAGTGACAACATTATTTACAAAAGAGAACACAGGCTCAAAATGAGGAAACTCCCACATACAAGACACTCAAAAACTCAGAGTCCGACCTTGAGATTCAGATCATTCCCTTCTCCACACCCAACCTACGGAAAAAAGGAAAACAGTTAAAAATTCTGAATGACTCCACCTGAAATGAGTCATTAACACTAGTTCGCCAAACTATATGATCTTCAAAATCTAAACCTTAAAGAGTTATTAATATTACTTTTACATAGCGTAATATTTAATATCTTCAGATTATATGCCACTATGTGACTTGCAAAATAGCACTTCACAAAGTAATTGTATGTTTTGTTTCAGATGTTAATGATTAGTCACATGTCCCTCTATCTGAGCTCCGAAGGTCCTGGGCAAATTTTAAAAGGCATTTTTGTTCACTTATGAAAAAGTGAACAAAATTGAGGCAGTGAAGTATACATATGAATCACTTGAGGGAAATAATTTTGTCACATGATCCTGAGTTTGCAGTTAATTGTGGGGTAATTTTATTATTTCGAAATCCTAAATTGTGACTATTGGCCGAAAATATTCCCTATATATAAACATATTTTCACGTTGTTTGAACAAAATGCCACACATGGAGTCAGAGTAGCATTTTATAAGGCTATATTTAATAGAAGTTTTCTTTGCCACAACCACCTCAGTAGCTTAGAGATGTCCAATCCTGCTTCTGGAGAGCCACTTTGCAGTAGGGTTTAGCTCCAGCTACAATTAAATAGACCTGAACCTGCTAAATAAAGTCTTCAGGATCAATAGAAACTTGAAGTCTTAGAGCTAAAATCTGCAGGAAGGTGGCCCTCCAGAAGCAGGATTTGACACCACTCTCATGGTAACATTCTGATTCATAATAAAGTGACAGTGACGTATGTCTTCGTGTAGGGCAGGCGTGTCCAATCCTGCTCTTGGAGGGGCACTGCACTGCTAAATTAAACTCTAACCCTAGTTAATCACACCTGAATCAGCTAGTCGAGGTCTTTAGGATTACTGGAAATTTCCAGGCAGGTGTGTTGGAGCAGGTTGGTTCTAAACTCTGCAGGACTTTGGCCCACCAGGAGCAGGATCGGACACCCCGTGTTGGATGTACCAAACGGACAGTAGTGCCCTGCACCCTTTAGACTGACTTTCAAATAGAATTCTGTCCATGATGGATGATGACCATTTACCTCTAGTGGTTAATGGCTTCTACCAGGTACCGGGGGATATAGGCCAGGCTTGCCCGGGGGTTGAAGACCAGAAGGTTTGGGCTGCAGAAGCAGTGAAGATTGAGTTAATTATGGTACACTCTATAACATTGAAACATGAATCACCATTTTCCAGATGTTTTAGGCATTGTTATTCATCCCAACATAACTCCTACCTGTTGTACGCAGCCATTTTGCAGAGATATGAGGGTGGCGTCCTTCACAGCAAGCTGGGCGTCTAGCAGATCTTTGGCATCCCTCAGTCTGCTTTGTTCTCTGAGAAGCTGCTCCAGTTGTCTGTCATACGTCTGTTGGGCGTCCTGCAGTTTTTTGCTGCTCTCTGCAGCCTCTTTCTCTCGACCTGTTTTGCACTTGTCCAGTTCTGCAGTCAGCCCCGTATTCTGTACTTCCAACCAGCTGCTCTGTTTTTGAATGTTCGAGACTTTCGCTCCCACACTGTCCAGGTAGCTCTGGAACTTGTCCTCCACCTGCCGAGAAAGGCTGGAGCAGTTGGAGCGAATCCTATTCATCTGTTCTTCCTGTTTCGGGCAGGTGAGGTGAAACGTGACCGTGTTGGTGAAGAAGTTGTCAATTTTGGTTAGGAAGGCACTTGTGACCGTCTGGATGCCTTGGAGGGAGTTGGCAAAGTCTTCTTTGCATTTCTTGGTGTAAACATCAAGCTGGGATTTTAAATTCATGTTTTCTTGTCTCAGTTGTATCACCTGGGTATGATGCTCATTTTTATCCTTCACTGCGTTGTCCAAGTCAGCTTTAAGGTACTCCACTGTCTGGCTGAAGTTACTCTTAAGGATACCATACAGAACTTTCTGCTGATCCAGAAGAGTTGTCAGAGATTTTATTTCACCTGACAAGAGAAAAGAGAGCCACATCTACAGGACAGCCCATTCATGAATTTGATTATTCATTGATCGGTTATTGCACTTACCATTTTGATTGTTGTTGCTTGGTGGACATGGCAGTGGAGTATTCCGAGTGCTTGTAAGCTTCATTTTATTGAGCTCACAAAGAGACTGTAAAACAATCAAAATCAACTTGTAATGATTGGTAGGGTTAGGTTTACAAGATTAATATACCATGGGTACAATTAATGAATTTAAAGGTCATCACAGATAGTTAAACTTAATAGTATCTTAGAATTAAAGACAGATTTCACACAAAAATGAAACTTCACTCATCATTTACTCGCACTCATATCATCCCAAACCTATATGACTTTCTGTGGAACACAAAATAAATCATTTTGAAGAATGTCTGTTTATTTCGTCCATTCATTGAAAGTCAATAGAGTCAAATGTAAAATTGTTTTGAGCCCCACTAACCAAAACATTGGAAACATCATCTTTTGTCTTCCACAGAAAAAAGTCAGTCATACAGCTTTGGAAGGACATGAGGATGGGTAAATGACTATTTTCATTTTAGGGTGTTACTCAAAATGTGACTTGAATGTTCAGAATCAAGCAAATAATGGACTTACAAGTGCCTTCTGCGAGTTTTTTAAATTGGAACTTGTTGTGTTTAAGTCATTTTTCAGCTTTGTTATCTCTTTGTCTGCCGCATCCTTCTCTCCAGTCTTTGCTTTGAGGGCACCGGTGAGGTCGGCTTTCTCTTTTCGGAGTTTGGTGTTGTCCGTGGAGAGCTTGTTATAAGCCTGCTCCAGCTCTTCTATTCTCTTCTCCTCAGCAGTCTTCTCTGGCTGGCCGTACACAAGGAAGAGCACCAGACTGGCGATGATGAGGGACTGGATCAGAGACGAAAAGAAGAACACAATCCTCATGTAGTAGCCGCAGCTTTTCCCCTTCGCCTTGTGAATATGTTTCGCCTCCAGCCCGAATGTGGCCCGGGAGTAGCTGTTGTTGTACATTTCTGCGGTCCAGTTATGGAAAAGAGATGAACCTTCTGAAGACTGTGATTCTTGAGAAAAAGCAATGGTCAAAAGGTTACCAAAATACCCTGCAGTGCTGTCACACTTGTGGGCAAAGACATGTAAACACTTCTACCAGGACACAGGGCGGTTGCTCTGTTTATAAATGCGCAGACACACTTCCCGCGCCGTGACTCTTTCCGGGTCCTCCCCAATGAAGCTCCAGAGGTTATCGGTACTTCACACTGAACCTATGGAGATATCCAATTGAGATACAAACCAGGGCTCCTCCCTTACTTTCCCTCATAAATCACACCAAACCCTGACTAGCAATGCAGACCACCATCAAACATCTAGATAACACTTATTTCATAAGTTCACTGTGGGATTTGTGTGTAGATGTTCTTGGCGTCCATATCGGTATTTTTCAATATTTAATAAGGAGTTAATGAATTTTATATCAAGTGTCATTTTGAAATCGCCCACTTTGGCCAAGAAAAACAATGTTCCTGCAAAGGTCAAAAGCAGGTCCTTCCATCTCTTCCTGGATCGGATCAGATACATAAACACACATGATCAAAACAACCCATCTGAAACTGTTTCCTGCAGAGCCACAGAGACTATCGGTGGAGTCGGAGGGACAACAATGGTGACCCGTCATCCTCCTCGCAGGAATGAATAACAAACTCTCCCAGAAGCCCAGGAGGCGGCAGCATGTTTGATCCAGGGCTGCCGATGACGCTCGCAGCTGACAGCCGTGTCTGGGAGAGTGTGAAGAGGGAACATAAAGTAAGTCAGGGGTTTTCCTGCAGGCCATTGTCTCCTTGCCAATCCATCCTCAGCGGAAAGTAATTTACAGAGGGTTTTTGAAACAGACTAAAAGTTCTCACAAAATCCCTTACAGATTGCAGATGAGCTTTAAGACAAAAACAGGAAGCTGAATCTGCAAAAGACAGATGAACACTAATGACATTTGTCTTTGTCTTTCATAAAGACCGATGAGCTGTGGTTATTATAGGACATCAGAGCAAGAACTCAAAATCTATCCATTAATCCAAAGAGTTTTTGGTGAACAGAGCCCGGGCACCGATGGTTATTCTTCTTCTCCGAAATTAATCGCATTTTTCAGGGCTCGAAAGCTCATGAAACTTTGCACACACACGTCAGAACTGGTGAAAATTTACGTCTGATATGGGTTTCAGAAATAGGTGTGGCTCGATAAACGCACATATAAAATTTCAATTAATTGGGTGCAAAACCTGAAAACCAGCAGGAAATTAGATATTTTGAATTTTCTCAGCAAAATTTTTGCAGTTTTTGCCATTTCCAGACGTTGTACTTTAGAGCTTTAATCAGATCAACATCATATTTGGTCAGTCTAATCTAAAGGCCTTTGCGACATTAAATTGCGAAGATCTTGAGTTTTTTGCTGAAGGGCGTGGCCTGACAAAGTCTGATGTTTCGCCATGAAACTGGAAGTTGTTGTAACTCAGGCATTCAATGTCTGATCTGCCACAAACTTCGCATGCTTTATTAGAGTCCTGGCCTGAAGACATCTACATGGCAATATTCAATTACAGTCATAGCGCCAACTGTGGGCAACAGGAAATGGCATGTGGCTATACGTTTACATGCACCAATTTTCGTCAATCCGAATGAATTGAATCCGATTGCAGATCTGTTTACATGTACTCTAAACACTGTAATCTGATTCAAATATCCGTTTATATACATTTTATATACATTCCGATCAAAACTTTTGCGCACGCGCTCTGCGTGTGTGACGTCACATCAATCACACTTGCATAACCCGGGTTGCGTCAACAGACGATGATCATGTATCGACAATAACCAGATATTTAAATAAAAAAAAATAAAAAAAATAACCAGAGATATTGTCAAAAGCATCAAATCTTGGCAATATTAAGAGGATTTGATATTTCCAATTAATTAAGCCTGTTACATTCTTCTAGTCTATACTATTAGGTTCGTCGTCTTTTATTTTTAAATTAATATACTACGCGTGCTGTGAGGATAATAAAAGATTTGGCTATTAGCTATCTTTGAAAATGTTTTAAACCTTTTTTTTTTAGGTCTATTATACAATGCATTATAGGCCTATAGCTAATTAAAATTATTAATAGAGTAAGCTATATTTCCTAACACCGCAGTCATCAATCAAAATTAGCGCAGCTTTACTTCAAGCACCGACTTTTAAAAAAACCTGTTTAACACGAAATACTTTTATTCTCGTTTGTTTCACAAGCTTATATGTACTGCCACAAGAGAAATAATGGAATAAATTAAGACAGTTATATACCGTTATCAGCATTTTATGTTGAAATTCATCTCTGAGAGAATATGCTCCGTTAATGCAGCAGACAGCTCCACTTTTTACTTTCAGTTTCTGTAGTGAATACTGACCTAGGTTGAGACTAGCGTAACACTTGTGTGATATCCATTGGCTCCTTGTTTTAAAACGGAAAGATTTCCAATATTATGATGAAGGGATACGCCACTGCTTGTTGGCATACAACTAAAGACATGAACGTGAACTTGCGCACTGCGCATGTGCCCCAGAATACGATCGAGAAAGTAGTCGGATTCAAGCGTTTACATGGTCATTTTTTACTGTTGGATCGGATTAGAAAAGGAATAAACCACCCCTTCCAATCCGATCTAAATTTCATTCGGATTGAGCTCAATCGGATCGATTAAGGTGTTTACATGAACGTTTTTGAATCCGATTGAGCCGTCAATCCGATTACAAATGGATTATTTGGGTGCATGTAAACATAGCTGATTAACTCCTCATAGAGATTTAACCAGATCAGCATCATATATGGTCAGTCTAAAACCATACCACTGAAATCCAGTATCAGGGAGAATAATCCTGCAATGTTTTCATCCAAAACCTTAATTTCTTTTCGACTGAAGAAAGAAAGACATGAACATCTTGGATGACATGGGGGTGAGTAAATTATCAGGAAAAGTTTATTTGAAAGTGGACTAATCCTTTAAATGAATAAGCCCATTTTATTTACAAGTTTTATTTTAAAAATAATTTCACCCAAAATGTAAAATTCTGTCATTATTTACTCAAAGTTCTTTATTGCCATCTGTGCTTCCATGAAGAACCTTTAACATCCATGGAAACTTTCATACCACAAATGATTCTTTATAGTGGAAAAAAAGGTTTTTTGGATGGTTAAAATGTTCTTCACACTCAGAAAAAAACAACAACACTTGGAACCTTTACTTTTAAGAGTGTTGGCATGTGTTTAGAGACCCTTTCTAAGAATTTAGCATTGATTTAGTTTTTTTGCTCCATCTTTGTTTACAGCTTGGAACAAAATACTTCTCAGAATTAAGGAGGTTGTAAAGTGAAAGAGGTTAATGATTATTAACACAATAAAGGAGAACAAAAAGTGACCTGAACACTCTTCCGACTATTATCTGTGAACTTTCGTGCTACTCAACAGCAGGATACACAATCTCAGATTCACACGTGTTTGTGTGGTCAAACAATCAAAACAAAGTGATTTCTAAAGAAACCACAAACAATTCCAAACAATAACCCCAAAGGTGAATTAACCAAAGTAATTAACATTATTTACTGTGAAGACTCTTGCGACCTCTTGTGGACACAATTGCATTCCTGTTTCAATTTCTTCCATCCTTCATTAAAAGTATGAAGTATTTTTAGTGGATATTACATTCTTCATGGCAAAACAAAATTGCCCCTACTTTTAAAAGCATGTCGCTGACATGTCCACACTATCATCAGTGTGCCTTGTTCTATAGCTCAAAATGTAAAATTCACTGGCTCTTTCCAAAACTTTATTACCAGGATATACATTTAGTACAGCACAAACAATTAAGTGCAGCATACATCAATACAAAATAATGTTTATGTGGGATTCTGTAAATATTAACCGATAATATCATAGAATGCTTTTCACTAATCAAATTATGATGAACAGCATCAAGCCTCATCATCTATTACTTCCCACTAAATATTGATTTTCAGTTCAATCGCCTTGTCTTTTACAACAATTTTGATGCAGTTTCTCTGCAACCATTATGTTTTTGTGGTCCGTGTATAAGGAACCTCTCTTGCCTGTGTAGCAAATGAGTCCCACAGAGAATTTAATTTATTTAAAAGGAGCAAGCAAACAACATTTATTAGATGCTGTCCAGATAAACTCTCACCAAACCATTAGCACCCATCACATGAGCTCATCTGTGAATCTCCGCCACATATCAAATGGATGTTAAATGACTCTCTCGCAAGTTTTCAGAAACCAGTTGACATTCTCAAAACTATTTGGTTAGCTTAGCTTGTGTGAAGATCAAACCATCAAAACTTGAACGTTCCACAATAGGGTCTTGAGCTAGTGTAGTAAATTAAGACACTGAAGTTTTCAAAAGTAATAAAAGAGACATAGTGGACAAGGGCATATATATGCAGTTATTCACAGGTCACTCCTTCATTTTGGAGTTCATAAGTCTCTGGTTATTACTCTAGGAGATCTAGGTATATTTGAGGGCTCTATTGAGTAAAATCTCACACTGTGGCTTCATTCTCTTGCGTGTGGTCGTCATCCTCCAGCAGACTGTAGGACGCGTGGCTCTGGAAGGGTCTCTGCAGTGGGTGGCACAGCAGTTTGGCCATGCAGTTATGCAGCTCAATAGCAGGACCACACAGTGACACCTCAAACTGATAACACATGCCCTTAGAGTCCAACTCGCTGAAGGAGGCATACACGTCCTGAAAATACAGGCACAGAGGTTCAGTACCTCTAATAGAAATCAAAACTATATAATAATAACTTGAGTTGGTGAATCTCAAACCTTCCAGCTAGTGTCCTCTGTCTGTTCTTCAGTTCCATTATGAAGATACACAACATCAAAGAAGAAATACGGAGACTGCAGCATTTTCTGGAAAGAGAATTTTAGAGACATTTGATGATGAAGGTTTAATTGTGTTTAAAGCTGAAAGATAAAGAATATTTTTAAAATCTAATATAAAATGCATGTTCAAATGTTGATTTCATGTGGTTTTGAAAAACATACCATTTTTCAACAAAAAAGCAAGTTTAAATTCAACCATAAAGTAAATATTCCTTACAATACATGTGGGTATACACATCTTAATAATTATTTCCAAAAAGTATTAGAATGGAAAATTGAATTTATCTTGGCATAGTTGAATAACAAGAGTTCAGTACATGGAAATGACATACAGTGAGTCTCAAACTCCATTGTTTCCTCTCATTTGTTTAAAAGACCTCCGAAGAACAGGCGAATCTCAACATAACACCGACTGTTACGTAACAGTCGGGATCATTAATATGTACGCCCCCAATATTTGCATATGCCAGCTCATGTTCAAGGCATTAGACAAGGGCAGGATGTCTGGATGTGCACAGCTGAATCATCAGACTAGGTAAGCAAGAATGGCAGAAAAATGGCAGATGGAGCGATAATAACCGACATGATCCATGATAACATGATATTTTTAGTGATATTTGTAAATTCTTTCTAAATGTTTCGTTAGCATCTTGCTAATGTACTGTTAAATGTGGTTAAAGTTACCATTGTTTCTTACTGTATTCACGGAGACGAGAGCCGTCGCTATTTTCATTTTTAACCACTTGCAGTCTGTATAATTCATAAACACAACTTCATTCTTTATAAATCTCTCCAACAGTGTGTAATGTTAGCTTTAGCCCGTTAGCCACGGTTCATAGCCTCAAACTCATTCACAATCTAATGTAAACATCCAAATAAATACTGTACTCACATGATCCGATGCATGCATGCAGTATGCATGACGAACATCTTGTAAAGATCCATTTGAGGGTTATATTAGCTGTGTGAACATTGTTTATGCACTGTATTATAGTCGAGAGCTCGGGGGCGGGGAGTGCGAGGATTTAAAGGGGCCGCAGCCCTGAATCGGCTCATATTTAATGATGCCCCAAAATAGGCAGTTAAAAAATTAATTAAAAAAAATCTTTGGGGTATTTTGAGCTGAAACTTCACAGACACATTCAGGGGACACCTTAGACTTATATTACATCTTGTGAAAGAACGTTCTAGGGCACCTTTAAATCTATTTTTCAAAATAAAATACGTTTTTTTGAAGGGGTCGTACCACATGACACTTTAAAACCTGAACCTTGACATATTTTTGCATGTGGTTGAACCACTTGACATTTTCAACTTTCTTTAGTGTGTAATTTTGCTGTTTGAGCATGAAAAAGGTCTGCAAAGTTACAAAACATTTAAATAATTCTGCACCATCCGCCTGGTTGAGTTAGTTGTGTGAAACTCGAGGCTATGGTAAGAGGCGTGACATTTCCCAAACATGCACAAAGCGGTTGATCAATCACAACACACAGGTCCAGTCGACCAATCGGAGCACATTGTGCTTTTTGAAAGGAGGGGCTTCATAGAGACAGGAACTAAACAGAGCGTTACTGACAGACTGGGAAGAGAGGAGCTGCGACAATGTGAAATATGTGAAAAGTTGTTTTTTGAACATTCAAGCATGAAAACCTATTCTAGTAGAGCCTAAAAACATAATCAGGACTTTGAAAAAGGGCATAAAAGTTTCAATTTCAGTATTTCTGCCGTTTTAACAAAACTGCAACACTGCTTTGTTCCTCCTAAAGGTGTGTAAATGTGTCACATTTACTGTTCTGCAAATTTTGTCAGATGAAATACAGTCATTTCAATAGAAATCCGAAGGATTTATATATATTACACAAAATAAAGATTTTCCAGCACAAATTTTGCAACGGGTTCAAGTCCAACGGGGTTCACAGTGTTGACCAACAGAAAGCTGTTTGGTTTAGAGGTAACTTCTGTGTGAGCTGTATGAATTGAAAAATAAGTATGAATTGCTTAAGAGTATTTTTGAATAAACGAATAGATCCGGATCCAGAAAAAACAGAGTGTTCTTGTCATTGATCCATGATCGTATAGTAGAGATGGGTCAGACAGACTTACTTTGACAGCATCAGGAGGATTGAACTGAAGCATGCCAGCATGACGGCTGAAGACGAGGAGAGTCCGAACTACGAAAGGAGGCGGGATGGTCTGAATGTTCTCCATCTGAGGAAGTTCAATTTTCTGCAAACTACAAGAGAGAGAAATTATACAACTGAATGAAGGAATTTTAATCTGTAGCAGTCAAATGATCAAACACAAAAGACAAAAAATACTTACATGACATTGAGGAGATCTTCCAGATCTACAGGTAACAGTTAAGGAAATGATTAGTGTAATCATGATTAATTCTCACTGCTTCCTCTGTATCCCCTTCCATGTTCATCTGGACCGACTTGATTCCAAAAGCACATCATATTGGGCCTAACTATAAAAATAAGGATACTGAAGGACTCGCAGACGTTGGTCTCCAGGTCGTACAGACAACTGCACAGCTCTCGCGGGTCAGAGGTGAAGCCTGATAACTGTGTGAAAGAAATATGTCAAGCACTGATAGCAGAAATTTAAATAAAATATAAACAATGAACAATGTAAACTAAAAAAAAAAAAAAAAAAAAATGAAAACTGAAAATATAAAAATAAAAGCTAATTCAAAATAACATTGGTCTACAGCCTAAATGCTTCTGAAATAAAGGTAGTCAAACTTTACTAACACTGAATAGGATTAAACTATTTACATAATTTTTTTTTAGCCTTTTGTTTCATAATAAATTTGATGTCTATAACACTTTTGCTGATTTTTAAAGTGTTACATACACAGGACAGGTGACTGGTACTATCTATCTACACAATATAGATAGACGTAAAATGTAAAAACTTAAATATCTTGAAAACAGTAGATAATACATTGTTTTAATTGTCATATCTGAATTAAGCACATCAAAATACATAATACATAGCACATTTTATCTTTGAAGCAGATGTATTTTCTATACACAATGAACTCATCAATTTTTTTAAGTATTAAAATATATTTTTTCAAGGTAAAGATTATTGGTGTTTCTGGGAAGTTGTTCCACATGACATTTTACAACCTGAACTAACCTTGCCTTGACATACAAATTGACCTGCAGGGGTCCTCTCTATGATATCATTTCCTGTTTTATGTTTATGAATGTTGGTCGCACCATATGACTTTGATTTGGCATACAAATCTTCAAATATTAATAAGCAGTGAACTGTTGTTATTGTTAAGTAAAACTATTAAAAATAATTTTTGTAATTGAAAAAAACATAGATAAATAGATGAAAGCGAAAATTAGATAAACTCAAATAGATAAATAAAAAGTTGAAGTAAAATATTAAAACAAATAAAAATTAAATCTATGTAGAAATATAAAAATGACAAAACGCACATAAAATTAATAAACAAACTAAAATAAAAACTAAAAATTTAAAAATAAAAGCTAAATAAATAATACTAAAATAACACTGGCAGTAAAGGAATTTTGTTTAAGCATTTTCTATGAAATAAAGAATTTATTTGAAAGAATTTTATTCTTTTTTTAATGAAAATGAACATTTGGAATATTTGAATAACCATTTCTGATTAAACAGACCCATACAAAATATTAGATAAATTCAAATAAATAAAAAGTTGAAGTACATTATAAAAACTGAAATAAAAATTAATTAAATCTATATAGAAATATAAAAACTAATAAAAATGACAAAAGCACATAACAAAAAAATAATAAACAAACTAAAATAAAAATATAAAAATAAAAGCTAAATAAAAAAAATAATATCCAATAATATTATATAAATAATACTAAATTAACACTGGAAGTAAAGCAATTTTGTTTAAGCATTTTCTATGAATTAAAATATTTATCTGAAAGAATTTCATTCTTTTTTAATGAAAATGAACATTTGGAATATTTGAATAACCATTTCTGATTAAATTAACAGACCCAGACAAAAATTAGCATCATGTCACTGACCCATTTGTCAACTACCCAAAGACAGATTAATTCAATTGCAGAAATGTTTAAAATTAGAGTGAGTTTGAATTTTAAAATGAGTGTAGTTGAACCTGCGGTTTTGTCCACTCACCCACATGGCATCATCGTTCACCACCACCAGAGCAAACTCATGCCTTTTGTCAATCTTGTGCTTGGTTCTCACAAACATCTCAATCATTTTCTGTGAAATATTTAAGGCGTTTGTCTTGGATCTGGAAATGCAAATCATTTACATTTAATGCAAAACATTTACATAAAAATATATTTGTCATTTCTAATAGAAATATATCAAGGAAAATAATTTAATTAAAAAAAAAAATTGTAAAAATACCCATTGAAGGACTCCAGCTTTTGTAGAGACATCTCCTCTGAAAGGTCCAAACAGATGATCTGTTTAAGAAAGATATAACTGAATAACAAAAGTGTTTTCAGATGCAAATATTGTGAAGTTGTGTTTATTGACACACGTACAACTTTCTCTGGGCAGTTGACTCGTGGAGCCCTCAGGTGTAGCTCTGCTGATGGGGGGATCTGGGTGGCCATGGACGGCTGAGGGGGTTTCGGTCTTTCCTTCACTGCAGAAGCCAGCGCAGGCATGCTGGCTGTGGTGTTTCCTGCCGCAGCAACAGGAGCAGGCGCAGCGGCTGTGATGGTGGTGGCAGAAATCGGGGGGCTATCGGAGCTGGAGGCCTCCCCCTCTCCCTCAACACGGCTGCCCACGGCCGGCTGCGGGGGGGATGCCAGGCTGCTGTTGTTCAGGCTGCCGGTGCTGCTGCGCCGGTCCTCCGCGCCCTCCGGATTAGACCGGGTCCTGGGTCTCAGGTCCATCATCCTCTCCTCTCCATCTGCCTGACCGGGCTCAGGTGTCTCCATGGCAACCTGACCCCATCCCATAGACACACCAACAACAGTAATAAATCAAAAATAACAGTATAAACCAAACATATGCTAAAATACTGTATAATATACAGAACTTTTATATTTAATATTTTGAAGACCTCTGAATATGGGTTAAATGAAAGCAAACATTCTCAGATGATTTCAATAAAAAAAACAGTCTTAACATATTAAATTTGTATTCTAAAATGACTTTTAGAAAGTACGTTTTTAAAGATTCGTTTGTATAAAGCAAAAGCAGTGAATCAACATTCGTGATTTCTCAAGAGAGATTTAATAAACATGAGAGACATGTACAGACAGCACAAGCAGAATAGCGCAATAACCTATAACAATAACTTACCGAACATTCAACAGATGAAAATATGAGTTTAGCAGAGAAAAAAAGACCTCAAATTTATTCTTCAACACTTCCTCGTTCGCTTGTATGTCGGTGACATTCAGAGCCGAGTGCTGAAGAGTGTTTATGATCTTTGGCGCCTCTAGCGGACTGGAGAAGCGTTGTTAGAGCCCAGTTTAGCCGTGCGTTTTCCTGCACACCATTAAATCAGATTCAAGCAGAGGTGTAAAGTACTTGAGTAAATGTAATTGGTTACTGTACTTAAGTATCTTTTTGGCTACTTAGTAGTTGTACTGAGTATCAAAGATATTGGCAACTTTTACTCTCTACTTGACGACTACACTACATTTTACTACACTACATTTTTCATGACAGCTAACTTTTTCTGCAGCACTTTGTTTCTGATATAAAGAAGTGATATCACCATCTAAGGGCATTGAAGGTACTATATCTTGTGCGTTTTGCCTTTACTCACCCAAACTTGTCATAAAGGATACTTTATATGAATGCGAATGCATTGGCAGGTTTCTGATCTCAGGTGTTTGATTTATTAGATGAGGAAATGACTGCAGCTGGTGATGAGACTGAAACCAGCACATACAGTAGACTTTGACTATTTAATTTTACTTAACATTGTTTTATTTATCCGCTATTTACAAGACCATTTTGAAGGATATTGGTTTACTTATGGACTTTCTGTGCACTTGAGCTCATCTGAGACATGAGAGTTTGTAGACGTTTAAAAGGTTGTTCTGTCGACCTTAATTTATTGCAATATTGAGGTGTTCGGTTTTATTTTGACTTTAGAAAATAAACATGATTTCTCATCTTACAAATCAATTGTTTCTAATTTTCACTGGCAGTCTCTCAGGACTAGTGCAGCTCTGAGCCTACATTCAGTATGAATAAAATACTAAAGTACTGTTAAAATCAGATACTTTAAGACTTTTACTCAATTCGTATTGGAATTGGTTATTTGTAAATTGTAGTGGAGTCATTCCACGAAACGGTATGATTTGGACTTATACGTTTAGATTTTTTACCAAAATGTATTACTTTTCTGAACACCCCACAACATTAATGACATATTTAACTTCCAAAAAAATATATTTTCCCATCTCAGGCATCAAATCCCTTTTATTACTGGTCATTATTTTAAGTTATGGACACTATGGGAGCTCTCTGAATATTATTATAAAATGTATTTGTGATAAAATCAACATTTTCCTATTAATCAGATGTCCCTCACACTAATTCGGTAATTGCAAATATAAAAGTTACATAAAATCTCACACTTTTCCTGTACTAAAGCCTGTCACTTGTGACAGCAACCTCATCATTTTTGATCAAAGGCTTAACTTCAGAATTTGAACTAAAAATCAGTATTCTTATGATTGCTCTGAACATTTCAGACAGAATTCAACTAACTTTTTAATTACTTTTTCATAAACAACAAAAAAATAATACTAAAAATGTAGGTGTGATGGGGTTGAGTGTGACGGGGTTGTGATTTTTTGCCCAAATTGGCCACTGCTCTAAATCTAGTGAATAAATGGAGATCACATGGCATGCATGATATTAAGAAATCATGAATAATGTTGAAATAACAAAGATCATTTTCACAAGAAATAGTTTTCTATCTTTAATTGATGTAACGGGGTTGAGTCGTTAAACTTGACAAACATAATTTCACAACATAATTTAGTTATAATTATTAAAGAAGGAGGTAACTTGCCTGTGTCTGCTCACAATGTTCAGAAGATTTCTATGATGTCACTTCCTATTAATGATGTCACATAAGTATCAGTTCATTATTTTTATAGGGGGAGAATGGTTTGTGTAACGGGGTTGAGGGGTTACTGAGGTACGAAACTAAATGATGTGATTTTAATGAATAATCATGAATTTTCTTTAAATATTACCAGCAAAAAAGCACAGATGGATATTTATGGGAATGCCAAAATGAATGGACTTTTTTCTCATTTTATTATTCGTATCCCAAGTACACTTTCATAGAAGGCCTTGAGGGACATGACAAAATAGGTGGTGTCAACTGAAAAAAACGAAATAATTTCTAATATGAAGATAAAATGTATGTCATGTTTTTAAACATTATTACATTTCAAAAAGCTTTTAAAAATTATATTTTGGTGACCCAATAGATTAAATACACTGAAAAAGGCTTTTGCATCAATTCTTTCAAATGCTCGTTTTTGTATTTCTCTGCAGGGATTATGTGGCATGTATGGGCCTTGGGGTCATACTGAACCTGACATGTGAGCAGGAGGATGCCCAGCTGGCAAACTGTGCCATGTATGCTGGGCACTGCTGCCTGCGTATGATGATTGAAAAACAGGCTGCCGAATGGCTTTTCCCTCTGGCATTCTCCGAAGAGGACGAGCTGATCCAGATCTGCGCGAGCAGTGTGACGACATAAGCCAAATAGAAGGGTTACAGTAGCCTACTTTACCCGATTTACTCCTGTAACTGTGAGAAATGTACCAAGGATTGCCTTGACTTTGTAATGCACTTTACACTCCACAGGTCAAAGTTTGAACTTGCACTAGCATATTGTATATGACAATTTAGTTCAAACTTTGACCTGAGGAGGGCAGTAATACACTTAGCAGTGTCTACACTGCCGGAATTCAAATAGAGAAGAAGAAGAAGAGAGCTAGTTCAAGATGAGCATTTATAGTTAAAACATATCATTTTTAAAATTTTTAGAAAATGAGTGATGGTTTCTCTAGATAAGACCCTGTAACGAGGTTAGTAGATGTGGGAAGAAGGAGGCGGGAACCGGCTGAACGTTCAACAAAACTTTAATCTCAAAATAACCAAACAAAACGAAAGTAATGCCGGCAGACCCTCGCGGACGTCTGCCGGCCACACAAACATAATAAAACATAAAATAAAGTCCAGGCCTGGTCCTCTCTCGTCCTTCACTGTAGTCGCTCCTCCTTTTATGCTCCCGGAGCTCCTCCGTGAGGGACTCAAGGCCGGTGCGCCTCCCAGGTGAAGCTCATTAACACTCACACCACCGGCCTTGCGCCGTTCCCTCACGGCTCTCGCCCGCCCTGGTCGCCACATACCCCCATCGCCCCTCGCAGGCCGGGGGGTACTCCCAAGACTGCGCTCTACTCCCCCCCGGGGCCTGTCTCGGCGGCCGCAGCACCTGGGGGTAAGGACAGACGAGACGAGAGAAAGGAGACGGAAGCAAGGGGAGCGACAGGACGAGAGAGGGGAGAGAGGAAAAAGAAAAAAAAAAATTCTTGGTCCGGTTCCCCGACACACTGCCGCTCGGTCCTCAGCCTGCCAAGAGGCTCTTCTTCGCGGTGCCATGCGATGGCATTGGACGCTCGGTGGACGGCCCGATCCTCGACCGCCTCCTGGCGGCCGGCGATGGCTCCTCCGACTGAGGGCAGCCGGCAGCGAGTCCCCCGTCCCCTGCTCCTCCCCTTCATGGCGGACGGCAGCAGGCTCCGGCCCACGGCAGACGGCGGCGACTCCTCCGCTCCCTCCAGGTCCAGGACGGCAGCCACCCCACCTCGTCCCAGGAGCACGGCATCCGGGTCTCCGTCCCACCTTTCACAAGGCTCCAGCACCACCGCCTCGGGCAGCCTCTCGCGGTCTACACACACTCCCGCGCTGCCCGAACTCCGCAGCACCGCGATCCCCCTCAGCAGCGAGGGCTCTTCGACAGCATGTCCCTCCTTCCTCCCGGGTTTCGGCACCAATGTAACGAGGTTAGTAGATGTGGGAAGAAGGAGGCGGGAACCGGCGAACGTTCAACAAAACTTTAATCTCAAAATAACCAAACAAAACGAAAGTAATGCCGGCAGACCCTCGCGGACGTCTGCCGGCCACACAAACATAATAAAACATAAAATAAAGTCCAGGCCTGGTCCTCTCTCGTCCTTCACTGTCGTCGCTCCTCCTTTTATGCTCCCGGAGCTCCTCCGTGAGGGACTCAAGGCCGGTGCGCCTCCCAGGTGAAGCTCATTAACACTCGCGCCACCGGCCTTGCGCCGTTCCCTCACGGCTCTCGCCCGCCCTGGTCGCCACAGACCCTTATTCATCTTCTGGGATCGTGTAGAAGGCTTTGAAGCTGCACTGAAACTGTAATTTTGACCTTCAACCGTTTGGGCTCCATTGAAGTCCACTATATGGAGAAAAATACAGGAATGTTTTCATCAAAAACCTTAATTTCTTTTTGACTGAAGAAAGAAAGACATGAACATCTTGGATGACATGGGGGTGAGTAAATTATCAGGAAATTTTAATTTGAAAGTGAACTAATCCTTTAATTCTGTTATATATGTGTGTACAATACATTCACATTTATATGGGAACATGAATGCAATAAATGTACACAATAAAGGATAAAACTTTATGAATATTACATTTAATGCTATTTTTGTCTTCATTTTAAAATATATTTATGTATCAATATATAGCCATACATGGTCAATGTACAGTACAGTCCAAAAGTTTGGAACCACTAAGATTTTTAATGTTTTTAAAAGAAGTTTCGTCTGCTCACCAAGGCTACATTTATTTAATTAAAAATACAGTAAAAAACAGTAATATTGTGAAATATTATTACAATTTAAAATAACTGTGTACTATTTAAATATATTTGACAAAGTAATTTATTCCTGTGATGCAAAGCTGAATTTTCAGCATCGTTACTCCAGTCTTCAGTGTCACATGATCCTTCAGAAATCATTCTAATATGCTGATTTGCTGCTCAATAAACATTTATGATTATTTTCAATGTTGAAAACAGTTGTGTACTTTTTTTTCAGGATTCCTTGATGAATAGAAAGTTCAAAAGAACAGCATTTATCTGAAATACAAAGCTTCTGTAGCATTATACACTACCGTTCAAAAGTTTGGGGTCAGTAAGAATTTTTATTTTTATTTTTTTGAAAAGAAATTAAAGAAATGAATACTTTTATTCAGCAAGGATGCATTAAATCAATCAAAAGTGGCAGTAAAGACATTTATAATGTTACAAAAGATTAGATTTCAGATAAACACTGTTCTTCTGAACTTTCTATTCATCAAATAATCCTGAAAAAAAATATTGTACACAAATATTTTGTACAATTGTACACATTAAATGTTTCTTGAGCAGCAGATCAGCATATTAGAATGATTTTTGAAGGATCATGTGACACTGAAGACTGGAGTAATGATGCTGAAAATTCAGCTTTGCCAACACAGGAATAAATTACTTTGTGAAATATATTCAAATAGAAAACAGTTATTTTAAATTGTAATAATATTTCACAATATTACTGTTTTTACTGTATTTTTAATTAAATAAATGTAGCCTTGGTGAGCAGACGAAACTTCTTTTAAAAACATTAAAAATCTTAGTGGTTCCAAACTTTTGGACTGTACTGTATATATTGCAGTATATTGAAAAATATATTATTTAATATATCACATTATATTTTGCTGTATATTCCCATATATTTTTGTTCCATAAGGGTTCCTGCATCTTTAGAAATGGTTAGAAAAAACACAATTTTATAGTTGTAGTAAAAATTTGCTGTGTCTGTGTCTGCACGACCACTCCAGAAATAAAACCCTTGCTTGTTTCTTATTTTACCCTGATTGCCCTTGCTGATTCTGATCTTACTATCCCCAAGAGGATGTTTAAAAAACTCAAAAAATCAACCCATGACCTGGCCACACTCATTTTTGGAAAAGACGCACTGGCATGATTCATACTCAGAGGGAAATCTGGACTCAAAAAATTAATGTTAAAAAAAAATGAATTAAAATATTGTTATATATTATTATACACAAGTCGTTGGTTGAGTATTTTTGTACTCACACAGTTAAACTACAGATTTACAAATTGCTGTGCTGTGGTCATGGCATTGTGTACTACGTCGCGGAAGTTAATGTTTTTTGGACATACTTTATAATGTTTGGATGTTTACTTTATACATTTTTAAACAAGGCGATTTGACTTACACAAATGCATAGATTCCCTTCAAAAGGCCTTTAGTAACCCTCCAGAGCTGCATGGAGAACATTTTATGATCTATGGATGCATTTTTTGGACTTCAAAAACTCCCATTATAAAGCTTAGAAGAGCAAGGATATTTTTAATATAACTCTGATTGTGTTTGACTGAAAGAAGAAAGTCATATACACCTAGGATGGCTTGAGGGTGAGTAAATTATGCTGTAATTTTCATTTTTGGGTGAACTATCCCTTTAAATTGCTGTCTATGGGGGATAAAAACCCCAAACCTCTCGGATTTCATCAAAAATATCTTAATAGATGAACAAAGGTCTTACAGGTGTGGAATGACATTAATGACAAAATTTTCATTTTTGGGTGAACTAACCGTTCAATGGTTTTGGTTATTTGTTGTACCTAGTTCATAAGAGACACTGAGATAAAGCAGCTTCCAAATACTGCAGTGTCTGAAGTGCAATCCCTCATTTGAGTCGTAGTCAAACAAAAGTGACCCTCCACTTGAAGGATGAAAATGATGACAGTTTTACAGTTCCCATGCTGATTCAACCATTGGAGATTGTAAAAAAATATTCACTTTTTAATGTACACAAGGAATTTGTTTTTGTAATGAACACATATATGTGTGTGTGTGTGTGTGTGTGTGTGTGTGTGTGTGTGTTAAAACACCAAACCAGATATATCTCAAGCCCTTTGTTCACTACTGGACAAGCGACAGTCATCAGAGGATTGGTGGGTGGAGTTGGACCTATTTATATGGATTTGTCTACAGTCTTGACGCTAGAACTGTTTCAGAATCCACAAATGCACAGGAAGTGATCCACAAATGTACAGGTGGTGATTCATAAATGAATGCCAGGCAGATTTGTGCTTGTGAAATAAAAACATATTTGTGAATATGTTTTTCATTAGCAAATCTCATTTGATTAATTTGTGAATTTAATTAATTTGTGTGCAATTCCTGACATATATTTGTGGATCTCATTCTATTTATTTGTGCATATGTTTATTTTTTTGCGATTCTCTTTAAATTTATTTTTGGATCATAATCTTTTTATCTGGAATATTGGAAGGATTCTATCTCCATTAGGAATGACCATTCATTCTTTATTAGGCTACTCTTAACTAATTGCCGGTTTCACAGACAACCCAGCTAACAATTTCTGGTTCCCAGAATGTTCTTATTTGGTTCCCTCAAAAAAACAAAACAAAACAAAAAAACAAACGGTAATCATATGGAACGTTAGGGGTGTTTGCTGGGAATGATAGTCCCAGACTAAAATACATGTTTGAGCTGTCTTCACTGAAAACATCTTGATGCACACCAGTAATGTTTTTCTCTAAGGCACTTTTTAAAGAAAGCTACTTAAATGTCCTAATTTAACTAAGGCCTAATCCTGGCTTAATTTAAGCCATCTGAGAAACCAGGCCTAAGTGTATATAATTTAAGCTTTTTTGTATATAATTTAAGCTTTTTTAAGCAATCATTTATCATGACTGTTTTTTCAGAAATTTGAGCTACAGTAGCTTTTTTGTGTGATCAGACCATGCAGATGGGATTTGCTCCCCAAAAGCATCAGTGAGCCTTGGGCAGTGGTTCACCAGTTGTCCTTAATTGCTCCACTTTTGGTAACCACTGCATACCAGGGTCTGGGTCCAGGAACACCCCCCAAAACAAGTCAAGTCACACCACCTTTATTTATATAGCACTTTTAACAATGCAGATTGTGTCAAAGCAGCTTTACATTAATAACTGGTATATAGTTTTGGCTCCACAGCAGCTCTTAAAGAAAATGGTGTCAGTATCCGTCTTAAGTAAATTCAGTATTGATTCATTCCGATGTAAGTAACAATAGTTATTAATTTAGTTAATTTGTCTATATCAGCACTGGAGTAAACAGTGATGTCATCATCCAGCTCAGTTCAGTTCGCATACAATAGTGTCAGTGCAGGCAGATCAAAACACTGTTGAATATCAAATGTCAAGTGTCCCCAACTAAGCAAGCCAAAGGCGACAGCAGCAAGGAACCCAAACTCCAACAGCTGACATCAGATGGCAAACAGGTGTTAAAATGGAGAAAAAAACCTTGGGAGAAACCAGGATCAGTCGGGGGGCCAGTTCTCCTCTGGCGATCAGTGCCTTATTATGATTCAGGCAGCTATCATAAGTCCAATGGGATCGTAACAGTGGATGATCTAGTTGACTCAATCTCTGCTGATACTTCAGGGCTGCGTTGTGGTCGTGTCAAGGTGCAGGTCCTCGATCTCACCTGGATACGGCCGGATCCGGCTGACTACGGTAAACCTCGGGATAAACAGAGAGACTAATATTAGCGTAGATGCCATTCTTCTTCTGATGTAACGAGTACATCTGGTGTTATAGGAAGTGTTCCCGGTTCCGGCTGACCTAATTTATGCAGCCTAATAATCCTTTAACGGATTTTAAAATATAGATTGATGATGTATTATGTGTATGCCAGGTTAAAGAGATGCATTTTTAGTCTAGATTTAAACTGACAGAGTGTGTCTGCTTCCCGAACAATGCTAGGAAGATTGTTCCAGAGTTTAGGTGCCAAATAGGAGAAGGTGAGGAGACAAGAGGATCATGGGAATTGGAGTCCTGGAGACAAGGGAACTGTGACAGTACCGCCCCCTCCTGGTAGGCGCGACCTCATGCCGTAGATGTAACACCGGGGAGGGGGGGTGGGCGCCCTGGAGACCTCATGCCGGTGCAGGGAGAGGCATGGGTAGGAGTGGAGGTCTCCAGGGCGGGTCCATGAGCCACGGCGGGTCAGGTGCAGTGGACAGCCACGGAGGATCAGGTGCAGTGGGCAGCCACGGCGGGTCAGGTGCAGTGGGCAGCCACGGCGGGTCAGGTGCAGTGGGCAGCCACGGCGCTCCTTGAGGCCCACCCCCATGTAGGACGCCCACATGTATCCCACCCATGGGTACTTGGCCCCCCCCAAAAAAATACTTGGGGAGGTTAAGGAGGGACTTCAGGAGTCTGAGGAATGGCGTGGGTTTGTGGGCAGGAGTGGGCTCATGGGCAGCGGAGCATGGAGCGGCTGGCTCGGCGGCTGAGACTGAAGCGGCTGGCTCGGCGGCTGAGACTGGAGATGAGGGCTCGTTGGCCGCTATTGGAGCTGAGGGCTCGTTGAGGGCTGGAGCGACGGGCTCTGTGACAAAGTCTATCAGCCAGCCAGCATCCTCTGGCGGCCCGTGAAAGGCTGGAGCGGATTGCTCGGTGGCGGCGGCTGGAGCGGAGGGCTTGGCGGCGGCGGCTGGAGTGGAGGGCTCGGCGGCGGCGGCTGGAGCGGAGGGCTCGGCGGCGGCTGGAGCGGATTGCTCGGCGGCGGCGGCTGGAGCGGAGGGCTCGGCGGCGGCTGGAGCGGAGGGCTCGGCGGCGGCTGGAGCGGAGGGCTCGGCGGCGGCGGCTGGAGCGGAGGGCTCGGCGGCGGCTGGAGCGGATTGCTCGGCGGCGGCGGCTGGAGCAGAGGGCTCGGCGGCGGCTGGAGCGGAGGGCTCGGCGGCGGCGGCTGGAGCTGAGGGCTCGGCGGCGGCGGCTGGAGCTGGCTTTCGGGGTGGAGCGGTCACTGGAATGGTGGTAGACTGCAGCGCTGACCTTACAGATGTCATCATAGGGTCCGCCACGTTGGCTCCCAGGTCAGCGCTGTTGGAGACACACTTCCTACCCCGGGGAAACGCTGATGGCCAGGAATGGACAGGACCGTTGAAGTGGTATGTGCAGGGCTTTGGGGTGAGGTGAGCTGGCGAGGCCTGATAAGCTGCCGATGGGGCTGGACAAGGATAACGCTGGTTCTCTTTAATTTCGTCTACTTCGAAATTAGAACCATTTAAGAAGAGAATTAAATTTAGAGAATTGACTAAGGAGAAATTACAGGCTGGTTCGTTATAACGAATAATTTCCTTGTCCAGTCCCATCAGAAACACAGCATTAAGACTGGCGTCCGGCCAGCTCACCAGATAACATACCTCCAGAAACTCCTCCACATATCTCTCCAACGGTCTGCCACTCTGCCGTAAACGGCAAAGTCTTTCCTCCGCCGTGAGAGACTCTGGGTAAGCTGGAGTCAGAAGAATACCCATTTTCTTTTGTGGATATCCAGTCGGTATTGGTCGGATCTTCTGTTACCGGTGCTGGTGCTGCAGTGATGAGTCGTAAACGGATCTCCACAATAATAGGTATATTTAATCAACAAAGAAGGAATCACACCAAACACATCAAACATAACATTAAGATCAGACAAGGAGTGAAGGGAGTGAGTCCATATAAATAGGGAGTGCAGATGATAAGGTCCAGGTAGCTGATAAGTGATGAGTGAAGATGAGGAGCTGACAAGGGAAGTGAGTGCAGGTGAGGAGACAAGAGGATCATGGGAATTGGAGTCCTGGAGACGAGGGAACTGTGACAAATAAGACTAAATGTGCTGAGCTATATAACAATAATTAGTTTATTGTCTATAAATGTAACCAAACAGTTGTTCCCTTGTCTATTAAAACATGTAATTAAGCGTCTTTGGTGTTTCCATGGTTTAAAATCAAATTAAATAAAACCGGAAACTGAGGGTAATGCGGGTATGACGCAATTGACAGGTGAGCCTTGGTTAAAAAATTGCAATTTTCTCACAATTTACAAATTGTTGGAAACATTTGGGATATTGTAAGTACTCAAGTGAACAAAATATATATGCCCTAGTGGTTTTTGGATATTTTACTGCAAAAATCTTACATGTTGCACCTTTAATTTACTGTTGATAACATTAGTTAATACACTGTGAAATAAAATGAACAAAATGAACAAACAATCAACTGCTGTATTTTTATTAACTAACGTTAACAAAGATTAAATACATTAAAGATTAACAAATGTATTGTTTGTGGTTAGTTCATGTTAGTTATCAACTAATGTTAACAAATGAACCTTATTGTAAAGTGTTACCGTTCTTTATATAAAGAATATCTTTATTTTTACAGCTTCAGATTCACTATTTGAATAATAATCCCTGTGAGGGTTTATCCTGAATAATTGTTTCAATTTACAGGTTTTCCAAAGGAAATAATTTTGCATACAGCATATTTTAGTCTTCTATTTTCCTTAAGAAAACTAGAGAATCATTAAAAAACTGAAGTGATCATTAAAAAGAAAGGATTTCTAAATACTTTATTTATAAACAATAAGATTGATCAGATAATCTTCTATAGAGACAAAGAGTCAAAAATAACCCGAACAGGAAAAGATCTAAAAAGACAGTGGGTGGAGACGACAATCAAGACATGTTCAGCAGAGAGCAGGTTTTTAGCCCAGTAAAGTGGAGAAGAAGAGTGTTTGATCAGGATGTGCTGAAGCTCACAGCGCTGCCTTCACATGCTCAATGAGAAACTCAGCAGCACACTGGATCACTCTTTAAAAGTGCTTTCATTCAGGACATTACCTAAGGACAGGACCTGAACCAAGATCAGACAAATGACAGAGGTGAGTTTATGGGACGGTGATGCGATTTACCCTCAATCTGATCCAATTTTGTTTTTTTAAACACAAGTATTGCAACTCTGTAAAGTGTAAATCAGCATTTTTTTTTTTTTTTTTGAATAATGATCATATTGCATATTTTTAGCATATATCAAGAGGGTTTAAATCATGAAATGTCATTTATAATAATAGTACTGCAAGGGAATAGTCACCAGCTTCAAACCAAACTCAATGATACATCTACAGCAAGCGAGGTCCTGAAACCATATAGTTAAATCATATTTATATCTGAATACTGAGAACAACAGTTTGAGAGTTTCGTTTTTTCACATTAAACACAATAACTCAGCAGCAGGAAGTGCAGTTTCAGGATGTGCCTGTTTCCTCCTGTTCCTCCCCTCAGAACAAAAGGGTGCATAAAACAACAACACCCATATTGTTTTATATGGCATCTTCATGCGTTTGTTTTGATGTATGAAGAAAAACAACAGATATTTTGTTCAATATTAAACACATTATTTGGATTCTTTCTGGCTGTCAAATATTAGTACAACTTTCACAGTGAATGTTTTGAACTACTCATGAGTATGAGGTAACACAGCTCTGTTTATCATATTAGATACATTTGAGTGTGTTGAAAATGATGTTATAGCGTTACTCTGTGCGTTCGCTCGGCGGCTGCTGTGAGACACTGTTACACACTGCAGCAAGATAGATCGATTTTAGAATATCATATTAAATGCTGGATGGCTTGTGTTGATAAAAGGCTTGCAATTAATTTTAAAAAGGTATTGTATGATGGAGAAAATGCTGTATTACTATTACTAAAAAATAAAGCTGTATCTGATTATGCTATGTTAGCTACTTCACAAAATAGTTTTTCTGAGGCATGGTAAAGCATGGTACTCGCAAAAAATCAAGAAAATTAGATTTAAACAATAAGACTAAACGTGTTGAGCTATATAACAATAATTTACTCCTATGATACAATAATCACTTTTAAAGGGGACATATAGGGCTATATATGACTATAGGGGCTATAATCGGGTCCCCGGTGCATCTACCAACCCAGAAAACATGAAAAGGGGCAACCCAGTAATTTTGTTTTGGCAAGCCTTTCTCTGCAAGCATATGAAAAAACAAGCCGCTCAGATTTCGCTCCCCTTGTGACGTTGAAAGGGGATCTTATTATAATATTACCGCCCCTTAATCTGCAAGTTTTCACCCACGATGCCACCATTTTGTTTTCGCAAGCAAAAACTGTACTAAGGCCATGGCAAAGGTTTGAGCAAAGCATTCTGTTCATTCGCTGGCTGCACAGACGAGCACAGAACACTAGTATTTAGAATGTCATTAGCTTGGAAAAGGATTGCTAAAAAAAGGAGCGATATTTTGGATAAAAAAATGTGATGCGATTTGGGGAAACTCGTCGGATGTTGCGATGGAAGTCAAAAAATAGGTTGAATGTCATTTTTTTTTTGTCAAAATTGGGTTTTCATTAAATTATTATTCTATAACATCTTGTCTAACATCTCTGAAAATATCTTGGCCTGTTAAAATAGCGATTTTGGCAAGCTGAAAAGACTGTCTAATGTTACTGTTTAAGAACACACCCGGTGGAGCACAAGAGAACAACAGAGCTATGTTCTAATTGTGTTTATTAGAGGTTGAATTCAAATCAAATACTGCCAAACTGCCCATAATACTTCTGAATAGGATGTCTGCTTCATAAAATGTATGAAAATATATGGTTCAGATCACTCAAATAAAGCGCCCTTAAATGATCAGTAGGGGAGAGTGGGGTAAGATGAGCCAGTGGGTAAGTTGACCCACCCCCTGTATCTTGGCAACCGTACCATTGTATCGTCATGTGATCATATATTTTAGAACCACCCATCATTTCTGCCAGACTGTGAAAAGGAGAAGCACATGGGAGGAGTGGAAGTCACTTATTTATTTTAAAAACTGTTTTTGGCTTGTACAAAGTAAAATTTTAACATAACAGATGCAATAGCTGTTTCATCAAAGCAAATTTGTCCAGGTCTAAAACTATTTATGATGCATATTGGTGATTTATCTATGTATAAACCATGCAAGTCATTTAGCTAAACATTATTCTGAATTGGTAAGCTAGCTAGCTTTTCCTAAAATGGCAGCTATGTGGCAAAGTGAGCCAAATGCTGTGGGGTAAATTGAGCCAGCATTTTAACTTACCCCACCATAAGGCACTGGATTTAAGTTAAATCTGAAGTATAAACTAGTGTCATTTCAATGTAATATTACGCAACTGGTTTAGTTTATCTTTATTTTCAAGTTTATTTGATAGGAACAGTGTACAAGCACACCAAATCCTTCTCTGATACGAACCAGAGGATGTTTAATCATACATATCTTTCTACCTGTAATCTCTAATGGCCTAACATGGTCGACATTGCAGAAAAACTACCATGTCAAAAACCTTTTGACTAAAATGTTTAGTTTCAGTGTCATTTATTAATTCTTATTTAGTTTTTATTTAATTTTACTCAACAAACTCTCTGTTTAGTATGTTTATGGGAGGGTTACATCTTTGATGTTCAACATATTGTTTCAGAAATGCAAACAATTAAAGATATTGAAATTTCAACTTCATTTGGTTGGTTTTATGTTGTTTAATTTAGCTTTTAAAAAAGAAATATCTGTAAAATATTTTTACAAAAAATATTTGTAAAAGGAAATTTGATTATTAAATTAGTTTTTAAAATAGGTACATTATCTTTAAAATTTCACATGGGTTTGATTCAGATTCAATTAGATGGTCCGTTTACACCCACCTACTGACTTGGCTCAACTTACCCCTAACCTGGGGTAAATTGAGCCAGAGGAACACTTTTTTATAAGAAGCCATATTTTTAGATCCCTTTGTCATAGATGTATTCTGATCATTTAAAATGATAGGAAACAGCCTGAAATTACTTTAAATACTTTCATTGTACTTCTGCCTCATTTCCCCTTATCTTGAGGACCACATAAGTAAAAAAATGGCTCATCTTACCCCACTCTCCCCTAATGGAGCTTGGATGTCATCTAGTGAAAAAGTTTGGTACTGCGCCCAAAAAAAATCTTACTGAAAGCTCATTTTTGAAATATATCAACCTAAAATTTGGAATGTTGACATTTTTGGCTTTGATTTTCTTGCAGTTTAAGAGTAAAACATGTTTTTACATTTTCATATACTTAAACTTCTATGTATTTTTTTATTTCACTTTCCTAATTAATTTCACTTCTACAATAATCCGACAAGTGTCTTCTTTAAAACAAGACCAACAAGGTCTATATTCCAAAGCATTCTTGAATTACAACCATTTATGTTTGGATAGTGCATTTTTCATGTCTATGCGAAAAAGGGGGGTAACAGTCAATTAAAACTGTTTTTCTCAGAATTCCGTTCCTGAAAATCAGAGCGATCAGTCGACTTCAGATAACCATAACTTTTGTTACAGACAAGCTCTGAAAGAAGTAACAGATTTGGAAAAGGCTCCAATCCAGCTTTCATATGCTATTGAAACCTGTGATAGGTAAAATTTCACCATGCGATGGGTTTTCGCAGATCACATCACAAATATTAAACCATTCGCAGCATTTGGTTGCAATCATAAGCGTTAGCCTGGTGTGTATGGCTCTGTTTGGCAAACAGGTATGCTATGTATAGTGGGCATCCATATTTGTCTGGCTATCACCAGACCAAGCTCAATTTAAAATTGAACATTGGTCTGGGGAGTATGCTATGTATTTTCTACTGCACAAGAGGCGTGATCAATGAGCATTATTCACGCAATTGGATAGTCCTTCAACCAATCAGATCAACAATCTGGGTGACGTGCTTTGCAGAGCGACGCGAGAACTCCAGACAGGTTTAGTTTGTATTGGTTTGTAGCATTGATCAGCGGTTTGCAGAAGCAGCAATGGCATCGAGCGATTTTTGCAGGTTGTGCAAAAAAACATGAAAGTGAGTGGTATTTACACCCACTCGAGTGATTTGTTTGCTAAACTAAAGAAGTCATTCAGCATCGTCGAGAGGTTAAAAGGAATTGGACTGACGGTCGTGCGAGAGACAGGTAGACGTCATCGTGTTATACTCGCCAGTAGCGAGCAAGGTGGATAAGCCAGTCTGTGATTGGTTCCCGCAAAAGTGTAACAGAAGCAGTAGAAATGAATGTACGGGTTTCCAGACTGAGTTCAAATCGCCGGCAGATCAGGCTGGGTTTACCCAGTCTACATCCATATGGGTTTTGCAAAAAAGATTAACATGACGGCACATGCTATTCGATGAGTTGAATCAACTCCACAGCAATTACATAGATTTATCCACTAACCATTCAGAAACGTCCAGATGCATTCTAAAAGTTGTCTCTCTGTCAGTGTCCAACTCCGGTTTGAACAATGTAAGGCTGAACACCGTTACTGACAATCCTCATTTTGGCTGCGTGAGATTCTCCAGCTTTGTTGTTGTTAAGTAACCGAAGCATGAAAAAAAAAAAAAAAAATGGAAAAGCGGGCCAGGAGCAGCAGCTCATTTGCATTTAAAGGGACACACACAAAAACGCCGTATTGTTGGTCACACCCAAATGGGGCAAATTTGACAAGCTATAATAAATGATCTGTGGGGTATTTTGAGCTGAAACTTCACAGACACATTTTGGGGACACCAGAGACTTATCTTGTAAAAAGGAGCATTATGGGTCCCCTTTAAAGGAACACTCCACTTTTTTTGAAAATAGGCTCATTTTCCAACTCCCCTAGAATTAAACAGTTGAGTTTTACCGTTTTCGAATCCATTCAGCCGATCTCCGGTTCTGGCGGTACCACTTTTAGCATAGCTTAGCATAGTTCATTGAATCTGATTAGACCGTTAGCATCGCGCTTAAAAATTACCAAAGAGTTTTGATATTTTTCCTATTTAAAACTTGACTCTTCTGTAGTTAAATCGTGTACTAAGACCGACGGAAAATAAAAAGTTGTGATTTTCTAGGCTGATATGGCTAGGAACTATACTCTCATTCTGGCGTAATAATCAAGGAACTTTGCTGCCGTTCCATGGCTGCAGCAGTGCAATGATATTACGCAGCGCCCGTGAGCCCCTGCTTGCACAGGGAACGTGCCTTGCAACCATGGAGACGTTTGTGAGAGACGCTGCATAATATCATTGCGCCTGCTGCAGCCATGATACGGCAGCAAAGTTCCTTGATTATTACGCCGGAATGAGAGTATAGTTCCTAGCCATATCAGCCTAGAAAATCGCAACTTTTCATTTTCTGTCGGTCTTAGTACACGATTCAACTACAGAAGAGTCAAGTTTTAAATAGGAAAAATATCAAAACTCTTTGGTCATTTTTAAGCGCGATGCTAACGGTCTAATCAGATTCAATGAACTATGCTAAGCTATGCTAAAAGTGGTACCGCCAGACCCGGAGATCGGCTGAATGGATTCGAAAACGGTAAAACTCAACTGTTTAACTCTAGTGGAGTTGGAAAATAAGCCTATTTTCAAAAAAAGTGGAGTGTTCCTTTAAATGTCATTGAATTTACTTCTGAGAAAGCTCTAGCATGGTTTGTTTGCAGATGCTACTAGGATTCTATTGGATGAAAGTGTTTAAATACTTACTTTGGACTACTGGATAGTTTCTTCCTGCCTAGCCCAACCTAGCTCAATTCTGATCTGAAGTAAAGACTGGTTTTGCACATTATTTCACATAAGTGACACATTCCAGCAGAGATCGGACAGTCTGGTGTCAGCGGACTCTGAACTGGCGCAGTGTGAGACGGAGGTGAGCACTTTACTGCAGATCATTTCTGAGCTCAACAGGAAGATGGACTCCCTACAAATACCACGGTAATACCTGTCTCAAACAATTGCAAACTATGTATTTTTGCTCTAACAAGTACACTATGTGAAAAAGTCTGTGTTCTCACAGAGAGTTGAAAGCGTCTGAGGGTCAAGCGCGGGTCAGTGGGTGCGTCCCGCAGCAGGGCTTGAGATCTCCGGCCTGCAGCCTCACGGCGGTGGACGCTGGCACGGCATCTGTGGAGCCCAAGACCAAGAATGTCTGCAGAAACTCAGAAGGCACGTTCTGTTTATACAATGCCTCATCGTCAATCACAGTAAATGCTGTGTCAGAACGGACAGCCTGCTATTTACTGCACTATTGGTCCTGCCAGACTTTTGTTTAAAAATGCAAAACTACTTATTAAACTTTAATTTTAAAGTTTCCACATGCAAGTACGTCTTTCTAAATCAAGACTCCTGAGAATTTGTATGACTTTTTTTAGTTGGGAGGAAAAATAAAAATCAAAAACTTAAAGTAAAAAGTAAAAAGTAAAAAATCTATGAGTTGTTCATAATCAACTAAAAAGTTATTATTACAGTTAATATTAATAATAATAATACATACATACTTTTGTTGCTTTAATTATAATATTTCAATGAAATAATTTTAATAAAATTATTTTCATAAAGAATTCTAGGAATTCACTAATTATTAATGTTCAAAACAATTAGTGGTATTTTGCAATTAGTTGTATTTTGTATTTCCTTTTGATTCTTTTTTTTGTAAGAATGAATATGGATACATTTGGGAGAAAACTAATACTAATAGGAATGAATGGAATGGAATGCAAACATCTAAAAGTGTATTATTATGATTAATAATAATAATTAATAATAAAACTTATTAATCATAATTGTCAAACTTCATTCAACATAATTTGTTACATTTTTCCTCACAACTTCATCCAAATTCATTCTTACAAAAAAACTCAAAAAGAAATCAAAAGAACATAACACTAAAAATAAAAAGCGTTTTGAATTTTATTCGTAATGTTATTGTATTATTCGGCCTATTATTAATATAATAATAAAAATTATACAATAATAATAACTTTCTAAAGAATAAAGTACATAATAGTAATGACAATAATTTTATTATTTTAATAATAAAATAATAATAATCAAAAACATTTAGAAATTTGACTAATTTCATTAATCACATTATGAAATAAATGTTTTTCTCCAAAACACGTTGGCCACAATTATTGGCACCCTTTTATTCAAAACATTTTGCAAACTCCTTTTGCCAAGATAACAGCTCTGAGTCTTCACCTATAATGCCTGATGAGTTTGGAGAACACCTGAGGAGAGATCAGAGACCATTCCTTCATGCAGAATCTCTCCAGATCCTTCAGATTCCAGCTCCATGTTGGTGCTTCTTCTCTTCAGTTCACTCCACTCATTTTCTTTAGGGTTCAGGTCAGGGGGCTGGGATGGTCATGGCAGAAGCTTCATTTTGTGCTCAGTGACACATTTTTGTGTTGGTTTTGATGTTTGTTTTGGATCATTGTCCTGATGGAAGATCCAACCACGGCCCATTATTGGATTTCTAGCAGAAGCGGTCAGGTTTTGATTTTTATCTGTTGGTATTTGATAGAATCCATGATACCATGAATCTGAACAAGATGTCCAGGACCTCCAGCAGAAAAACAGGCCCACAACATTAAAGATCCAGCAGTATATTTAACTGTGGACATGGGGTACTTTTTATGCATGTGTGCACCAAATCCATCTGGTGGGTTTGCTGCCAAAAAGCTCTTTTTTTAGTTTCATCTGACCATAGAAGCTGGTCAAGTTTGAAGTTTTAGTCTTGTCTGACAACTGAATATGCTGGAGATTGTTTCTGGATGAGAGCAGAGGATTTTTCTTGAAACCCTCCCGAACATCTTGTGGGGATGTAGGTGCTGTTTGATCATTTTTTTAGGCTTTCTGAGACTCAAGAATTAACTAATCTCTGCAATTCTCCAGCTGTGATCCTTGAAGAGTCTTTGGCCACTCAAACTTTCCTCCTCACTTCACATTAGAACGATTTAGACACAGGTCCTCTTCCAGGCAGATTTGTAACATGTTTAGTTAATTGGAACTTCTTAATTATTGCCCTGATAGTGGAAATGGGGATTTTCAATGTTTTAGCTATTTTCTTACAGCCACTTTCTATTTTGTGAAGCTCAACAATTTTTGCTGCACATCAGAACTATATTCTTTGGTTTTACTCATTGTGATGAATGATTACGGGAATTTGGCCTTTGTGTTTCCTCATGTTTATATTCCTGTGGAACAGGAAGTCATGGCTGGACAATTTCATGTTCATGATCACCCTGGTGTGCTAAAAAATGTAAATATGAATGGGAATATACTCCAGAGATATTTTACTCATAAGAATTTCTAGGGGTGCCAATAATTGTGGCCAACATGTATTGGAGAAAAACATTTATTTCATAATGTGAGTTTCCCCCCACTTTCAACTGTTTTCATTCCATGAAAGGTTAGAATTTTCTGAATTTTCTGAATGAAAGCTCAAAAGGATAAACAATGCAGATTTATTTTCACATCCACCTTTGCTCATATTTACTAAGGGTGCCAATAATTGTGGAGGGCACTGAATCTTTGTATTTGATTTATTAACTGTAATGTGGATATAGCAATAACTTGGAAATTTACATAAAAAGAAAAATACAAAAAACGAAATCACAGTTTTCCCGCAGGGGGCAGCAGTGAGCTTTGGATCGAGCTGCAGAAGGTTCTCTCTGCTATTGAGACCTCTAGCGGTCAGGGGAGGAAGATGCTCAGGCTGCAAACTCAGAATGCTGAGACAATCCAGGCCAAGCATCTCTCTGCAGCCCGGGAGAGCTGGGTTCAGGCCACACAGGTGCTCATCTAGCCTCCCACTGTAGGATACTGTATGTACTGTACTGCATCTGAACATCTTCCAGCTCTGATCTCTGTAATCTGCCCCAGGTGCTGGAGGAGATGGAGAACGATTTGGGGATCTCATACCCCTCTGCTCTGCCCCCTGATGAGAGACGTCAGTATCAGCGGGATGTTCTCTCACTGTACAAACACAATCAAGACCTCAACACCTCCTTGAAGAGCCGTCAGGAAGAGCTTATAGATGCTGAAGGAGTGTTGATGGATCTTGAGGACGAGAAAAAGTGGCTACAGGAAAAGGTTGATTGGGATATTCCTAAATCAATCACTAATAGAGCAATTTTTATATTTTAGAGCAATACCATTAATAGACATATAGTGAATATATTAAAAATATATGATTTCATATACAGTTATATTAAAATAACTTTCAATATTGAAAGTTCATATGCGACTGAAACATTATTTTAAATACTGTATATCAGTAGCACACCTCAAAGTAATATTATAATTACTAATAAGTTAAATAAGTTATTTCATTTTTGATGAAATAATGTTCATTACGCATTCAGTCGTTTAATTATATTTTTCTAACTTGTGTTGCTGAACTCGTCTTTTGGCAGTTAGTGGACCTGAAGAGGAAGTGGCTGTATGGAGTGAGTCGTTCTCCTCCTGTAAGTCCATCATTGTCCTCTAGTCGAACTTCGAGTCCTTGCTTTTCCTCTCCTCCATATCCTGGATCCCCTCTGCTGTCCCGCAAACTACCTGGCTCCAGGCCGGACTCCCCTTCATCTCCCTACACCGTTGACTCTGTGCTTCAGGCTGAGATCGAAAAGCTGCAGAGGTGAGAGATTAACAGCTTTATTCATTTATGCTGACCTGTTGATTTCATTCCCTCCTCTCTCTGGTCATTAGACTAATAAATCTCAAAAAATATAATACAAAATATATAAGAATGCAAAACAGGGCATTTTGGATGTTTGTTAACTAATTGGTGAGGTGTTCTCAATTCAATAAATTCAACAAAAGTTTATTTCGGTCCTCACAGACAATTTTTTGATAATAAATTAAAATTATACACAATAAACGAAAAAGGTGTAGGCTGAAGCCTTTGCTTAATATGCCTACCCTTTGTATATACAGTGGTGTGAAAAAGTGTTTGCCCCCTTCCTGATTTTTTGCGTGTTTGTCACACTTTAATGTTTAAGATCATCAAACAAATTTAAATATTAATCAAAGATAACACAAGTAAACACAATATGTAGTTTTTAAATGATGGTTTTTATTATGAAGGGGAAACAAAATCCAAACCCACATGGCCCAGTGTGAAAAAGTGCCAGTGTGAAAAAATACTCTGTGGACTGACGAGGCAAAAGTTGACCTTTTTGGAAGGTGTGTGTCCCATTACATCTGGCGTAAAAGTAGCATTTCAGCATTTCGGAAAAAGAACATCATACCAACAGTAAAATATGGTGATGGTAGTGTGATGGTCTGGGGCTGTTTTGCTGCTTCAGGACCTGGAAGACTTGCTGTGATAAATGGAACCATAAATTCTGCTGTCTACCAAAAAATCCTGAAGGACAATGTCCGGCCATCTGTTTGTGACCTCAAGCTGAAGCGAACTTGGGTTCTGCAGTAGGACAATGATCCAAAACACACCAGCAAGTCCACCTCTGAATGGCTGAAGAAAAACAAAATGAAGACTTTGGAGTGGCCTAGTCAAAGTCCTGACCTCAATCCTATTGAGATGCTGTGGCATGACCTTAAAAAGGCGGTTTACGCTCAAAAACCCTCCAATGTGGCTGAATTACAACAATTCTGCAAAGATGAGTGGGCCAAAATTCCTCCACAGCGCTGTAACAGACTCATTGCAAGTTATTGCAAACGCTTGATTGCAGTTGTTGCTGCTAAGGGTGGCCCAACCAGTTATTAGGTTTAGGGTGCAGGCACTTTTTCACACAGGGCCATGTGGGTTTGGATTTTGTTTTCCCTTCATAATAAAAACCTTCATTTAAAAACTACATATTGTGTTTACTTGTGTTATCTTTGATTAATATTTAAATTTGTTTGATGATCTGAAACATTAAAGTGTGACAAACATGCAAAAAAATAACAAATCAGTAAGGGGGCAAACACTTATTCACACCACTGTATTTATCTAAGTGCTCTCTTTTCACTGGATTTGATTCATATAAAAAAAAAAAAAAAACAGTGCATACATAACAACAAAGGTACACATTCCAGACATTAATACAACAGTTTATTATACACATGTATTACATACACATATTGAGTTATGTAATTATTTATCACCTTATTTTTAAACATTTTCAAACAACTACACATTTTTAATCCTTTGTCACAATCAATCCTTTGTCCTTTATTTTTATAGTAGTTCTTGTCCTTATTTTTTAAACATTCCCCTTAGTTTATACTGATTTACAGTTTGGACAAGTAAATTATTATATACTTTATACTTTATCTGTACAGTGTAAAAATCAACTAAATCAACACATTTTAAAGCATGTAATTTAATAAATAATATATTTATTGGTTCGTAATAGTCAACCTGTTTTACAATCTTTATTGCTGTCTTTTGTAAAGTATATATTGGATTTATGTTAGTTTTATATGTATGACCTCCACACAGTAAGTAATGTATAGAACTATGAGCGAACAATACAATATATATATGAGTTTTCATTCAAAATATGTTTTGTTCTATTTAATATTGCAATAGATTGACATTTTTGTTTTTACATTATTAATATGTGGTTTCCAGCATAATTTAACTCTTTCTATTTCCTCATTATTATTCATAATTTTAGCTTTAGCTTTACATAATTTCAGCGTTTACTTTGCCGATTACTAAATATTATGAACTTTGTTTTACTTAAATTCAATAAAAGTCTATTATCATCAAACCACTTTTTTAAAACTATCAATTCAATTTCCACTGTATTCAGAAGCTGTTCCAAATTTTTCCCCAAACAACATAAATTTGTATCATCAGCAAACAGAACAATTTTAATACATTAGACACTTTACAAATATCATTTATATACAGTACAAACAATTTGGGGCCTAGCACCGAACCTTATGGAACACCACAAGTGACTTTCATTAGATCAGATTTAACATAATTTATTTGTACAAATTCATATCCATTATCAAGGTAACTTCTTAACCAAGAAAAGGCTTTTCCTCTTATACCATATCTCTCCAGTTTCATCATTAATAAGCCATGATCAATAGTGTCAAAAGCTTTGTTTAAAACTAGGAACACCCCCACAGTATATTCATTATTATCCATTGCGGTGGAAATCTCTTCTACGAGTTTCACCACTGCCATTGAGGTTGACCTCTTTGCTCTAAAGCCATACTGATGTTTACTCAATAAATTGTGTTTTTCCATAAAATTATCAAGCTTGTGCACAAATAATTTCTATACATTTTTTGAAAACTGGGAAAGCAGAGAAATTGGTCTGTAATTGGAAAAAAGATGTCTATCTCATTTAAAAAAAAAAATGTGGATAGTCTACTTTTGCAGTACTCTTTTTAATTATACTGTTATTTACTTTCCATGATACTTTCCAGATACTTTCCTATCTCACCAATAGTTTATGATAATAGTCCTTTTTACTAAATCTTATAACACTTATTCATTTATTTTGATGTATTTTTTGTTTTCAGCTTGTTTTGTTCTAATTATTATAAATGTCCTATATAATGCATTTTTCTTTTTATATGCCTTTTCTATCCCCTTAGTCCATGGCTTGTCATCATTTTTGCACTTAAAAAAATTGTAAAGAAGAGGCTATGCGGTTGCTAGTGTGTTCTGGATTTCTAAGGTTTTCTAAGTGATTTTAGCATGTTGTTGTGTGGTTGCTAGGCTGTCCTGGATGGTTGCTAGGGTAATTTCTCACTGTCAAAAGTCAAAAGAGTCCACCCCAAGTCTTTATGTTGTTCTGGTCGCTACACAGGGATTGATTCTCACCTTTATTGTTAGACTATGGCATTTGTTTTCCTTTTTTATTGTCTGCCCAGCTAAAATCTTAAGTTTAAAAAAAAAAATCCAAACAATTTGCACACCTCTTCTCAACAAGATAAATAATTTGAGATTCCATTCATATTTAAATATGTATTTAATGTGATGAAATGGAAGTAGACACATGCATTATGACATTTAATTAAGAATTACAAGGTAAAAAAAAATAAACATACATGGATGCATTTAGAAAACAGATTTTTTTGTTTTTATTTCTTGCCACATAACAGCTTAATACTTAGAGTTAAGGTGTTGGTAAAATAGTGAGGCACTAATTATTGGATAAAGTTTGAAATACTGGAACTGACAGGTGTGTTTTGTTTGAGCAGGTGTCTGGAGCGACTGAAAGCTCGGAATGAGCGTCTGAATGCCGCACTGGTCAGGAGGAAAGGAGAATCAGAGCAGCTGAGCATGAGTCTTAGCCGACAGGAGGCAGACAGCTCGGCTCTACACATGGCTCTGGCATACTGGTGTGCTGCTGTCTTCACCTCTGTCTCACACTGCAGGAGCCTAAAATTGCCACTGATCCAGGATCAGGGCTTAGTCACTTTTACATATTACGATTGCTTCTAAAACTGATCCTGAAACTGTTTCCTTGACTCTTTTTAATATTGTAAACCTTTACCTTTGGCCCCTAAGATTGGCATGGGGAGCGTGTGTGTGAGGGTGGTATGCTGATAATGGCTCTTTGATTGACAGTGAGGAGTGTGAGGAGGCATACAGTGACCTACTATCCCTGTGCGAAGCCAGAAAACAACAGAACGCAGGTGCTTCACACTCTTTGAGTTACAGCGCATGTGACACATAAACACATTAATATACAACTACACACAGACACACATACAAATAGTGTTTTTTTTTCTTACAGAAAACATGTGCACACCCCCGCCTGACCTTTCAAAGTTAACAGAGGAGAACTCGGGCAAAGGCGAGTCATCCTCCAGTCCACCAGAGGGCACTGCTGAGACTAGACCAAACAGGTTGTTGCATCATTTACAATCTCTTAATGGAACAACATGTACGATTTTTGGATTAAAATATCCGAAAACCACAAGAACAGTTATATAGTTTGTTGACTTGTGTACTTGCATTATGCCAAATGTTTCAAAGAATGTTTAAATCCAGAAAAATAAGCAATTTTAACCAAGACACGGACCGTGTCCGTGCGTCGCCTATCAATCAAACCCGTATTTTGTAGAAACCATGGAAACACCAAAGATGCTTTAATATATTATGTGTTTTATTAGACAAGGGAACAACTGTTTGGATACATTCATCGACAGAAATCTAATCATGTTATAAAGCTCAACACCGTCTTATTGTTTAAATCTCGTTTTCTTGATTTAATGCAAGTATCATGTATCAATTTACCATGCCTAATTTTGATCTAGCTTACTGCCAGTGTGCAACAAATGTCTCATAATAGCCACCGAGTGAACGCTCAGAGTAGCGTTATAACAACTTTTAACACACAGATGTATCTAATATGATAAACAGCGCTGTGTTACCCCACATACACGTGACTGGAAGAAGCGGAAACACTGTCTGCGGCATAATAAAAGTTCCACTGCTCTCGAGGCGTGTGTCACGCTCCAGCAGCCTTGTTCTGCCCCAACGGCTTTCAGTTAATGTTAATGATGCATAAACCTGAGAAAATGAGATCCAGGCAGTCCAGCAATGATTATGTCAGAGGTCAAATTTGAATAAGGAATAACAAATTTATTAATTAAAAATTATAGAGAGAAACAAATTAATTAATAGTTAATAATAACATCCAGAGTATTGTATCTAACAGATGAAGATAAAGATCAGAATATAGAGGAACATAGAAGGAACAAAATTAAGAGATTTGCAGAATGAAATGAGACGGTAGAAGAGAAGAAGCAGAAGCAGCCAGAAGTAGAAGACGCTGAAGAGATGCGAGAAGCAAAAAGAGCAAAGGAAAAGCAAAGGAAAGCTAAACTATCAAAGACCCAGTACTTTTTATACCATAAGCATAGGAAAACTTACATCCCACTCAAACTTATGTTTTGGTCTAATAAGAAAAGGTCAAACAGATTTATCCATTATGTCATAGTTGGGGTAACGGCTAGGTCAGGTTGACTGGTCAAATGTCAAAGATAGATGAAAATAGATACAAAAGGGGTTGTTTTGACACCCTTAAGGGAATTTTGCAGATCTTTCATCATCACATGTCTGAAGAAATGGAAACAGACATATTTGATACAAAGGTACAAGATCAAATGAATTCAAACTAATTCCGAAAACATCATCGCTTCTGCAGTACTTGGCAGGCGTCCAGTATCTACCCACAAACGTGTCAACATGACCTGTCACAATGAAACACTTTGAAGAACAAATGTATATAACAAGCATACATACTCTTAAATATAAAATAAGAATAAGCATAAAAGGTACACTAAAGAGTAAATACTTGAAAATATGATGAGGATTAATATATGGAGTAGGGGTACATGAATATATGAAATCAAAAGTAATATTGATAATCCATAAGCCATAACTTATCAACATAAAATATGAATAAAATGAATGAATATGAATATTGACCATTTTGGATCCACCAGTTAATAAATCTTTAATACATTAGCTTATCCATGAATATGATTTCTGCCCGAGTCTCATCGGATTCTTTTCCACCTTCTGTAGACGTGAAGACAACACCTCCCATGATTCCGCTTCAACACCTCCCATGATTCCGCTTTAAGGTGCTGTCACATTTACGGTTGCTTGACGAAATTATAATAATTTTAATGGGAATCAACAAAATGAAGAATATATCGCACTACACTTCAATATTATAAAATAATCAAAAAAAAAAAAAAACAAGGCTTGGAAAGAAGTTATTTAGGGTTTGTTTGACTAGTAGAATTGCTTTGGATGTTTATTTTGGCATCTTTATTCTGTATTTATCACATCTGGTCCCACTTTCATTTGCCTGCGAAATTTCGTCAAGAATGGTAATGTGACCGCACCTTTAGACATGGCCTCAACTAGTGCATTAGATATGTATTTGAGGTTATGTGATGATACACTGTCAGAAAAGATGTGCAAAATGTGTACCGTTTAGGGGTACAACAGCTTGTCACTGGGGAACTATGCTTAATAGGACAACTTTGTACCTTATCAACTCCTAAAAGGTGCATTTCAGTACCGTAGAGTAGTGATATATACGCTTAAGTTATGAACTTAGGGGTAAGTAAGGTACAGAGATGCTGTTGAGCACCTAAAGGTACAAGTTTGGAACATTTCTGACTGTGTATGTTGCATTTGCACATTCTTGATGTCCACAAGACTAGAGTGTCCCATTTTACATTTTAGCTTTCAGAAAGGTGCTGTATTTTGTCACCCAAGTATGGACTCAGATGTGGATCTTAAAAGCATAGGGTGGCATTTGGGACAAGGCTTTAGTCAGACAGAGACATCCAAGCCTGCATCTCAGTTCGCTTACCATCTGTCCCATGTAGTATGCAAGATTAAGATTAGTGCATTCAAAATAATAGGTCGTGTCCCATTTCCATACTTCTGCCATAAATTAAAAATAAGTACTATGCAGTATATAGGAAAGTACATACTTTTGAGTTGGAATAGTATATGAGTATTGTGACACTCATGTCATAACATGTCATGAAATTTAACTTTGATATGACTGGCCTTTGCCACATTATGTATTTTTTTTTGTGTGTATATGTAAACTTTAGAATCTAAGTTCTTTTTTTTTTTTTTTTTTTTTTTTTTTACACAACTTTAAGCTTATTTTAAAAATTAAACAAAGTCAAAATGTTAACCATTTTTATCCCTCTGTTTCTATAGTGTAGTACATTGATAAATATCTTGGTAATCTATTTGTGCACCTTTGGCATACTATTTTCAATAATGGAAATCTGTATGCAGATTGAATCTGAGTGCAAGTATCTCACCAAAGCTCTAGTCTAATTTTCAGTCCTAATTAGATTAATTACAATGGCTTAAAATGCAATTACCTTCCCAAACCAATTCAATCAATCCATTTATTTTGGTCTGATAATGAAACAGACGTCATCTTAGATCTAAAAAGCCTCTCTTTTTCCTGTGTACTCCAGCTTGTCGGAGCAGGAGTTTAAGGGCAAGGCTGGTGTAATTCTCCAGAGGATCGCCAGGCTAAAGCAGGACAGGGCCGCTATGTGTATCCCGCAGCGGGGCAAATCAGGAGAGGGAAAGATCAGTCCCGACACTGGCACGCTTGCAGGGGTCAGAGGTCGCACCAGTTCATTTTCCAAAAACACCAAAGAGGAGAAAGCGGCTCTATTATATGAGTTGGTGACAGTCAGGGTGGGCAATTTTGAAAAGTTCACCCCTACTTTCTATATTCAGATCAAGTTTTATATTTAATACACTGCTCAAAAAAATTAAAGGAACACTTTGAAAACACATCAGATCTCAATAGGGAAAAATATCATGCTGGATATCTATACTGATATGGACTGGGTAATGTGTTAGGAACAAAAGGATACCATACTGTTTGATGGAAATGAAAATTATCAACCTACAGAGGACTGAATTCAAAGACACCCTGAAAATCAAAGTAAAAAAATGTGGCAGCAGGCTAGTCCATTTTGCTGAAATTTCATTGTAGCAACTCAAAATGGTAATAGTAGTTTGTATGCCCTGACAATGTCGGATGGTGTCCTGGGGTATTTCCTCCTAGATCTGGACCAGGGCATCACTGAGCTCCTGGACAGTCTGAGGTGCAACCTGGCTGCGTCGGATGGACTGAAACATAATGTCCCAGAGGTGTCCTATTGGATTTAGGTCAGGCGAGCATGGGGGCCATTCAATGGCATCAATTCCTTCATCCTCCAGGAACTGCCTGCATAATCTCGCCACATGAGGCCGGGCATTGTTATGCACCAGGAGGAACCCAGGACCCACTGCACCAGCGTAGGGTCTGACAATGGGTCCAATGATATCATCCTGATACGCAATGACAGTCAGGTTGCCATTGTCTAGCCTGTAGAGGTCTGTGCGTCCCTCCATGGATATGCCTCCCCTGATCATCACTGACCAAGCCGGTCATGCTGAACAATGTTACAGGCAGCATAACGTTCTCCATGGCCTCTCCAGGCCCTTTCACGACTGTCACGTGCTCAGGGTGAACCTGCTCTCATCTGTGAAAAGCACAGGGCACCAGTGGTGGACCTACCAATTCTGGTGTTCAATAGCAAATGCCAATTGAGCTCCATGGTGCCGGGCAGTGAGCACAGGGCCCTCTAGAGGACGTCGGGCCCTCAGGCCACCCTCATGAAGTCTGTTTCTGATTGTTTGGTCAAAGGAATTCACACCAGTGGCCTCCTGGAGGTCATTTTTGTAGGGCTTTGGCAGTGCTCATCCTGTTCCTCCTTGCACAAAGGAGCAGATACCGGTCCTGCTGATGGGTTAAGGACCTTCTACTCCCCTGTCCAGCTCTCCTAGAGTAACTGCCTGTCTCCTGGAATCTCCTCCATACTCTTGATACTGTGTTGGGAGACACAGCAAACCTTCTGGCAATGGTACGTATTGATGTGCCATCCTGGAGGAGTTGGACTGCCTGTGCAACCTCTGTAGGGTCCAGGTATCGTCTCATGCTACCAGTAGTGACACTGACCCTAGCCAAATGCAAAATTAGTGAAAAACAATCAGAAAAGATGAGTAGGGGAAACATGTCAGTGGCCTCCACCTGTAAAACCATTCCTGTTTTGGGGGTCGTCTCATTGTTGCACATCTAGTGCAACTGTTGTTAATTTCATTAACACCAAAGCAGCTGAAACTGATTAACAACCCCCTCTGCTACTTAACTGACCAGATCAGTATCCCAGGAGTTTAACTGACTTAATGCTATTCTCTGATTAAAAAGTGTTCCTTTAATTTTTTTGAGCAGTGTATATACAGTATGTTATGAATGTGATGCAATGCAGTTTTTCATAACTTGATTTAATTTTACACAGGAGGAGATGTCAGAGATGCGTGGAAATCTCCGGCTCCTGGAAAAAGAGCGGCGGTGTTTGGACCTGGTGCTGATGGTCCAGAGTGCCCAAGATTCTGCTGGTGCTCTGATCCTGGACAGTCTGCGAGATGAGCTGGGCGAGAGGAGAGCCACTCAGCAGGTGCTTTGAAATGTGTGACCTCATATGAGTAATAATCCAAATGACCTAAAAACGTATTAGCCTGTACAATGTGATATCTTCACCCCTGATTGTTTAGGACAGGGGTTTCCAATCCAACTCCTGGAGGGCCACTTTCTTGCAGGGTTTAGCTTCAACACTCCTGCCTGGAAGTTTCTAGTGATCCTGAAGACCTTGATTAGCTTGTCCAGGTGTGTTTAATTAGAGCTAGAGCTAAATTCTGCTGGAAGGTGGCCCCCTCTGGTTTATGTTTGCATGGTCTCAAAATGCCATATTTTTTGGGCAATACCAGCTTATGTTTAAAGAAGAGACTGGAAGAGTTTGGTTTGTGTTGTTAAGAAGACGCCGAGAAGATGCTGTTTTCAGTGCTGGAAATCCACTTTGTATGCCCTTCAAAAGGATGAGGGCTCACACTGGAATTTATATGGAAAAAGCTATGCCAATGTTCATATCACTGTGTATCAAGTGCTGAGGAAACCACTGGAGCTGCAATTCCGATATGGTAATAGGCGTAATAATTAGACTCTTTAAGAAATGAGGTGATGCTGCAATGTATATTATGAGAAAAAGTGACCTTGGATGCATGTATTTTTGACCTTGGATGCATGTAAACCTATTGTAGGAGACCTTCAAAACAAAATTAGGGGTACATAATAGGGGCACTTTAACACTTCAGCCCCTCTGCCCAGTGGTTTTGATGTTACAGTTAATGTTTCAATTAGGAATCTGTAGAGTTAATAGAAGGTTTGTCAATAGAAGGTTGGTCCAGCTGATCAAGGTGAATTTGTATGAACTGGTTCACTAACTGCCACTTCATGTGTTGAACTACCAGATGCTGCATCTCTTAGAAATTCAATGTAAAAAAAAAAAACACAAGAGAAAAAGTGACATACCTGGTCTTGGTTGTAGAGAATTGCTGAAAATATGGCAAAAATAGAAGCTGGAGAGGGAATTCCCGGTCCTCGCAATCACTCTATCCTAAGAGAACTACAAGCAGCATTGCAAAGGTGGGAAAAAACATCATAACACATACAAATTCATACAGTTCATGAAAAGAACAAGAACAAGAAGACATAATACTTAACCCGTGGATGCGGTGCTTCCTGTTGCAGGGAGCAATCACTGAGGAAGCGAGTGGCGGCTTTACGTGAGTCACTGGACTCAGCGCTCACAGACAGCACCACTCAGAGGACGATCAACAGAGAGGAGATTGCACGTCTCTCCCGCTACTACAAGTAACCCAAAACCACATGAATTTTACATCACAACACTATCATAAGCATAATAACTAGAGTATCTGCAGTCACATGATTGTCATAGTAACAACAAGAAGGTCTATTATACCTAGAATACCTAGAGCAGAGGTGTCCAACCCTGTTCCTGGAGAGCTGCCTTCCTGCAGAGTTCAGCTACAACCCCTATCAAAAACACCTGAACTAGCTATCAAGGTGTTCAGGGTTACTTGAGCAGGGTTGGAACTGAAGTCTCTCTCCAGGAGGTGACTTGGAGAAAACTATCTTTAAATCTATCTGACAGTCCTAAAACCTTCACTAACATTCTGACTAGTGATGCACCGATACCGATACCAGTATCCAATACTGCGCTTGAGCACTTGTGGTCGTACTCATTAAAATGCCAACAACCGATACCACGTAGTGTGTATAGTACAGTGCTTGTGACAAAAAAACACTGACAACAGAGCAAACTAAGAGCAGAATGGATATATCAGAGAAGGTTGTCTATGAAGTAAATGTGTTGAATTAATAGAATGCTAAAGAAATTAAATATTTACGCCCATATAGCTGCTGTAGACCTGATCGGTCTCCGTGATTTTGCCAAGTAAGACATGTTCCTGGATCAACATCTTTGTTGATCCTGGAACAACATTTCAATCAACCAATCAGATTTGAGGGACAAGTTTACCCTTTATGTCAAGTTTAGGCTTGCAACCAGGGTTAGGTGCTTCTACATCAGTGTTATTCACCCATCTTTCCCCTCTGATTTTAGGGATAAGTTATGGGTAGGATTAGGTTTAGGGGTAGGAATAGGGTTAAGACTAAATTTTCAGACTGGAATGTTGTTCCAGGATCAACAAAATATGTTGACCCAGGAACATGTCTTACTTGGCAAAATCACGGTGACCGTACAGGATCACACAATGTACAACAAGAAGGTCTAATATACCTAGAGAGCAGAGGTGTCCAACCCTATTCCTGGAGAGCTGCATTCCTGCAGAGCTTGTTGATTGCATCCCTTTTTCACAGACATCGCTGAAAAAGTTTGTAGTTTGGTTGGATATGGCAATAGCAAAGAAGGTAAAACGAGGCTAACGTTAACCGACGGGCAAAGAGAGAAAGAGACAAAGAGACAGAGAGAGCGCACTTCTGTTGTATGCTCTTGATTCCTGATCGTTCACTCAGCACATTAAAACTTAATTGTATATGCAAGTAGAAACTTGAACTGTTACGTGATTTACACTATTATGTGTGCACTAGCATACCTGTTAGCTTACCTGACTCCCACGCCAGTTGATGCTGGTTTGAATATCGCTCAGAGTAGTGTGAGTAGGTGTAGTTGTTTGTGTCAATTTAGCATTAAAGTATTAGTTCATTTTAAAATGAAAATTATCCCAAGCTTTACTCACCCTCAAGCCTTCCTTGGTGTATATGACTTTCTTCTTTCTGATGAACACAATTGGAGTTTTAATAAATATCCTGATGCATCCAAGCTTTATAATGGCAGTGAACGGGACCAATGAGTATAAAGCTCAAGAAAGTGCATCCATCCGATACAAACGTACGTACTTCAGCTTCGGGGGGTTAATAAAGGTCTTCTGAAGTGAAACATTAGTTACGTTTTTTCCGTAATTTAAATATGGAAGGCATAGGACATAGTGTAAGCGTTTTGAACTGCGAAAGGCATTACACTTTCTTCGTAAGTTGAATATGGAAGGCGGTCTGGCGGAAGCTAGATATTTTGTCCCCTTGGAATTATAAGGTTCTATCTGCATTCTGAGTTTTGAGATATTGAGCTTCAAAGTTTTTGCATTCCATTGGACTGTGTAGATAGAACCCTTTTGTTTTCTAAATAAAAAGTTTTGACAAAAATGTCAGATAGAACCTTATAATTCCAAGGGGACAATACTGTATAACTTGTTAAATATGGATATTTTTCTTACACAAATGCATCGCTTCGATTCAGAAGGCTTTTATTAACCCCCAGAGCTGTGTGAAGTACATTTATGGTGGATGGATGCACTTTCTTGAGCTACAAACTCGTTGGTCCCGTTCACTGCCATTATAAAGCTTGGACGCATCAAGATATTTATTAATATAACTCCGATTGTGTTCATCAGAAAGAAGAAATTCATAGCTTGAGGTTGAGTAAAGCTTGGGGTAATTTTCATTTTAAAGTGAAATAATCCTTTAAAATGATATGTGTTCAGCTAAATGTCAACCACACATGGATTCGAATGCTAGGATCAATCACAAACATTTTTTTTTCTTTCAACAGTAAAGTCTTAAGCACTTACAGAAGTTCTCGAAAGAAGCACCAGGAGCAGCTGTGGCAACTGGAGAAGCAAATCGCAGTCATGAACGAACGTCACGCTACCAAGGAAGCTGAGCTAAGTGCCACACTGGAAGCTATGGAGTGAGGAAAGAGGAGACCATACTCTGAAAGACTCTACAGCACAGTTCTTAGCGTCATTTTACTGACGAATGCTAATGCTAAGTCGAATTTGAGTAAGACTTTGGGTAATGATTGTCTTAGAAATACTGAGCATATAATCCACAGTACTCCAAAGAAATAAATCTGCTACTAAAATTGTTGCCAAGGATGTGCACTTTAAAGGTTATTTTTTTGCTTAGATATTATGTATAATTTGGTAAAATGTAAAGCCTTGCACATTTTATTGGTGCATGATGAGTATGCGCATTTTTTTTAAAAACTTTTTATCACTTAATTAGAACCACCACAAAAATGCAATTTTATTATGCGCAAAAAAAGCTTTACTTGCATTTTTATAACACTATGCTGTAAGTGTGTCCCATCAGGTAATCAAAAGTTCTACACACACTTGCGGTCTTCACACCCACTTGAACTTTTGGGCTAAAAATGGGAAATACGTCATGTAAGTAGTCAAGTGCAAAGACAAGTGTGGGTATTGGGACAGGCCATTTTTATAGGCCACTGATATAACTGAGTTCTCTATCATCATGTGACAACATAATTAAAAAAAATTTTGTATTATTCAGTATTATTCATTTCTTTAGGTGTACGACTCTATGTCTATAAAAAATTGCAAGTGCATTTTTTTTTATATAATTTATATTTATTAAAGTTTTTGACAGTTTAAAAACTTCTGTGAACTGGTAGTTTTCTGTATAAAAGCAGACAACAACTCCAACAATAGGTGTATGCACATTAGAAAAACACTATGTCAGCTTTGTTCATCTTACAATTCACAAATGCACTGACAGAGATTGCTATGCAAATGCTGTAACTCTGACTCCCTCTCGTCTGAGACCTTTCCCTCTTTACGATCAAAGCATAATCATTTTCATTTAAAAGCATTTTTCTTTGTGAGTCTCAGAAAAACAGAGATCACAGAAAATAGGTCAGTGTATGCCAGAAGTGGAGTGCCTTTCCCAGAGCGGATCACTCTTCCTGTGAAGATTCGGCCTCACGATCGCTCTCACAGTAGAAACGGGGGGAAGGGAGGGACACACAATAGAGAGAGAGGTCAGAGGAGCCTGACTCACACGTTTGTCTTCTCTTTTCACTGATCCTCGTCTTTCAGTGCTGCCCGGGCCAGCTGACTGCAGCTGTGGCAAAGGTTGAGAGTCACACCCCTGGGGTTAAAGGATTTGCTCTCTGTTGTAGGAGCTGGTGAATAAAGGGGGTCATGGGGTCACGTTAAATGCAGACTCTGTCCTGAACACGCCTGCTGGGGAAGATCCGAGTTTTAGTGATCATTTGGATAAAGATAATCATTTTGTCTCTGATAGCTCTGTGCTGGATATACTGCTCACTTAAGATCTTAAGTGATGTGAAAAACGTCATACTGAATGATGAGATAATCATTCTTGTTTCTTCACAACTATAAAGAAATTTGTGATGATTTGTGGTGATCAAAGACATTTTTCACCTGATAAAATGTGTGTTGGAAAAAAACCCTTAGACTAAAGGAAGGACCTGAGGTATGTACAGACCAGAATTTCGTTGAGACTTTGGGATCAGTAAGAACCAACCTAGAACACCCTAACAACCATCTAGAAGACCAGAGACTCCAAGAAACAGACCCAGACCAAAACTAGACCCCAACATTACTTGCGTCCCATTCTGTCTTGGAGCGCAAGCACAAAAAGTTGCCTACAGGACAGCATGCGAGTACTGAATTGAGTTTTCTTACTAAAAGCCATGTTAAAATGCGGGTAACACTTTATTTCCATGGTCCACTTTAGACATTCTTCTAACTACAAGTAACTTTGCAACTACATGTCAACCAACTCTCATTAAAGTATTAGTAGACTGTAGTTGGCTGTTAGGGTTTGGGTTAGTAGAATACATTTATGTACTTGCAAAGATATTTATAGTCAGTAGAATGTCTGTTAGGGAACATCAAAATAAAGTGTTAAGCAGATATTAAGCAGACAGTCTACAAATACTTTAACTAGAGTTAGCTGACATGTTGCAAAGTTACTTATAGTTAGTAGAATGTCTAAAGTGGACCATTGAAATGAATTGTCACCCATATTTTAACATAAACCTACAAATTTTGACACACTATTTATTAGTTATTCATAACTAATTCACACACGTCATACAAAGCAAGAACTTCAAATACAATAATCTATGAAATGGAAAGTGAAGGGAAATGTCAATGAAGAGCATGTCACACAAATCCAGCAGCATCTGTGTCGTGTGAAATGTTTTAAGAGCTTTGGGATGCTCCGATCCCTGGGAAAAAACTCACAAAAACAAGAGCTGTCAATCACAGCTCGGGGGATGGGTTATTAGGACCCCACCCCCACTTCAAAAGCACACACGCACACACAGCAGGCTCTGACCCACAGGGTTAAGGTCACCTCATTTACCCTAAACATCATGTCACATTTAAATACGTTTCCCCCTGAACAGCAAGAGCGAATTGTGAGTGGCCGATGCTCTTTTTCTCACAGACGTCAGTGCTCTCTTTTTCCTCTTGTACTCTATTTCTGTTTTCCTCTCATTTCCTTTGCCCCTCCTTTTCTTCACTCTTAACCTCTCACACTTAGTACTTAGCAGTAAAACATGCTGCTATTCAGATAAAAAAAGAGGTTTGACCCTGATCAATTGAGTGAATGTTTTTCTGTTCTCTCTTTTTTTCTTTCTTTTATTTCAGATGTCCTACAGACTATTAAAGGGTGGAGAAATGAATTAAATCATCTACTCACACTCCTTCCAAACTCGTTAATGGAACTGAAATGGAGATATGTAGCAAAATGCCCAAACTGATATTTTCTATCAGCAGAGACTTTTAAACAATAGTGGCTTAAACTTTGGTCTGTTCACATACAGCTATTGTATGGCTTCAAAAACTTGTTCATATGGACATGCTGACCACTTTTATAGTGGATCTTGGGTGAACTAACCCTTCCAATAACATACTGTATCATTGCTAGATTGGATACATTGAAGTCTCCGCGCGCAGCCTTAACTGACCCAAAACCACTGTGCCACACACAAACACCAATCTCACGTAAAACCCTAACTCCCTTTTCAAGTAAGAGACGGATTAAGAGAGTAAGAACCTTAGAGGTGAAAGCAGGCAGCATGGGCCTTCAGTGAAGGGAGCAGGTTTGTAATCCCTTTACCCAATAAGATGTCTTCATTGAGCGTATTAGAGCCCATTGAATAACCCCAGCTGACCCTTTTTCTTTCCCTCCTTCTTTCTCAATCCCCTGTTTTCCCTGTCTGAGCTGCTAAATGGTAGTTTTGTATTTTAGTGCAAGTTATTTACTTTGCTAATCATTACAGTTACACATTTTTAAAGAATGACAACTTAATCAAATGCGATTAATCACAACAAAAACACAAATCAAACAAAATTGTTGTAATCACAGTAACCGAGAGAGCTCAACGTGCTGCATCTGAAGAAAATAGAAAAAACACCAGCAACTTAAGAAAACATCTTTATCAATTTGACATGTGCTGCAAAAACTCACAACGCAACCAAATACAGAAATGTGCTGCAAATATTCACAAAGCAACCAAATATAGAAACACGATGCAAATACTCACAACACAACCAAATACATAAACACACTGCAAATACTCACAATGCAACCAAATACAGAAACACACTGCAAATACTCACAAAGCAACCAAATATAGAAACACGCTGCAAATACTCACAAAGCAACCAAATACAGAACTGCAAATACTCACAAAGCAACCAAATATAGAAACACGCTGCAAATACTCACAACACAACCAAATACAGAACTACAAATATTCGCAAAGCAACCAAATACAGAACTGCAAATACTCACAAAGCAACCAAATATAGAAACACGATGCAAATACTCACAACACAACCAAATACATAAACACACTGCAAATAATCAAAAAGCAACCAAATACAGAAACACACTGCAAATACTCACAAAGCAACCAAATATAGAAACACGCTGCAAATACTCACAAAGCAACCAAATACAGAACTACAAATATTCGCAAAGCAACCAAATACAGAACTGCAAATACTCACAAAGCAACCAAATATAGAAACACGCTGCAAATACTCACAACACAACCAAATACAGAACTACAAATATTCGCAAAGCAACCAAATACAGAACTGCAAATACTCACAAAGCAACCAAATATAGAAACACGATGCAAATACTCACAACACAACCAAATACATAAACACACTGCAAATAATCAAAAAGCAACCAAATACAGAACTGCAAATACTCACAAAGCAACCAAATATAGAAACACGCTGCAAATACTCACAACACAACCAAATACATAAACACACTGCAAATAATCAAAAAGCAACCAAATATAGAAACACACTGCAAATACTCACAAAGCAACCAAATACAGAACTACAAATATTCGCAAAGCAACCAAATACAGAACTGCAAATACTCACAAAGCAACCAAATATAGAAACACGCTGCAAATACTCACAACACAACCAAATACAGAACTGCAAATACTCACAAAGCAACCAAATACAGAACTACAAATATTCGCAAAGCAGCCAAATACAGAACTGCAAATACTCACAAAGCAACCAAATATAGAAACACGCTGCAAATACTCACAACACAACCAAATACAGAACTACAAATACTCACAAAGCAATCAAATACAGAACTGCAAATACTCACAAAGCAACCAAATATAGAAACACACTGCAAATACTCACAAAGCAACCAAATATAGAAACACGCTGCAAATACTCACAACACAACCAAATACATAAACACACTGCAAATACTCACAAAGCAACCAAATACAGAACTACAAATACTCACAACACAACCAAATACAGAAACACACTGCAAATACTCACAAAGCAACCAAATACGGAACTACAAATACTCACAAAGCAACCAAATGCAGAACTGCAAATACTCACAACACAACCAAATACAGAAACACACTGCAAATACTCACAAAGAAACCAAATACAGAAACATGCTGCAAATACTCACAAAGCAACTAAATACAGAGACATGCTGCAAATACTCACAACACAACCAAATACAGAAATGCGCTGCAAATACTCACAACTAGGGTTGGGAACCGAGAACCGGTTCTCATCCAGAACCGGTAGTGTTTTTTGAAAAGAACCGGAACCGTGCAAGATTTCTAAGTTTAGGTTCCAAAAACGGTTCTGGTGTGGGTGGTAGGGTGGCCATACGTCCGGATTTTGGCCGGACAGTCCGGATTTTAAGTCCCCTGTCCGGCGTCCGGTGCAGCCTCAAGCTGGACACTCATTTGTCCTCCTTTTTGGAGTTGCGCTGAATCAGCCTTAAAAAACAAAAAAAACGCTCTAGAATCTTTATTAGGACGCAGCAGCATAGCGTCTAATGCTGTAAGATCTCTGGTCAAACAAACGATTGGCTGAAAGCAGTGTCAAATAATTATCTGATATATCATTGGTTAAAAACGTAAACAAGCCTCCACGTGCTGGCTACTTCATATCATCACGTTAACATGCTGATTCGGTGCTGTTGTCGCCTGAGCTGCTGCAGAGGGTGAACTTCTTTGTTAAGAACTTAAATGTGTATTTATTTATTTTACAAATTCATTATTTGTTTATGTATTTCTGTTATTTCCAGAATCCAGAAATGTTATGTTTTCTGGCACTGTGCCAGTCTGCCAGATTATTTTATTTATTTATTTATTTTATTTCCAGTAGTCCAGAAATTTTATGTTTTCAGGCACTGTGCACTTTGCAAGACTTTTTTGAAACAGACATCACAATGTACATAAATACAAATACTGTGAACAAACACTTTTTTGCTTCTTCTGTTACACATAGGTCTACATCAAATTTTCCGGCAATGAATAGAGTAGGCTTTTTCAGAATCACTGTATCATGATACCATCGATATAATGGACAAAATTGTATTATGAGAACATTGTAGTTGCGAGTACACCAGAGTCCTACTAAATGCCGCAAAGTGTCCTCCTTTTTGGTGCTATGGAAATGGCCACCCTACTGGGTGGGCGAAGTGCGGGGAGCGTATATTCTTTAATAGAGACGTCTCATCTCATGAATATTATAGCAATGAATGCACTGAAAAGCCCTCGCGCTACTCGTATACGTCAGATATCAATAGAGAGAGAGAGAGAGAGAGAGAGAGAGAGAGAGAGAGAGAGATGCACAAAGCTGCACGATTAATCTTTAAAAGATCGCGTTCTCGATTTCATCAACCACATGATCTAATTCCTAAAAGACAACGATTCACCCATGTATATTAAACCTTTGACAAAAATAAAATATCGACATTCAAATCTGCGTTCGCGCTGCCGTTGATCTGAATAGAGTTGTCATGTGTAGATATAAACAGCTTCACAATCTTTTCAAACGCACAGTGTCATTATTTCTGTCTGACAAATATTCCAATTATAACAGAAGTATACAAAAGTTTATTATTCAGATAGAAGCGCTGATGTTACCGATCAAAATATAATAAATTAGGCTACCTTCTGAAAGTAACTGGACTTCAAATAACGACTGTATCGATTGCATTGTTACGCCACTAGGTGGCAACAAATCTTCTGTGAAAAATGTGTCTATCACTGAATCATTCTTTCAGAAACAATCTATGAATCCAATTTACAAAAATATTCTGTTTCACCTGTCTGGATCTTACATGTGTGTTCAAGCATCTTATCTAATTTGTGGTAACACTTTACAATAAGGTTCATTTATGAACTAACCATGAGCAATGCATTTGTTAATGTATTTGTTAATCTTTAACCTTAGTTAAAGGTGCTCTAAGTGATCTTGGGTGGAGTAACTTTCTGTTGACATTCGAAGTGTTGTCAAACAAAACAGAGGCTAGCTAGACCCTCCCTCCTCCTCCTCCTCCTCCCCCTCCCCTCCGTGCTTCCTGAAACAGTCATGAACGCGCATTTAAAATCATTCTTGTCGGTTATTGGCTGGAGCATGTTTATTATGATTCGTGGTCCAGGCTGCACCAGTTTGTTTTTATTGACATTTTTGGAGCTTGTGGTGACTACAGAGACCACGTTTTTTTACAGTGTGTTCAGAGGACAGGCAGCTAGCGGATAGTGAGGAGATGTTTGCTGTATGTGACAAAAAATGTTTTGGCCTAAAAACGCGTGACATCGCTTAGAGCACCTTTAATTAAAATACAACTGTTCATAGTTTGTTGGTGTTAGTATACAGTTCATTAACTAATGTTAACAAATACAACTATTGATTTTAATAATGTATTAGTAAATGTTAACATTAACAAATATTAATAAATGCTGTAGAAATGCAGTTCATTATTAGTTCATGTTAATGTAGGCCTGATGTTAACTAATGAACCTTATTGTAAAGTGTTATCAAATATGAGATTAGCAGTCTGTTAAATTCATTTTATAAGAATAATAAACACAAAAAGGACTGTTTGAGTTGAGTATTGTGCATTTTTCCCTTACTATTATTTTTTATTAGTTGTTTAATTATTTTAATGGAACCGGAATCGTTAGGCAGAACCGGAACCGGAACCGGAACCGGAACCGGAAAATTTCTTACAATTCCCAACCCTACTCACAACGCAACCAAATACAGAAACATGCTGCAAATATTGTATGTGTGTTGTAAATACAGTATTTGCAGCGTGTTTCTATATTTGGTTGTTGTAAGTATTTGCTTGAATTGTGGGTATTTGCAGCACATGTGTTGTCAACTGATGATTTTTTTTTCTTTCTATTTGTATGTTTTCTTCAGTTGCAGCGGAAAAACAAAAGCTGCAGAAATGTACAGAATAAAGTTAAATAATTTATTTTATTTTAAATTAATCCATTGTTTTTATTTTATTTTTAGTAATTTATTTTCAAGACACATGCAGTTTTGTTTATTAACCGCTAGAGTGCCAAAATGTACATAGTGCATCTTTAAATAATAATAGTATATGCCTTTACTTGTGCTAAAGTTAAGTGTTTAAAGAAGAGGTGATACTTTTATAGATTCTATGGGAACATATTCAAGTATTATTTTAATTATTCCACCTTTGTTTAGAGGAACACTTGACTAAATATTTAGTTGGTGTGAGACATCTTTAAAAACCCCATAATCAATACTGAGGTCAACTTATTTGAATAACAATTGCTCAAGTGTGACTTTCCCACCAAATGAGGGCAGTTTCCTCTGTTTTTCTCAGGGTGGTGGATGTTGATTCTTGGCCCTGCCGTGCTCTGCTGTGGCCACAGCAGATGTTCCTGTACGGCCCGCTGCGGCGTGCTGGTCAGTGTCTGACGCACAGTCTCTCTGTTAAGGTCAAAGGTCCAGCAACATCGGGAGACAGACCTCTCGTATGGGTCAGAGAGCACCATGATGCTAATAGGGGCTGAGTTCAGTGTGTGTTGCTTGGGCAAATGGTTTTACACCTATTAAATGGTTAAAGTTTAAACCCACTTACCACATTCCTCAACACCTGAACCAAGAGCTCAGACTGTCTGGGCTATTGATGTTATAAGGCCACAGCACTGGTGCAACTAAGCTTTTTCCTAAAAAATCAGATAAGAATAAAACCTTTGTAATCTCAAATATTATAATACAGATGACAACAGGAAAGAATTAAGGGCAGAATAAGATTTAAAGATTGAACTTATTTATTTAAAAGGGCTAAAATTATGACTGGATGTTCCAATGTGTGTGCATGCGTGTACTAGGGATTCATTCCAGCTTCTATGGCTATGTTCATGGAGAGAACTTTTTTTCTAAATAAAACAAGTTTCTCAAAGGGATAGATGTATTACAGTCCAGCAAAATATATTTAATGGTCAGTGGATTCTGACAAGATGAACACATGGGTGAATTTTCAATGGGTGTGAGTGTCCTATCTGGCATCATGTGTAAATGCTTTGATCCCAGCTATTATTAAAATGGAATATATGTTTTTTTTTCCCCAACATCAAGATTTATTTAATGTAATTTTTTGTTAAAGCACTCATCCCAGTCTGACTGCCATTTATTCTTGGTGCATGCATTTAATGTTGGTCTCAGATCTGTGAAAGGTATAGAGAATTTTACTGGTTCTGTAGATAATGCCTTTTTTGGCAGCACTGTCTGTTTGCTTATTACCAGAGATTACTGAGTGACCAGGTACCCAGCAGAAAATAATATTACAATTTTTTGATTCAAGAGATGACAATTTGATTAAAATCTTAACAGTTGTTGGGTGATCAGTTTTTATAGATTGACATGATCAGTTATTATTATTATTTTTCTTTTTTAAAAAATGCTCCTTTTGCAAAGAAATCTCAATGAACTTCAATGCCAATAATACAGCAATTGCCTCTGCAGTGAAAACTGAACTTTGGTCAGGGATGCGTGTACCCTGATGTAGTTGATTTGTTGCAAAAGCTGCTGTTACTTGATTTCCAGATTTATATCCATCTGTGTATATTGGGGAACATTGCTTTTATGTCCAAGAATTGCTGGTGATAATCATTTGGATGAGGTTTGATTTTTGGTTTCTTGCTAAATCCAGATAGATTTTGCATGGAGGAATTCTGCAAAAATGTGTTTGTTCCAAAATGTTTATATTCACTTTCCGATTCTCCAGATGGGTTTTAATGAGTAGACCAAATGGATGGATGTAACATGGTTTCAATATTTTTGAATTTTCTCGCAAAGAAAAAAGCTGAATAGGCTGGATTTTCCTTATTTGTTTTAAATTTGATTGTAGAGCCAACTTTAGTCGCCTGATTTCCAAGGAAGGTTCATTGGCTTCCATATATAAACTTTGGACTGGCTCCTAAAGCCAATCGAATGCCTTGTTGGTGTACAGTATCCAAAAGTCATATATATAATTTCCTGGCTGATTCATAAATGATACTTCCATGGTCCAGCTTTGAGCTGGACAAATTCATAAGAGTTGAACTGTCTGCTTCTCGTTTGGTTTTGGATAAAACCTTTAAAACATTTGTTTTTAAGTTATTTAATGTGTGGAATCAAAGACAGTTTGCTGTAAAAGGTGATACCAAGAAACCTGGTCTCTTTTACAACTTTAATGGGGACTCCATGCATAAACAGCTCTGGTTCATTGTACAAAGAACAAAGCTGACAGAAATGGAAAAAAAAGTTACCGCTAAAATACTTCCTTGAGGTACACCAAGTTCCTGTTTATGCAGGCCATACTAGGTAAATGATCAATGATAATCAGAGATATATTGCCTTTTGTATGTTGGAAAGAAAGACTGCAAGGATACTGACTAATCAGACTTCAGGAGAGGCTGCATTCCGGATCAAAGACCAACAATTCAACCCCAGAAACCTGGAAACACATAGAGTGAAAACAAACACAGCCAAGCAAGCAAAGAGAGCAGAGAACAAATGGCTCAAAAGGTGCCATCTGAAATTTGTAGGACACAAATCAGTAAATGGATAAAAAAATAAACATGACTTGGAAAAAGATACAAAGAAATAGCATCAATTTGTATAAGAATATACTGTATCTTCAAGAAGTAATATAAGAGTGTCCATGATAAGGAAAATAAATAAAATGATCCAGTTTGAAATAATCATTACTGTATGTTCAAAAAAATTTTTCCAAGGTGAAAATATTAAAAGCTGCAGTCCGTAAGATTTGCCTCTTTGTCGCCATCTCTGTTTGAAACCTGCAATTGCAGTTATATGTGGAATTATTATCGTTAAGTGCATTGTGCATCGGCATGACTCCTCAGTGCGGATGAATCTAATGTTTGGTGTCAGTCACCGCATCGGTGTGGATATTGTACTTCAGAAACACAGATTCTACATCTTGGAAGTATGACCAAAATAAAGATTTTCACCGGAAAATATCATCTGAACAAGTAAGTAACATTTCTGCTACTTTTGTTCTGACCAATTGAGGAAAAAAGCATTAGGCCTACAATAAATCGCGCTGCCAATGATGGTTAAATCTAACGAGCTCGGATCACGTCAAACCGTGCAAATTATTATTACTGTTATACTTTGTTCTCAAATTGTTAATGTTAACAACATCAGCATTGCGTAACTATGTGTATTTAGTGTGTAGTAGCGTTACCTGTAGATTTCAATTTCTGTAGCCACTCCGCAGTTGGAAGTCTTTTGCTTTTGAATACGAGTGAATCTCCAGTTGTCGCTGATGATTGTCATTTGGACCTTTCTGGATTACAATCCGCTATCAAAATTAGTTTAATTATTTCAGCTGCTGTGAGAAAAGGCTATAAATGATCCGCTACAAGTAGCATCTTCACATGATATAGCTACTAAAAAAATAACGTTTTTAAACTTTTGTGGTTGTACCATCTGACATTTTACAACTTTGTTTTTCTGGTTTTAGGAGAGTTTTGTCAGTAGGTCACGCTTGGAAACAAGCTAGAGCAACCTAAACCAAATAAGGCCAAATCAGCTTCGGATGCTTTAAGACGGTTTTCTCAGTAGGGTAAAAGCCAAAACAATCAGATGAGAAGACAAAAAGATTTCCATGAGCTTCCTCCACAGAGAGTGATCTAAAAAAGCTCTAAATCAGATTAACAAAACAGCTCTAAGCTCTTCACTGCATAAATACACTACATTTACAGCAGCTCAGCACAAAATGCTCTTCCAGAATATATCTAAATAAAGATTTATTTTATAATATTAGGTTATGATTGGTGAAATAATAATGTGTTTGTTGACACTGTCCAAGCTAAAGTTTGGTCAGGAACAAGCTTTAAAATGAAAATCTTTGGCTGCATTCTATCATGTGATTTGATTTTAATCACGCTAACACAACTTATCATTACCTTCTGATATTGAGATCTTCACTTAGGAAGTCTTCACCAGCCTAAGATGCATGCTAAGTGTACCTATGGTGATCCCTTGAGGGGTTAACCGTGTGTGTGGTAACACATTCCTGGTTGTTTGTGTAGAGTGGCTACAGCCCACTCACTGCTCTTTGACTCTATTACCCTTATAAGGCAGGCAGCACCATGGCAACCAGAGGGCTTGAATAGCAGTGTCAAATCCCTGAACACACAGACACACGCTCGCTCACCCGCCACTACTAAGAGAGAGAGAGAGAAAGAGACAGAGAACAGAGCGAGGTTTGTTGGCCAGTCACCACAGACGCTCGGGTCAGCTGTCTCTCCTGACTGTTGGATCTCATGATTTACTGATGAATGGAGAAAAGCAGGGGACGGGAAGTGGCAGACGGCTTAAAAGAGCTTCGGATCAGTTCCTGGAAATGCTGAGGCCTCGGAGACCATACGGCTGGACGAACCGGCACTGACGACACAAGGTACGGAAGGACTCTCTGTCCTATTTTGTACAGAGCGTACTGAGACTTTCCTCTGCATGGCCAAAAGGTGCTTCCTTCTCTACTGTGAGAACTAAGTTGAAAGAGCATTCAGGATTGTGTTGTTTAACAACAAGAAAGACCAAGGAACTTTCTTGAACTTTGATCCTTGAGGAGCAGGGTGGGGGCTGAGTTCTGTTTATCATTACCAGGTTGCTGTCTGCTTGTTTGGCATTGTGGTTTTGTGCTGTTTGGAAATCAACTCTTCATTGAAGGAGGCAGTTTCTTTTTGGATTACATGAAGTTGAGATAATTTTATTGCTCTTTCATAGCTCAGGGGACTGGAGTTCTCAGTTATTAACTTCATCTCAAATGTTTCTCCTACTTAGAAAAAGTAAAAGTAGACACAAATGAGACCATTTTTAATGTGCAATTAATTCATAAAGCTATAAAATGAATGTTGATATCTCAGGTAATTTGGTCTCGGAAGATTTTTATGAGAAATGTTTGGTATCTTTTGGAGAAACTCTGGAGAAGACACTTATGAGATTAGAGAGATGTTCTTCTCAGCAGAAAAATCTGGGAAGCAGAAGGCTTAATCTAAAATTTGTATTTGCTCTCCTTTTAATCATATCGCCGTCTAGGAGAAACAATCAGGATACTAAGTAACCTAATTTGTGATTAGGTGATTAAAATGATTACAAATCAATCTGAAATACACTTGCAGGCTGAGTCAAACCTACCCAACTGACCTGTAATACCCTCAACGTTTCTAAACACAACGGCGTGTTTCTCAGTACTGAAGGAACTGGTTTAACTTGTTGGTTACTAGGGGGCATGTCGACTTGGTTTTCTTAGTGTAATGTCACAGTGACTGCTAGCTGAGAAGGAAGGCGTTTCATTTTATCCATGCTCAGAGCTGTGCAGCATGTGGATGAGCTTGTCTTTTTCCCTGAAGTCTGGGTGCGTTTATGTGCAATTTATTGTTTCCTGTGAAAAGGGCGAGGTAAGCTGTCCAACTCTGAACTGCTCATTGAATCGAAAGGGATCTTGAGATCTTCAGAGGTTTTGTGGTTAGGGGACATGAAGAAAAGCAACAGGGATGATCGCTCCCCTGACGGAATTTTGATATGACATTGGCAGCAATAACACGTCAGCCTGGTAAGCCTTGGAGGTCTTCAGAGTGCTGTTAAACGTGTTTTTCATCCAAGTCTGACTTGTTCGGCTTACTGTCTGCAGCTTAAAGGGATTCGCTCTGGGGCGGCTCTGAATTCTCGACGCGGGAAGGTTTCTCAAGCAGCTCCGGCTGGTGTACACAGAGATGGCCATGGTGAGCGGGGGATGGGCCAACCCCAACGGCAGCTCTAATGGACTGAGTGAGAAAGGTTACCTGCGGGGGGAGGAGGAGGGAAGCTCGCCCCGGGCAGGGAACAGTGACGTGGAAGGTGGCGAGGAGGACAAGGCCTGCGTGGTGGACTGTGTGGTCTGTGGAGACAAATCCAGCGGGAAGCACTATGGTGTTTTCACCTGCGAAGGGTGCAAGAGTTTCTTTAAAAGGAGCATCAGACGGAACCTCAACTACACCTGCAGGTGAGAAACACAGATGCATTATCCATCACACCGTCTTCCATTGTTTAGCAAACAAGTTTGTGTTTTCCAACTTCCCTTAAATGATTTGTGATTGGTCAGACACAACAGCCAATCACAGGTTCAGTTTCCAGATGCAGCTCAGCAAAGGAATTTGGCTGAACTTTCTGTGAACTCTGTTAACCCCTTATACTGACATTTAAATTAGTGTATGTAAGTGAACATTTACATATTTGTGAATCAGAGCCTGTAATAAAGGAGATGAATAAATAAAATAATCATGTTAATCAAGTAATAAGTACTAATGTTAAGATTTAGGCCGTTTTCTGCAAGCTAAGAGTTTTTTATTTCACATTGCATAAAACCATTTCTTAGTTAAGCACAGTTGTATTTCACCAGTCAGGTCACATACACCTTGTCCGAACCAGATGCAACACAACAAAAGACCAACAATATAAGGGCTGCATCCGAAAATGCTAACTTCCCTACTATATAGTAGGCAAAAAACAGTATGTGACAAAAGAAGTATGTCAGAATTCACTGGACTCATTAAAAAAATACTTCCGCCGAGATTCTGAAGTATGCATACAATGAAAACTTTGTAAATGGCAGTGAAGCGACGCAACTGTCTGGTAGGTCACATGACAATGACAACATGGTGGATGTAGTACATCCGGATTACATCCAGACTGCACATATTCATACTATATAGAACATACTTTTTATTAATAAATAATTACTTATTTAAAATAAACACCTACTCAAGAAAGTATGCATTTCGGTCGCAGCCGAGCTTTCTCATTGATGAGTGCTCATACTGACAACGACAAGTCATTTTCAACTTAAATTTTTAGGTGAAAGGTGTAACAGAAATTGCAACAAAGTTGAGCAGAGTTTAAATGTACAACAGCGTGACCAACAGTTAATTAACCACCTGTCCCTGAAATCTGAGTTTTTGTCCTAACCAACTGCGACCGTGACAGAGCATTTTGCTGGTCGCATTGTTTTTTTTTTGTTTTATATCTGCACCGCTGCCATGATTAGATCTGCCCACTAATGATCTCATTGGTATAAATTCCTGCTCCACATAACTGTCAATGTCAAACATTACACATTTTTGATTGGAAGTGATTGTTTTGCTTCAAGCACGATGTGACATTTCATTTCCACAAAAATACCCAGCCATTACAGCTGAATGTTGCACAAATATACATGGCTGTCGAAACACAATTGTGCATGTTGTGTTATAATTGGTCTCTTACAGCAGATCTAACATTAGCCCTGCTGCCATGGGAACTTTAGGAATGAATGAACAGTACTGTGTCCTTTGAGTTTGTGCCAAGGTTATGCGACTGATAATTTACCTGAGAATCACTTGAGAGCTCTTCGCACATGACAGCTCACGAAGGACAGAGATTAATTCACAAAAATGACCAATACATTCAGGTTTATGTTGGATTATAACCTGCAAGCAAAATATTTTTAGTAATTAGTGTGTTTTTCCATTAGCTTTAGAATTTGTCTTTTGAACATTAACAAACTGGGGCCTGAAAACGCAAACTTTTAAAATAGGGATGCAAAATGCAAGTTTTTCAAAAGGATACCATTATCATCTCTGTGTAAACTACAAAAATGCTAAATTGTGACAGTGACGTCACGCACATATGTATTATGTGTTCAGTCTATTGGCATGTAGTGTTTCTTTACAAAGTGACATCGCCAACTACTGGCCAGGCATGCATAATACAGCGTTTTTAGTTGTTTTCGTGGATCCGTTTTGACAACGTTGTCGTCTGTACGTGAAAAACAAACTTTTTTAGTACATCGTTATCGTGTAAATGTACCCCAAGCAGAGATTTCAATAATATTTAGGGAAAATATGATTTAATTTTATTTAATTAAGGATTTGATCTTGTTGTAATCATGCAACATTACAAAACTAATCAAATCTGTAAATAGTGATGTTCACACATATTTACAGTTTCACTGTTTATTTGAACGCTCATTACCTTTTGAAAAGTGATAAATCTTAATTGTTCATTATCTCATGTACTATCTTGACTCAAATGTATTTAAATTACCTTCACAGGTCGAACAGAGAGTGTCAAATTGATCAGCACCACCGTAATCAGTGTCAGTACTGCCGTTTGAAGAAGTGTTTCCGGGTCGGTATGAGGAAAGAAGGTCAGCAAACCAGTAGTCGACTAATATGTATATATGTAATGTAAACGTTCTGCATATTCTTGTTTATTTATATTAAATATCTGGCTGTTGTCCTGAACAAACAATTTCCTACATAACTTTATTAGATTCATGTTACTTGCCTCATTGGAATAAGGAGTTATTTGTTTATAATCATTATACTGATGTTTCCTTTCTCTCTGTTTTGTTTTTCTTTTATTTTCTAGCGGTTCAGCGTGGTCGAATTCCTCCCTCCCACGCAGGCATCAGCCCAGCCTCCATAGTTGGAGCAGGTGGTGATGTTGGAGGAGGTCCGGGCATGGGTGCTGATTTCTTCAATGGTCAGCCAGTGTCTGAACTCATCTCTCAGCTGCTGAGAGCAGAGCCATACCCCAACAGCCGCTATGGAGCCCAATGCGGCCAGCAGCTCCCAGGAGCCAACAGCTCAATCATGGGGATTGACAATATATGTGAGCTGGCAGCCCGACTGCTCTTCAGTACCATAGAGTGGGCCCGGAATATCCCATACTTTCCTGACCTGCCCGTGTCGGAGCAGGTGGCCCTTCTGAGGCTCAGCTGGAGTGAACTGTTCATCCTGAATGCAGCTCAATCGGCTCTGCCACTGCACACGGCCCCCCTACTAGCAGCTGCTGGTTTTCACTCCTCCCCCATGCCCGCTGACCGCGTCGTTTCCTTCATGGACCAGGTGCGGGTCTTCCAGGACCAGGTGGACAAGCTGGCACGACTGCAGGTGGATTCTGCTGAATACAGCTGTCTGAAAGCCATCGCTCTGTTCTCACCAGGTGAGTGGTGAACCTATGTTAAAAATGTATTCCAAAAGTACAGTCTTGTAGAATTCTCACCAAATCAATATTTAACTAGATATTCATAGAAATGCATAACTATTACTAATGTTCATACTCAGGGATACAAATTTGAATTACCTCATTAAGACTCATCCTACACTATTCGTACACAGATATTGTCTTGGAGGAGAGTACCATTACATTGCAGGTTATCAAACATTTTCGCCTGCCAGATGGAACAAAATCCCATAGACACATTCAAAAGGCATATAGCCACGTCTATAACTATCACAGAAACTTGGGCTTTTGGGGTGAAATATTTTGACTCAAGTAACCACATAGAAAGATAGAAAGCCCCTGAAACTGCATAGCTACTTGCTTAAAACCACTAAGAACATTTTTACCTACATAGAAAATTAGTAAAACTGCTCAGAACATATTAGTAAATGCTTAGCAATCTGCTAAAACCACTCAGAACACCTTAACAGCATAGTGCATTAACCAGTCAGAACATGTTGGTACAGTATATGCTTAATAACAGGCTAAAATCAATCAAAAAACATAGCAAAATGGTAAACCTTTCAGAACAGGTTAACGCATAGAAACATGCTAAACCCCATCAGAACATGTTAGTAAAGGCTCGGCAACATGTTAAAACTTCTCAGAACACATTAATGCATAGCGACATGCTAAAAACACTCAGAACATGTTAGTAAAGGCATAACAACATGCTTTCTTAGAACACATTAATGCATAGCAACATGCGAAAATCAATCAGAACATGTCAGTAAGGGCATAGCAACATGCTAAACTCCTCAGAACACATTAGTACAGGCATAGCAACATGCTAAAATCACTCTGAACATGTTAGTAAAGACATATGAACATGCTAAACCCCCCTCAGAACCCTTTAGTAAAGGCATAACAACATGCTAAAACCTCTCAGAACACATTAATGCATAGCAACATGCTAAAATCAATCAGAACATGTTAGTAAGGCCATATCAACATGTTAAACCCCTCAGAACACATTAGTAAAGGCATAACAACATGCTTTCTTAGAACACATTAATGCATAGCAACATGCGAAAATCAATCAGAACATGTCAGTAAGGGCATAGCAACATGCTAAACTCCTCAGAACACATTAGTACAGGCATAGCAACATGCTAAAATCACTCTGAACATGTTAGTAAAGACATATGAACACGCTAAACCCCCCTCAGAACCCTTTAGTAAAGGCATAACAACATGCTAAAACCTCTCAGAACACATTAATGCATAGCAACATGCTAAAATCAATCAGAACATGTTAGTAAGGCCATATCAACATGTTAAACCCCTCAGAACACATTAGTACAGGCATAGCAACATGCTAAAACCTCAAATAAAAAGTTAACGCATAGCAACATGTTAAAATCACTCTGAACATGTTACTGAAGGCATAGGAACATGCTAAAACTTCTCAGAACACATTATCACATAGCAACATGCTTAAAACACTCAGAACATGTTAGTAAGGCCATAGCAACATGCTAAAATCAATCAGAACACATGCTAAAATCAATCAGAACATGTTAGTAAGGGCATAGCAACATGCTTAAAACACTCAGAACATGTTAGTGAAGGTATAGAAACATGCTAAAACTTCTCAGAACACATTAGTACAGGCATAGCAACAAAAAAACGCATAGCAAAATGCTAAAATCACTCTGAACATGTTGGTAAAGGCATAGGAACATGCTAAACCTCCTCAAAACACGTTAGTAAAGGCATAACAACATGCTAAAACCTCTCAGGACACATTAATGCATAGCAACATGCTAAAATCAATCAGAACATGTTAGTAAGGGCATAGCAACATGCTCATACAGGCATAGCAACATGCTAAAACTCAAAGAAAAAGTTAAGGCATTGCAACATGCTAAAATCACTCTGAACATGTTAGTGAAGGCATAGGAACATGCTAAAACTTCTCAGAACACATTAACGCATAGCAACATGCTTAAAACTCTCAGAACATGTTAGTAAGGGCATAGCAACATGCTAAAATCAATCAGAACATGTTATTAAGGGCATAGGAACATGCTAAACCCCTCAGAACACATTAGTACAGGCATAGCAACATAAAAATGCATAGCAACATGCTAAAATCACTCAGAACATGTTAGTAAAAACATAACAACATGCTAAAACTTCTCAGAACACATTAACACATAGCAACATGCTTAAAACACTCAGAACATGTCAGTAGGGCATAGTAACATGCTAAAACATGGAAGAACATGTTAATAAATGCAAATGTATGTGCAAAAAACATTCAGAACACCTTAGTGGCAGCAAGTTTTGCACCAGTAAATGCCACTCTTCACAAACTGTAAAATTCTATTTAGTTTGTAAAAAGGCAAGTCTACTGACAAAGCGTTTCTCTGAAGCACATCTTTGAAAAAGAGAAAATAACATTTCCACATGTCCATTGTGCTTGCTGTGTACTGTTGTTTCACTTCCAGTGTTGTAAACGCTCTGTTTCCTGCAGACGCATGTGGCCTGTCAGATCCGGCGCACATCGAGAGCCTGCAGGAGAAAGCACAGGTGGCCCTGACCGAGTACGAGCGCATGCAGTATCCGGGTCAGCCCCAGCGCTTCGGCCGACTCCTGTTGCGACTGCCTGCCCTGAGAGCCGTTCCCGCCAACCTCATCTCTCAACTTTTCTTTATGCGGCTGGTAGGCAAGACGCCAATCGAGACGCTTATCCGGGACATGCAGCTCTCTGGAAGCTCCATCAGCTGGCCATACGCACCTGGACAGTAGATGAACAATCAGAGAACTTGTTCCCATGTCCCATCTCAGGCTGCTCCTGTGATTCCACAGTAACTGTGTGGATAGATGTAGTGTTGCTGGTTTTGTTGATTGTGTATATACTGTATGACTAAAAGAGGATGACACATTATGTTCCTATGCAGTTAAATTGAGCCATCCAGTACCAGGATACCTCATGTTTCACATCATGAGCATCAACAAATTCTGTCAAAAACATTTGACAAGATGAATGATAAACCAAGGACTGATTATGAAGAAGTCAGCTGATATGTGACACAGATCCAAAGCTTTAAAGAAGAGTTTGTAATACCTTCTTTTTGAGAGCATAGTGAACTAGTGTAGATGTACATTAAGAATCTTTGTAACAGGCTGCATAAAAATGTTTGGATATATACTTGAAAAATCAATGGTGAACAGTCAATGGCTATGTTTAGAATGGAATACTAGCATACTGCAAACTAGGGATGTGCCCGAAGCTGAATATGTTCAGAAAGGAAATTACATTCTACAGAGCCCCTAACATGGTGATGGGAAAAATTAGATTTTAATGCTTTTGCGTTCCATCTCAGTTACATTGTATACTTAATATGCTATCAATATGCAGGGTATCGAAATCACTTTTGAATGTGTGCTCACTTTTTAATTTCAAATTTGCCTTCACGCATACTCTATGTATAGGGAGCGGCGGTACTGACCACACATTTTACAAGATAATATGTTTGTCAATGATGCTCAGGATCTGTTGCACACCAAATCGTCTGACATCGACCTGTCAGTCATCTCTCCTTACTATCTTCACATGATAAGTAAAATCTGTGATGTAACCAACTACTGCAGCAAGCCTACCCCCTTTAGGGACTCCGTAGAATGCGTCACTCATTTTTCTGTGCCTTTCTGAATTCGGATTTAGGCCTTGGGCACATCTCTACTGCAAACTGCACACTAATGTATACTGCTTTATATTGAATACTATGTGAAACAGTATGAAATATGCAACCTTACATGTTCTGAACAGTACTATGCTACATTTTTGTCACATGACCTCATCATATTGTATGTTTATCATATAAATATGATACACTGCATTGTGGGATACAGTATTCAGTGCAGTGTGTTCTGGTTGTGTACTGCATATGTTGGCAAATGGCCATCCAGGTATTACACACTATGCACATTATACATACAAGGCCTACTAAGAAATATTAAGAGTAGTATGGTAGTATGCTACTCTGAACATAGACCATGTCTTGTCCTTTTTAAACAGATTTAGTGAGTTTTTCATTGGGGTGGAAAAATGGTACAAATTTTTACATTGCTGACTGTGGGAAGTATCGAGTATTTTTGCATACTAAAAAAATGAATGATAAATAAATAAGCTCTTATGTAAGAAGACCGTTGCATTTTCAGAAGTGTATTGAAAAACGTCAAATAAACAAACTGCTAAAAAGAGAGAAGGATATTTGGTCCTTTTCATCTGAATTTTATGAATACCGTATTTCTGTGATTAGTGAAACTGCAGATATCTACGCGTTACGCTTTACTTATACTTACAGGTTTCATAAAAGCATACCCTTTTGAAGAAGTACAAGTACTTATTATGGAAATAATATACTTTAAAAATATAATTTAGCGCAAACTGAATGTAGTGTTTTCAGACAACTGCATGTTACTTGTAATTCTCAAATTAAGTATGTGCTTTAGTATGTTAGTCAACACATCAAAATAAGTGTAGTTACTTATTTAAAGTATGACAAACATTTTTTAAAACATAGTTATTTAATATTTACTTTAAAGTAAAACTTTATTACAAAGTGCACATTTTTCAAATGTTCTTAAGTGTGTTAAACATTTATGAAAGTGTGCTCTCTTTAAAGGATTAGTTCACTTTCAAATTAAATTTTCCTGATAATTTACTCACCCCCATGTCATCCAAGATGTTCATGTCTTTCTTTCTTCAGTCGAAAAGAAATGAAGGTTTTTGATGAAAACATTCCAGGATTATTCTGTGGACTTCAATGGATCCCAAACAGCTGAAGGTCAAAATGACAGTTTACAGCGATCCCAGACGAGAAATAAGGGTCTTATCTAGAGAAACCATCACTCATTTTCTAAAAAAAATAAAATAAAAATTGTATATGTTTTAACCATAAATGCTCATCTTGAACTAGCTCTCTTCTTCTTCTTCTCTATTTGAATTCCAGCAGTGTAGACACTGCTAAGTGTATTACTGCCCTCCACAGCTCAAAGTTAAATTGACATATACAATATTCTAGTGCAAGTATATAACAATTAGTTCAAACTTTGACCTGAGGAGGGCAGTAATACACTTAGCAATGTCTACACTGCCAGAATTCTAATAGAGAAGAAGAAGAAGAGAGCTAGTTCAAGATGAGCATTTATTGTTAAAACTTATATATATATATATATATATATATATATATATATAAATTCTCAAGTCATACTACACTGTCTTTTGAAGGTATTCCAAATATTAATAATTAAAAATTAAACTTAGGTTTACTTCTTTTTTATTTAATAATAATAAGTTGAGACTTTTTCTTCATTATGGTCACAAGATAATTACACCACCTTGTTATTTTTTACTTTTCATCCATAAAAAATCAGAAATTTAAATGATGATCATATCACTTATATGATAATCATACCACCCACCTGCTGTTTCTAATGCTGAAGAGAAAACCCTTGGCTATTTTTGGGTTTGTTGATAATGTGGCTGACTCTCACATATGAATACTGATAAAGCAGCGTCATCTGCAGGTGATTCAGTGCTGGCTCTTATCAACATCATGAGAGCGAAATCAATGTTTTAGTTGTGTATAAATGCCCATGAATTAATCCCATCAACATTTACACATGCTCAGCTCACAGAAGTGATTAAGTAAAGGAATGAATTAGACGAATAATACGAGAGAAGTGTAACGTAGACTTGAGGGCAGGGTGTGTGTGGTGCAGCCCAGCCCCATCATGACACACAGCCAAAGGGGAGGAATCGAACACAATCACTCACATTGTTATCAGTGAAAATCACTGAAATAAACAGGAGACCCAACCGGTATAAGTTTTTTAACGAGCAGAAAATGTCGTTCATACCCGGCCAGCCTGTCACAGCTGTTGTGGTGAGTTTGTGTTCGAGAAAGTTTTAGCATGTGAAGCTTCACTAGCATTAGTGCACTGCTTTGGTGTTTTTAATTCTGAAAATGACTGAGAAGCGGTTAATTTAAACTTTATTTTTATTCCTAACACTAATCTATGACATGACAGGACAGTTTAGTAAAGTTTATTTGAGTTTAAGCTAACAGTTGATATAATGGAAATGGTTAGCATGCTAGGCTAACGTTAGCCAGGGGCGAACAAAGTGAACAACGGTTATTTATTTATTTCTTTTTTTTTTTTTTTTTTTTTTTTTTTTAGATGATAAAAAAATATTGTGGGACACAATATAACAAAACCAAACTTTTTACTAGTAAAACAGACCTTATAAAATTTAACCATGGTTTTATTGTAAAAAGTGACCTTTTTTTTTTTTTTTTTGGCAGATTGATTACCATTTGTATAACCAGTTTCACTACAAATACCATGGTTAAACTATGGTTAGTGTAGCAAAACCATGGTTTAACGACAATAACCATGTTTTTTTTTTTTTTGGTTTTGGTTTTATTTGTAGTAATACCATGGTAATTTTCGTAAGGGAGAGCGAAACCAGAGAGTGTATGTGCGCTCATTGAATTACTGTTTGTACAAAGATCCAATCAATACTGAACGATGCATTTTAATTAAGGTTTAACTGTTCATTGCTATATTTAAACTGTGCTGATGTCACTCAGGTGTGGCTCCTGAGTTTTCCTCAGGTAGTGCTGCCATATATGGTCATGAACAGCTGTGCTGTAGGATGTGTCTCAAATCCTAGTGAGCCACCTACCTAGACAGGATTTTTGGGCATCATTCTCAAAAAGACTGCCTATGTTGATAGCCAACTACATTTTGAAACATAAATTCAGTATGCCTGCTTCATAAAGACAGCTGTCTTGTGTTTTTCTCTCTCTATTTCAGCAACGAATTGAGATTCAGAAACTACGGGATGGCGATAATTTAATATTAGGATTCAGCATTGGAGGGGGAATCGACCAAGATGCAAGCCAGAATCCATTTTCTGAAGACAAGTCAGACAAGGTGAAAAATCATGTTTAATTATAATTAATTATATTAGAGTGAGGCATTTTTCCTTTCTGCTGCTGAGGTCAGTGTCTTTAAAATGATCAGATGTCTGAAATGTTAAAGGGTTAGTTCACCCAAAAATGAAAATAATGTCATTAATTACTCACCCTCATGTCGTTCCACACCCGTAAAATCTTTGCTCATCTTCGGAACACAAATTAAGATATTTTTTATTAAATCCGATGGCTCATTGAGGCCTGCATAGGGAGCAATGACATTTCCTCTCTCAAGATCCATAAAGGTACTAAAAACATATTTAAAACAGTTCATGTGAGTTCAGTAGTTCTACCTTAATATTATAAAGCTACGAGAATACTTTTTGTGCGCCAAAAAAACTAAAAATTTCAACAATATAGTGATAGGCCTATTTCAAAACACTGCTTCGGAGCTTTACGAATCACTGTTCCGAGTCACTGATTCGATTCGTAAAGCTCTGAAGCAGTGTTTTGAAATCGGCCATCACTATATAAGTCGTTATTTTGTTTTTTTGGCACACAAAAGTGTGAATTTGTGGAAATGGTGACGTCATTCACATGCGTATTACATGTTCAGTTTATAGGCACATAATTTTCTTTACAAAGTGACATCGGCAACTACTGGCCTGGCATAATAAGTGTTTTTAGTCGTTTTCACGGATCTGTGTGAGCGGTTATTTGTACGTGAAAACTTTTAGAAATTGATTAAAGGGGTTAGAAATTTTGATTAAAGATTACAAGGGCATATGATTTTCAAAAAAATGATGTGCACGGATAAATAATTCATAATAACTGCAACCGCAACTTTCTATAAAAGAATTGTCAACTTTGGTTTCATGGTGACTTTAATTTAACATGAATAGTTAGGCTAATATGTGACTACCTTATAACAATAACAGTGTCTCTTTTGGTTAATTTATAATAGTACTCTTCAGGTTACCAAGTTATCAGTGTAGCTTGCAGCCCCCTCTGTTGGTGGAAATAATTACTACACCATTGCTCTGGTAACCAGCAGGCTATGTTGGTCAGGGTTTTTGTAGTTTATTTGTGGGTGTTTTGAACAAGCTGTAAAACAGAGACATTTCCGGGGACTTTCTGGTCACAGTAATTCAGAGGTGACCCTTGTAACTTTATTTATTTCACAGGGAATCTATGTCACACGTGTGTCTAAAGGTGGACCTGCAGAAGTGGCTGGTCTCAGGATAGGAGACAAAATTATGCAGGTGAGAGATCCAAACCTGTCATCCATGTTGTAAGAAGTTATTAGTGATGATTTCTCTTTTATTCTCCAAAACAAAACCTGATTTTATTAAATGAATCTCCACAAGAGGGAGCTGTGACATCATGTTTTTTGTCTATTTTGTTGTCTATTATTTTTCTTGCATTACTTGCTTACTATTTTACTTTTACATGTGGTTTGAAATCGTACGTGTCTCTCTCTCTCTCTCTCTCTCTCTCTCTCTCTCTCTCTCTCTATTTATTTATTTATTTATTTTTTTTTGAAAGTCACTGAGTATTGAGGCTGTCAGGCATCACAATAAATGAAAAAGCAACATAAAAGTAGTATATGGCTCATGGAATATATCAAGTTTTCACAAGTTTTACTACAAATTACGTCACTGAAAATCTTTACATCTGCTCTTGGCACTGTAGTTAAAGGGTTAGTTCACCCAAAAATGAAAATTCTGTCATTTATTACTCATCCTCATGCCGTTCGACACCCGTACGACCTTCGTTAATCTTCGGAACGCAAATTAAGATATTTTTGTTGAAATCCGATGTCTCCATAAGGCCTGCATAGGTAGCAATGACATTTTCTCTCTCAAGATCCATTAATGTACTAAAAACATATTTAAATCAGTTCATGTGAGTACAGTGGTTCAATATTAATATTTTAAAGCGACAAGAATATTTTTGGTGCGCCAAAAAAACAAAATAACGACTTATATAGTGATGGCCGATTTCAAAACACTGCTTCATGAATCAGCGGTTCGGAGCTTCAAAGTCACGTGATTTCAGCAGTTTGACGGTTTGACACGCGATCCGAATCATGATTCGATACAATGATTCATTATGCTCCGAAGCTTCCTGAAGCAGTGTTTTGAAATCAGCCATCACTAAATAAGTCGTTGTTTTTTTTTTTGGTGCACCAAAAATGTTCTCATCGCTTTATAATATTAATATTGAACCACTGTACTTGCATGAACTGAGTTAAATATGTTTTTAGTACATTAATGGATCTTGAGAGAGGAAATGTCATTGCTGGCTATGGAGGCCTCACTGAGTCATTGGATTTCATCAAAAATATCTTAATTTGTCTTCTGAAGATGAACGAAGGTCATACGGGTGTGGAACGGCATGAGGGTGAGTAATAAATGACAGAATTTTCATTTTTGGGTGAACTAAACTAACCCTTTAAAAGTTAACAAGAGAAATAATGTCCTATTTTGTTAAATTTTCCTTTGTTCTAAATTGTTCTAAAACACTTTTATAGAGCTTTGTCATTTATTTGTCAAATACTTGCCCTTTTTACAATGTCTTGTGTATGTTAATTATTTTAAAGAGAACCTGTTAATATTTTTTACATTTATATCTTATTCTTTATAGCACAAAGTCCACTACAAAGGGAGTTATTCTCTATATCATTAAGCACTGTTTCTAAACTCTCTAAAATTGCCTCGTTTGCAGTCTTGAGTTTCTTCTGGGAATGTACATGTCACAATATTCCTCATTAAATAATTCCTGCCCAAGGTGGGGCCTGGCTTAGTTACATTAGTTGTGTTTTGAAACTCATGTTATGGTAAGGGCTGTGACATTTCTTAATCATGCTTGAAGCGGTTGACCAATCACAACACACTAGTCCAGCCAACCTGTTAGAGCACAATGCACTTTTCGGAGGGAGGGGTTTATAGAAACAGGAACTAAACAGAGCATTACTGACATTACTTTTTTTTTTTTTTTTTTTTTTGAACATTCAAGCATGAAAACGTATATTAATAGACCCCAAAAACAAAATCAAGACTTTGTAAAAGGGCATAATAGGTCCTAGGTCAGATTATTAGTTTTCGCCCATTTTATGTAGTCACCCTCATGCTATTTAAAACTGGTTAGCAAATGAGTTGTAATGCTCATACGGGAAACACTAGTTTGAATCTGTCTCGCAACCTCAAGACACAGTTCTTCCTTTTTTTCCAATGTAATTTTCTCTTTCTCTCTAATAAAAATGGCAAAAGACCAACAATTCAATATGTCCTCCTGTGTATACTGTGTGTGTATAGTTTATGTGGGATAAAATGTCATATTAGTTTTTGTGTGCTCTCAATGTTAATTTCAGGTGAATGGCTGGGACATGACCATGGTGACACACGATCAGGCACGAAAAAGACTCACTAAGAAGAAAGAAGATGTGGTCAGGCTTCTCATCACTAGAAAATCCCTGGAGGAAGTAGTCAGACAGTCCATGATGCAACACTAATGCAGATCTCAAACACTCGTTGAGCTAATTGAATGTCTAATAAAAAACAAACAGCTTCCCTCAGCCAAAGAGTGATGCCAAAAAAACAATTTACACTCTGTATGGACTTGATCAGTCACCTCTGTTATAGATCATTTTGATGTACTGAACTCTAATGCAAACCATTATGGAATGGTTTGCATTCCATAATGGCATTCCATAACTGAACCAACTGAACTGAAGTGTGTGTGAATTATCACTCCCGGAGGTTAATGGTTTGCATTCCATAATTTGCTACACTAATTTTCTTTTAGCTACACTTTATGCCAAATACTACACTATCTGTACTACATATACTCCTGATTGTATCATGGCGCCTGTAAACTCCATATCATTTCATTCATAGATCCCAAGGGCTACAGTGAATTGTCACCTCATTTCTCTTTGCACCTACATATACATTTTTGTAAGCCTGTTAATTAATCAGCGAGAATACAAGTATACTTTAATGACCACTAATTTCTCTTTTTAAAATTTTGTAACTCTTCTTCTTATGCCTCTTTTTGTTTTTTAATTAAAACAATATTACCGTGGTATCTTTTGACCATGGAAAAGATGAGCGGTTTCATCTGGATTTGGCACAATAGGACACTACAGTTCCTTTTTCTCTTCTTTTGATTTGAAAGTGTTTTTGATACAGTTTTTTTTTTCTTCTTTTTTTTAGCATTTTGATTGTATGAAGATATATTTTCACTTAAGCGAATAAAGGAATCTTCTAGCACATGATTGTATGTTTTAATTGTAATTGAACTAAATGGAGTGTGCTGTGTTTCAGCTCTGATGTCTAATGAGTCTCTGATGGGCTCTTTGTTCAGGGCTGTAAATGTCTGTGTCTTCACATTAAGCTTGAAGATGGTGACATTTCAAAGCAACAAATCTATTTCCTGACCTTTTGCTGTTTGTCCAGGCAGTTTTGTACTTTAGGCTACTTTCATCTCTTTAATGTTAGCAGGCAAAGGTGAGCATGCAACCAGGTAGCTCATGATGCGATTCAGAAAGTGTTATAAAAGTGGGGCTGCCAATAATTATAGGGAAGTGATAGCTGTGTATTAACACATCCATGTTCTAGAGCATATTAGATACAACCATGTGATATGAATATGATATGTGATATATGAACAGAATTACTCGGTTACATTTTATTTGAAGGTGTCATTGTTACAGTGAAGTTATATATTTAAGTACTGAGTAATATAATTAACAACATATACTTACTATAAGGTTAGGGCAGGATTATAATTTGGTTGAGGGTTAGGTGCATGTAATTATGCATAATTTGCTGTTATTACTATGGTAAGTACATGTAACATGTAATGAGGACACTAAAATAAAGTGTTACTCAATACTCGTATATAAACAAATAGTGTTCTGCTAACTATATCAAATATATGCATCAAGCTTAACTTACAGAATACTAAAATGAGATGTTTATATTGAACAAACATTTCTGTGAGCAAAGATTGATAAATAAAATATGGAATATGTTTGTCACATGTTATTGTTTCAGTTTAATTTTCATGGACTTTTAGTTTGTTGTTAGTTTGTTAGCCCCAAGTCTCATTTGTTTTTTTCGTTGTCTCCGCTGGTCTCGCCCAGCTCCAATTCTTCTTCATTTTCTCCATCGTCTCTGCTGGTCCTGTCCAGCTCCATGTCTTCTTTGTTGCCACTGGTTCTGCCCAGCTCGAAGTCTCCTTTATTGCTGATGGTTCCACCCAGCTCCAAGTTTTATTCGTCTTATCCTTTGTCTCTGCTGGTCCCACCCAGCTTCAGGTCTTGTTTATCACCGCTGGTTTCATCCAGATTCAAGTCTCCTTTGTCACTGATGTTTCCGCCCAGCTTCAAGTTTTTGTTGTCGCTGATGGTTATGACCAGCCTCCCACTCCCTCCTCCTCCAAATAAGCCATCCAGTTCCTCAATGATGGCTTCCGACTCCTTGGCTCCTCCTGCCCGATTCAGTTAAGTGGTGCTGCGAGGCCTTGGGCCTCCCAGTCCCCAACTCCACCTTGGTGTGTTAATCCCCTGGCTCCGCCTTGGGCCTCTGAGCCCACTACTCCACTTTCGCCCGTCGACCAGTCGCCTCCACCATGGCTCCTCCCCTCTATCTCTGACTCAGTCTTCTCTCCCACTGGCTCCAACTCAGTCCACCAGCTCCACCTCAGCCACTCATCACCACGGCTCCGCCTTGGTCTCCTGGTCCTCTGGTGTCGTCTGGTTTTTCCGCCCTTCGGACTCTGCCCGAGTCTCCACATGTCTCGAAGTCATCACCTCAGTTTGTCGGGCTCATGACCCCATCCTGGCTCCTCCCTCCATTGGTTTCCACAGTGGGGTCACCATCCTCCTGGCCAGTTTCTGGGTCCCGCTGGGGTCTCATTTGCTGCTGGCTCCCCTCTGGTCTTGTCTGCTGCCTGCCCGCCTGAGGTCTCTGCAACTGCCAGCTCCACCATGGTCTCTTCTGCCATCGGTCCTACCTATCCCTCATCGTCTGTGGGTCCGTGTAGGCATCAGGACAGTGGAGTAATGTCATGGAGTCAGGTCACATAAGTCACATATTATTACATTCAGAAATAATGTAAATAAAACAAAATGTTTACAAACACAGGTAATGATACACAAGGCAACTTTTTGAGCAATGTTGCTGGGCAATGTTGCTGTCAACCTGGTGAGACACATTGCAACTAATTGACCCTACGCAGGGAGTTTGATTGACAAGCGATCTAACCAGTCAGAATGCCGAATCCGCCATTTTGTCCGACAAAGCAGTCAGGAGTTAGAAGATATCACCTCGGTGGAGTTAAACTTGAAAAATTGTGTATATTTACGTCTTTCCGCGTTTGAAACAACATTCATTCTCATGTTCATTCATGTTTATGTTATAAATGGACTAGTAGGAAGAGATGATCGGTTCACGAGCCTCTTGAGCTGAGGCGCAACAGCGATCTGCCATGACCATGGTCATGACACATTAAAGAGCCACAAAACGGTTTTTATTGTTTGAATTTCTTAAAAAAACTACACAGTTTGAAAGCTGGGACTTTGTTTAATATCATAAGTAACCTGGTTTGTCTTGTCTGTCGATGTGTTGTCAGTGTCCTCTTTGCTCCGCGATGTATTTTTCACTGCGTGTGGCGTGATAGCGCCACAGCTTGTCGGACAAAGCAACAGTAACTAAGGGGGGCGGGTCTTTGCGAAGGGTCAATTAGGGCAACGGACAGTTGGCAGCAACCAATCAGAGAGGAGCAAAACTATTGCCAACCCAATAAATACTTTATTAACACTTTTTAGGCACTTTATTTCAACTTTTAAATATTATTAATATATTATTAAATATAAATGCCTTTCCAATCTGATTTGTGATAGGAAAAGGGAGAAGAGCAAGTTTGGCAAAAGGCGGATTCGAACCCGATTTGGTCGCGTCAAAAGATACTTTCAGGTGCCAAACACCCTACAGCCTACCCCACTATAGACATTAAACAGTATGTGTCTTTTTAGTATTTAACTGTAAACATTCAATAGCTAAATTATAGCTTGCACACATTACATTTTATGCATTAAAGGAGGCAAATTCTCTGTTTTGGGTTGACACATGACAAGATATAAGTTCACTCTCCTTTTCTTCGCTCCACAGCCACTGAGAGGCCGCCATCTTGTTTGAATTTTTTCTGAAATCTCCAAGCCAGTCACATGATCAGCTGCTAGCATTCTGATCTGATATAAAGTATCCAGACAGAAATTTGTTGCTCATTCTCTTACTAGTACAAGCACTCTGAAATAAAACACCACTATGTTTATAGTGTATAAAATATATTCAATCCCACTCTATATTAAGTGTATTTAACTACTATGTACATAATTACTCATTTGATACAATGTATTTAAATGCATGTAAATAAACATGTTAATGTTCTGACATTGTACTTAATTAAAAAAAAAATACCTGCATGTAATTACATTTCCGTAACTACATCTATAAATACACTGATGAACCTTCCCTCATGCCTTAACCAACCCTTAAAGTGAAGTGACATGTAGTCACTTTATGGTGTCTCATACTCGGAAATTGCGCTCTGCATTTCACCCATCCAAGTGCACAAACACAAAAGTGAATATTGAACACACACACCATGAACACACACCCAGAAATTGTAATAAGAATACTTAGTCTATACAATATAGTCTATAGTAAGTCCAAACCTTTTATAATTATATTAACTGTGTCTAATTCATTTAGTAGTGCAATGCGTTTCATGCCTGTTTCTCAGCTGCTGAATGTGTAATTACAGTAGCTAAATGTAGAACATGTATGCAACATACCACCCACACTCTGGCAGGCCATTGTGTTACCATAGCGATGCAATCTACTGTTGTCACATTTCAGAAATGAGAAATGTGCTGTTTTATGTTAAAGCCATGTTTTCAGTCTTTATACACCCTAAAGAAGAGATGCACACACACAAAAAAATTAAAAATAACATTCAGCACCACATTTCTATGGAATCAATGTACTTAGATTTTTATTCTATTACTTTGCATAATGTTTTCTTATCAAAGCACCATTGTCATATAAAAACAGTTTTTTCCTACTATGGACGTCAATGGAAAACAACTTTCTAAGAGCTAAGCACCAATTAAAGACACCATGGAAAACAATGGCATTTTAAATTTATACCATGGGACATTTTGAGTCTCTATACAATACTTCAAATCCCAAGGTCAAAATTTTCACTCACACTAAATGCAGGTTTTTTTTTCCACCATTTTGAAAAACCTACTTTTTCAAAGTTGTCTTAGCGTGTTCATCGGATCTTCACCAAATATGAGTGAGAGTGTCTTTAGACCATACAGGTCAAAACTTTTATGTAAAGTAATTGTTCCTGAAAGAATTTTGTTAACTAGGCTAATAATTTCTATGAACAATCACTTAAATTTTAAGCTAATTGTTAACAAGTGTTGCAGACAGACATGAAAAAGAAAAAGATGATTCAAAACATAGAGTTTAATAAAAATCCACACAGTATTCCACAGAAGGTTCAGAACTAATGATACTTTGATAAAATCTGATGGCTCAGTGAGGCCTCCATTGCCAGCAAGATAATTAACACTTTCAGATACTAAAGACATATTTAAAACAGTTCATGTGACTACAGTAATGTTATGAAATCGTAATGTTATGAAACGACGAGAATACTTTTTTTGCGACAAAAAACAAAATAACGACTTTATTCAACAGTATCTAGTGATGGATGATTTCAAAACACTGCTTCATGAAGCTTTGAAGCTTTAAGAATCTGTTTTGAATCAGTGGTTCGGATTGTGTATCAAGCTACCAAACTGCTTATTCTGTGATGAGTGATATGCACTTCCTCATCCAGTTCATAATATAATTAATCCACAGCAACCAAACTAAGTTTCTGTACCTCAGTGGCAGGAGTGTGGACGGGCTCCAATCCATACCCTCTAACTCCACTGAAATGCCCTCAATGACAGATGCTAATGCTGGGTCACAAACCTTGACAGACTTTGCATTGGGCTTGGGCTCCAGGATGAAATTAGCCTCTAGCAATCACTCCAGCTCAGTTTTCATGGCAGCTCGAGCTCTGAGTCAGCTGTGGGCTCTGGCATGTCCATGGCAGGCCTGGCTGTTGGCTGGCTGGGCTCTGGGTCTAGAGTGGAGCTGGTGATGTCCTCATTCGGAATGCAGACTGTAAACGGTGAGTTGTTTTGAACCAGTAGCCACTTATATTTGGCAAAGCTCCCTGGAGGACCATTCACGGGCATGCATGCCTTCAACTGCACACCAGATCGAGAAAGTCCCTTGTGTGATCCTTGAAGGAGCGATCCCCTTGCTCCAGCAGGAGGAGAAAGTCTGTGGACATACAGGTGCATCTCAATAAATTAGAATGTCGTGGAAAAGTTAATTTATTTCAGTAATTCAACTCAAATTGTGGAACTCGTGTATTAACTGAATTCAATGCACACAGACTGAAGTACTTTAAGTCTTTGGTTCTTTTAATTGTGATGATTTTGGCTCACATTTAACAAAAACCCACCAATTCACTATCTCAATAAATTAGAATACTTCATAAGATCAATAAAAAAAGGATATTTTAAACAGAAATGTCAGGCTTCTGAAAAGTATGTTCATTTCTATGCACTCAATACTTGGTTGGGCCTCCTTTTGCATGAATTACTGCATCAATGTGGAGTGGCATGGAGGCAATCAGCCTGTGGCACTGCTCAGGTGTAATGGAAGCCCAGGCCCAGGCCTTCAGGTCATCTGAATTGTTGGGTCTGGTGTCTCTCATCTTCCTCTTGATAATACGGAACGAGTACTGCGTATGGGGAAAGGTCTCCTTTTTCCCCGTTACTGAAGCCTTTTTCAATAACGCAGTGTAACTGCATCTTCATTGGTTCACTCATAGACAAGTTGTTGAACCAATGACGGCGACAAAGCACGCGAAGAAGCCCGCCCGCGGGGCTTATAGCTATATAAGCGGGCATTTCGCCATGGGATTTCAGGTCATTCGACTGAAGCGACGACACTGAAGCCGCAGCCTTGTGGCATGGCAAGTAACACAGTACTCGTTCTGTATCTCAGGAAACCGAGGTTACGTTAGTAACCGAGTATGTTCCCTTTCAATACTTCACTCGTACTACGTATGGGGAGTTCCTCTAGAGGAGTGGGTTCTGACTCCTATGGGGCAGTTAAGGCCCATAGAGGAGTAGCAGAGAGCAATAGCGTCGACTATCCGACGCGAAACACGTTGCTTTGAGACCGAAGACTAGGGATGTCCAGATCCGATCACGTGATCGGAAATCGGGCCCGATCACGTGGTTTCAGACTCGATCGGAATCGGACGTTAACTCCCGATCAGGACTCGGATATATGTATTAGGGGTGCAACGATTCTCAGTAAAAAATCGAACCGTACGGTTCTCCACTTACGGTTCGGTACGCACTTGCACCGCAGTCCATCTCGATTGACGACGCATCTATTGTATGGTTTGTTTAAAATAGCAACGTGGAAAACAGACAGACAGAGTTCAAATAATGTATGTTTCAGTCGATGGATGCGCAAAACGTTACAACAACGATAATCAGAAAGCGTGGACAAAACAGTTACTCTTTGTAAACTGTTAACTGCGAGTGCCGTCTGCTGTAATGTCCAGTCATTTACGCCGTCATCACCGTTGATAGCGCGAGCGCAGGTGAGACCTGAACAGCACACGTTGCTGTCTGTGTTTAAACTAACTCATTTAAGCCTTGCTGTTTTAAACCTTCAAGAACAAGACGCGAAAGAGAGCTCGCGCGCTGTGAGAAGATTTGTGTGCCCTCATCCGAAGCGCGCACAAGCTTACAGTATTTCAGTCAGCGCGCAAATACTGAGTTCTCTTTAAAGTCTTGCGCTTCGGCGGACAAATTCATACAAAAATTATGTCAACATGCCCGTCTTAGTGAGTATCCTAACAAACATAGTCGGTTATGTTTTAAGTGAATGTATATTAGTCGAGAAAGACAGCGCATGTGTAACAGTATATGTACTGGATCGTGCATGTCTTATAGGGAAAACAACTATTCCTGCTGCCTGTATTTACTGTTAAATCAAACAACAAATAACAAAGAAATCACTCACTGCTCTTGACTGAATAGTTTTTGTAACTTCAATAATGATTAATCTTTATTTATTTTATACAGTAAAGATAATATGCAGTGATATTTTATATTTGATTACTTTATCCATTTTCTGTACGTGAAAATGACTGTTAGATACCTGAAAAACCTGAAAAGCACTGTTCCTGGATCCTGGATCTGTTTTTTCGCTCTTCTTTATTCTTTTTCATGTATTATAGAAGTATCGGATCGGGACTCGGTATCGGTAGATACTCAAAATCAAATGACTCGGACTCGGACTCGAGGGCAAAAAAACGTGATCGGGACATCCCTACCGAAGACCCTTTGGTGCGGCCGTGATCGCTCAATGTAGGTCCTCAATGCCCTGACAGGGCAGAGTAATTCCAGCTCTCCCTCATCCGACGAGGGAGGCAGCGCTGAGAGGGAAATGACCTGTGCTCTGAACAGAGTCGAGAGCACTTTAGGGACGTAGCCATGCCTGGGTTTCAAGATGACCTTGGAGTCGTTGGGCCCAAATTCGAGGCATTCAGGGCTCACGGAGAGGGCCTGCAAGTCGCCAACATGCTTGACCGATTCTAGAGCAAGTAGTAGAGCGGTTTTGAGCGTCAGGGGCCTGAGGTCAGCTGAATGCAGTGGCTCAAAGGGGGGCCCTTTGAGAGCTCTGAGGACCAAGAAGAGGTCCCAGGTGGGAATAGTGAGAGGACGAGGGGGATTCAATCGCCTAGAACCTCTCAGGAAACGCACAACGAGGCTGTTTCAACCCACTGACTGGCCAGCGACGGGAGCGTGGAACTCTGCGATGGCTGCTACATACACCTTGAGCGTTGAAGGGGTGAGACCCTTATCCAAACGCTCCTGGAGGAATGACAGTATCGGGGATACGTCACACTCCACAGGGTCTATGTTGCGTGCTGAGCACCAGTCAACAAAGACCAACCATTTCTGGGCGTAGAGGCGTCTCGTGGATGGGGCTCTTGCCTGAGAGATGGTATTTAGCACGTCCCCGGGGAGGTTTACAGGCTCCCATTGAGGGACCAGAGGTGCAGAGCCCAGAGTTCTGGCTGAGGGTGCCAGATCGTCCTGTCTGCCTGAGAGAGGAGGTCCTGTCTCAGGGGAATCGGCCACGGGGCTTTTGTACAAAGCCTGAACAGCTCTTACCCCCTTTCCACCAGCACGAACCGGGTGCTAGTTCAGAGCTAGTGCTAGTGCCAGTTCGGAGTTGGTTCAACTGACGAGCCATCTAAGAACCGGTTTGCCTTTCCACAGGCTAGAGAGCCAGCAGAGAGCTCCCTGAGTCCCAGGCACTCCAAGTGGCTGAGGAGCACGGATCTGTGATGTTCTAGATCAGTTCGCGACTGGGCCAGAATGACCCAGTCGTTGAGATAATTTAGAACCCGGATTCCCATCTGTCTCAGTGGGGAAAGCGCCGTGTTCATGCACTTGGTAAAAGTGCGAGGAGCTAGAGACAGCCCGAAGGGAAGGACTGTATATTGGTAAGCCACGCCCTCGAAAGCGAATCTCAAGATTCGCCTGTGATGGGGGGCTATCTGGATGTGAAAGTAGGCATCTTTCAGGTCCAGTGAGCAGAACCAGTCCTCGGGGCAAACCTGCGCGAGGATCTGCTTCAGCGTTAACATCTTGAACTTCCGTCTCATGAGGGAGACGTTCAAGAGTCTGAGGTCTAAGATGGGTCTGAGACCGCCATCTTTCTTGGGGACGAGGAAGTAACGGCTGTAGAACCCCGATTCGCTCTCTGAGGGGGAGACTATTTCTATAGCTCCTTTCCTCAGCAGAGACATAACTTCGGCTCAGAGGACATGAGCGTCGTCCGTGTTGACCGAAGTGGGAAGCACCCCACTGAAGCGCTGGGGGCCTTCGGGCGAACTGCAGTGAGTAGCCTCTGCGGAAATGTGCTCTTTTATCAATGCCGGATGGCGGCAGGAGACGCGCTGAGAGGCGGCCGGAAGCGGGAAGGCGGCGAAGGCTTCAGCTCGGAGTCCAGCGAAGAGATGCGTTGTGTCGCTGAAGGAGAGAGAACTGAAATCCCATGGCGAAATGCCCGCTTATATAGCTATAAGCCCCGCCCGTTTTGGCGGGCTTCTTCGCGCGCTTTGTCGCCATAGGCTCGCGCAGCTACGCCGCGCCGTCACTGGTTCAACAACTTGTCTATGAGTGAACCAATGATGATGCAGTTACACTGCGTTATTGAAAAAGACTTCAGTAATGGGGAAAAAGGAGACCTTTCCCCATACGCAGTACGAGTGAAGTATCGAAAGGGAACTGTAATTTTGACCTTCAACCGTTTGGGCTCCATTTAAGTCCACTATAAGGAGAAAAATCCTGGAATGTTTTCATCAAAAACCTTAACTTCTTTTCGACTGAAGTAAGAAAGACATGGACATCGTGGATGACATGGGGGTTATTAAATTATCAGGAAATTTTAATTTGAAAGTGAACTAATCCTTTAAAGAGCCACAAAACGGTTTTTATTGTTTGAATTTCTTTAAAAAAAACTACACAATTTGAAAGCTGGGACTTTGTTTAATATCATAAGTAACCTACTCTGTCTTGACTGTCGATGTGTTGTCAGTATCCTCTTTGCTCCGCGATGTATTTTTCACTGCGTGTGGCGTGACAGAGCCATGGCTTGTCAGACAAAGCAACAGTAACTAAGGGGGGTGGGTCTTTGCGAAGGGTCAGTTGGTTATAGCTCCTAAAAACCTGTATTCTGTATGCAAATAATTTTTGTGACTCTTGCAGAATTAAAAAAACGACCTTATATCCACTGATATTCCTGAACAACTGGGTTTCACTGTGTTCCATACCACAACTTATTATGAAAGAACACTAATGCAACAAGTACAATATAATGAAGTTATTGCGTGTGCTGTAATAAATATCAGATTCCTTAGAGTCTCCTTGGGGAAAGCAAGGAAAAGAGCGGGATGAATTTATACAGCAGAGCAGACCTAAGACACTGTGTAGGTGGTGAGTGGGTAGATCGGAGCAGAAGGTCACACACACAGATCTCAAGGCTGGACCTGAACCAGTGCGAGCAATCACGTTGTCTTGGTAATGAGATACGCTGAATATTTGTCTCTTGCTCATGCACAGTGCAACAAATCAATGTCACTTAAAATGCAACTTTATTTATCATTTAATGAAGATCACATTTGTCAAACAATACTTTTAGATACTATTAAATGACAATGTGCCACTGATATTGAACAGTGACAGTCATTAAATGAATCCATCAGTAAACGCGCAGTGGGTGTTGTCGCTGAATGCACTCAGTATAACGCCTCCCCCAATGAGACTTTATTAACGTGTTGATTCTTCGCGCTATCGGGGAGTAGGTAGTTTTTTTTCTTACCTCCTCTTCCCACGCTTTCTTTTCTTTAAACTGTTGTGAGGGCAGAATATCGCGGAGTCTCCAGCTTCTGCCGCACGCGACGTTACCACAGCGCGCGCGGGAGAACAGAACAGAGCTGCTGAGAAATGGTAAGTCGTGCTGTGTTGTTTTAAAATGTAAAGTGTCTAAATATATTATAATAAAAAATGTAAACATTTAGAATATTTAACTGAGCTGGTACTTTGGATGAGGCATCAAATAATTTCTTTTTTTCTTTCTTTAAAAAACCATCATGTTCAGTTCACAAATACAATTCTCTGTTTTTTTGTGTTTTCTGGTGATGATCTTTTGGTTGACTATTGGAAAGTGGAAAGGATGAGCGCAAGATTACGGTGTGGGTCAGCTTTGTAGTGCTCACCTGGGGTGTTTGTTGATGTGAGTATTTATGCTGATTTAAGATCAGTGATCAGACCATCAAGTGGGGATCAATGGAGGGAAAACTGGCCCTAGATCAGGCCAAAAGGTATCTTGTGTACCTCTAGTGTCACTCAGTATGGGGTCACATGGAGGGTGAGAGAGTCAGGCCATATAATAAACTGTTTCATGTGTGTTTGGCACAAGTTGAGCTTTACCTGTGGCCACTTCAGTCCTTCATCTCCAGCACTAACCCACTGCAGAGCAATCATGAGTGGTGAGTGAACCCATGTCAAGGTTTTATACTGTAGATTAGTTTGGAAAATATTGGGTGACATGCTGGGTGACAATCTTACTAATAAAATTTGTCTCGTTCTTATTTTTTTCTTCTTGGTGTATTATGAAGTTTATTCTTATTTTTTAACATATTTTGACATTAGACAAACAGTCATTTGTGTCAGTTGTCTGTATGATGGTTGATTTTTTGTTAGCCAGTCCATTTTCAAAATATTTTTTACTAGAAACACAAGGGTAAGAGTTGTGAAGCAATAAATGAAAAGTCTGTCATTGTTTACTTATGTTGTTTCAAACCCATATTATTTATTTTGCCCTTGTACTTTTTTTGATATCCATCAAATATCCATTCCCTTCTATTGTATGGAAAAGAGCAACCTGGACATTCTTTTAAACATCTCATACTGTGTTCCACTGGGGGAAAAAATATCATATGGGTTTGGAATGTCAAAGGTGAGTAAACGATAACAGAATTTACGTTTTTGGGTGATCTGATTTTAACACAATGTTCACAATATTCAAGCTAGTTTCTGCCTTAGAGTAAAAACATAAAAAAGGTAATTGTGAGAAAATTGCAATTATGAGAAATAAATTCACAATTACAAAAAATTATAGAGGCAATTACAAGCCATAAAATTGCAACTGCAAGATATAGTCAGGTTAGCTGTGTCACAGCTGGTTGCAGCAGAGAAACAAAAAGAGCAGGACCTAATCTCAGCAGTCTTTCATTTATTAATAAAATAAAATAATCATCGTCAGTTCTGCAAAATATTCCTTTTTTGAATTGATTGAAAAAACACCGCTGGTGAGTGTAAAGTTTTTGGTTTTTTTTGCAATATATATGGTAGTTTTTGCGCAATTTACGTGTTTTCGTTGGGCGTATTTTCAAATTTAATTTGCGCAATTTGAAGGGTAATTGGAAACGCTTGTGGCATCGCCTATAAGGTTGGGAATCGTAAGAAATTTTCCGGTTCCGGTTCTGCCTAGCGATTCCGATTCCGATTCCGGTTCCATTAAAATAATTATAAAATATAAAAAAATCGTAGTAAGGGAAAAAATGCACAGTACTCAAACAGTCCTTTTTGTGCTTACTATTCTTGTAAAATAAATTTAACATACTGCTAATCTTAACAAGTTCACTAATAATACAACAGTTCAATTAGCTAAATTACAGTAAGGTTCATTAGATAACATCAGTTATCCACATTAACATGAACTAATAATGAACTGCATTTCTACAGCATTTATTAATCCTTGTTAATGTTAATTTCAACATTTACTAATACATTATTAAAATCAAGAGTTGTATTTGTTAACATTAGTAAATAAAAAGACTTCACTTGTTTCTGAAAGAATGATTCAGTGATATATACATTTAACAGTAATTTGTTGCCACCTAGTGGTGTAAACAATACAATCGATACAGTCGTTATTTGAAGTCCAGTTACTTACAGAAGGTGATTTATTCTATTTTGATCGGTAACATCAGCGTTTCTATCTGAATAATAAACTTTTGTATACTTCTGTGATAATTGGAATACTTGTAACATAGAAATAGTGATACTGCGTGTTTGAAAAGATTATTTATGAAGCTCTTTATATCTAAACATGACAACTGCTCTCTCTAGATTAGCGGCAGCGCCAACGTAGATTTGAATGTCGCGATTTTATTTTTGTCAGAGGTTTAATATACATGGGCGAATCGTTGTCATTTAGGAATTAGATCATGTGGGTGATGAAATCGAGAACACAATCTTTTAAAGATTAATCGTGCAGCTTTGTGCATCTCTCTCTCTCTCTCTCTATTGATATCTGATGTATATGAGTAGTGCGAGGGCTTTTCAGTGCATTCATTGCTATAATATTCATGAGGTGAGACGTTTCTATTACAGGATATGCTTCCTGCACTTCGCCCACCCATCACACCAGAACTGTTTTCGGAACAGAAACTTAGAAATCTTGCACGGTTCCTGTTCTTTTCAAAAAACACCACATACCATGTTCTCGGTTCCCAACCCTAGTCACCTCACATCGAGGCTAAAAAGTTTGCTTTTGCTTGAACCAGGTTTGCCAGGTTTTTACAACAAAACCTGCCCAATTGCTACTCAAAACTAGCCCAATCGCGTTTCTGGGGGCTCCCCCGATAAAAATCGCGTTCCGGGGGGAAAAATCCACATTCGCATTCCAGAGGCTAAATATCATGTTATGTGGGGTCGCTTCAACCCGCGGACATGAAAAACGACCCATGGCAATGGTGTAAAAGTAGGGAAAATTGGACTTGGCAACACTGGCTTGAACACGCTGCATAGACTACAGCTGACGGACAACTTGCATGGACGTTCTGCGCCTGTGTGTGAGGACATAACTCTTCCATACCAGTAGGTGGCAGTAGTCTGTGTTAGTTTACTAAAAGCATCATGGAATATTAAAGGTGCTCTAAGCGATCCTGGGTGGAGTAACTTCCTGTTGACGTTCGAAGTGTTGTCAAACAAAACAGAGGCTAGCTAGACCCTCCCTCCTCCTCCTCCTCCTCCTCCTCCTCCCTCCTCCTCCCCCTCCCCTCCATGCTTCCTGAAACAGTCATGAACGTGCATTTAAAATCATTCTTGTCGGTTATTGGCTGGAGCATGTTTATTATGTTTCGTGGTCCAGGCTGCACCAGGTAGTTTTTGTTGCCGTTTTTGGAGCTTGTGGTGACTACAGAGACCGCGGTTTTTTTTACAGTGTGTTCAGGGGACAGGCAGCTAGCGGATAGTGAGGAGATGTTTGCTGTATGTGACAAAAAATGTTTTGGCCTAAAAATGTGTGACATCACTTAGAGCACCTTTAATAATGTATTTTATATATTATAGAAAGCTATATGTTCTTGCGTACAAAATTGCAAAATGATCACAAAAAAACCCCAGCTCCCCAAAAACCGTCAGTATCAGTTGTATTGGTTGAATTACTGCTTATACCCTATAATTGGTGATTTTTTAAAATTATTCAGTTCTGCCTTAACATAAATCCTAACATATATGTGCTCACATCTGTTGTTGTGGGTAACCCTGTGCTCTCAGCATGTTATTCACACTCACAGCTGACTCCAGAACAACACTGAGATTACACACCTTCAGTTCCATCCTGTCTGCATCTGAAACAGAATATACAATGACAGTCTCAGTGGAGACACTGTGTACTGCTTATCTGAAAGTCACATGAGATTTGTTTGTTGTTTTCGGGATAAGTGCCTCAATATGACATTTATTTTGTATTTACAGTTTAAATAATCAATAAGCATGTCATTACTGTAGCTTCTCATCAACATGGCATCAGCATGTCATTAAACACGAGCTGGGATTGAAGTTGGTGCTTAACTGCAAGAGCAGGTGGTGAATTTTAATGCACTTGCTGACCATTTCTCATTTAATTAACTGCTCTCAATCACTTGAAAATGACCTTTAAAGCAGTGAGAAAATTATGTTCTGAGGGACTAATATGTGTGGCCCATTGATGTTGCTTAAAGAGAAGTGAATTAACAGTTTGTCCATGCCCCCTACAGGAGCAGTACTGTATTCTCACACGATGAAGAAAAGTTTTACAGGATGCAGTACAGAATTTATCTTTCCAATTTATCTTTTCTTTAAAAAGCAAACTCCTGTGTTACAGTGAGGCACTTACAATAAGTGAATGGGGCCGATTTCATAGGATTTAAAATACTCAGTGTTTTAGAAGTATGGAAATATAATGTTAACATGAATTTATTGTGAAAACATCACACCTTTCAGTCTAAAGTTATATCTAATTTTAAATGTTGTTGCATAACAACAAAACACAAATGAATTAATATTAGAGCTTATTAAAAATTATTTTACATTTCAGCTTTTAAGTCCTTAAAAATGGACTCTATTCACTTCCATTATAAGTCTCACCATAACCTTGAATTTTTTTTTTTAAAGATGTTTTTTTTGTCATGTAATCAACGTTGTTCTTGTGACTGTTCGTGATATACTAAGTTTAAAGGGGACCTATTATGCTTTTTTTAGTTTTACCTTTACTTTAGTGTCTGCAAGTATAATAAAGTACAAAGTCCATCCCAAAGGAATTGAATCTCTCCAAAAGAAAACATCTGCCTTAAATGCCTTATTTTCAGTCCTGCCATTATTTCTGTGATGTAGCAGTAGGGGCTTTCACACCGGAGGAACCTTTTCATAGTTCCTAGAACTATTGGCTGAAGTACCTGGATTTTGCCATGTTCGCACCACAGGAATTAGGAATGATTTTAGTTCTAGGAACTCCTTTTGGGGGAACTAAATTAGCTCCTACTTCAGAGTAGGGTCTAAACCAGCTCTATAGGAACTATCAGTGACGTAAGTGTATGTTGATTGGTCAAACGCATGTCAAACACCGGTACCCGGAATTTTTAAAAAGCCATGTAAACATACAGTATATTGCCAAACGTTTTGGAACACCTGCCTTTACATGCACATGAACTTTAATGACATCCCATTCTTAATCCGTAGGGTTTAATATGGAGTTGGCCCACCCTTTGCAGCTATAACAGCTTCAACTCTTCTGGGAAGGCTTTCCACAAGGTTTTGGAGTGTGTTTATGGGAATGTTTGACCATTCTTCTAGAAGCTCTTTTGTGAGGTCAGGTCAGTGATGTCGGCGAGAAGGCCTGCCTCGCAGTCTCCACTCTAATTCATCCCAGAGGCATTCTATCGGGTTGAGGTCAGGACTCTGTGCAGGCCAGTCAACTTCCTCCACACCAAACTCGCTCATCCAAGTCTTTATGGACCTTGCTTTGTGCACTGGTGCGCAGTCATGTTGGAACAGGAAGGCACCATCCCCAAACTGTTCTCACAAAGTTGGGAACATGAAATTGTCCAAAATGTCTTGGTATGCTGAAGCATTAAGCGTTCCTTTCACTGAAAAACAACCCCACACCATAATCCCCCCTCCACCAAACTTTACACTTGGCACAATGCAGTCAGGCAAGTACCATGGCAACCACCAAACCCAGACTCGTCCATCAGATTGCCAGACAGAGAAGCATGATTCGCCACTCCAGATAACACATCTCCACTGCTCTAGAGTCCAGTGGTGGTGTGCTTTACACCACTGCATCCAATGCTTTGCATTGCACTTGGTGATGGAAGGCTTGGATGCAGCTGCTCGGCCATGGAAACCCATTCCATGAAGCTCTCTACACACTGTTCTTGAGCTAATCTGAAGGCCACATGAAGTTTGGAGGTCTGTAGCTATTGACTCTGCAGAAAGTTGGCGACTTCTGGGCACTGTGCGCCTCAGCATGTGCTGACCCCACTCTGTGATTTTACGTGGCCTACCACTTCATGGCTGAGTTGCTATTGTTCCCAATTGCTTTCACTTTGTTATGATACCACTAACAGTTGACCCTGGAATATTTAATAGTGAGGAAATTTAAGGAATGGACTAATTGCACAGGTGGCAACCTATCACGGTACCACGCTTGAATTCACTGAGCTCCTGAGAGCGACCCTTTTTTTCACAAATGTTTGTAGAAGCAGTCTGCATGCCTAGGTGCTTGATTTTATACACCTGTGGCCATGGAAGTGATTGGAACACCTGAATTCAATGATTTGGAGGGGTGTCCCAATACTTTTGGCGATATAGTGTATTTACCTCACAAACATGGAAAACGGTGATAACGGCATTTACCTGTTATCTGCAGGGTTGTGTTCTTTTCTCCGCCTTGATACTGAAAGTTGTCATAGGAGATTTCATCTCTTAGCCCTACTTTTTGCTCTTTCAGTCATGTAGATTATGCATTTACATTCCATTCTCTGTTATCATGAGCTCCACGACACACAACAAACAGCCCTGATCGCGGCATCCTCTATTCATCGGGTTAGCGTTTGTAAATGCAGCGCTTAAAGATGCCGCTGTCGGCCGCTTCACAGTTCCTATTCCCAGTGCGAATGCAACCAGGGACATGGCCCGGGGAGAAATTAGTTCTCGGGGAACTATCCTAGTGGCTAGTTCCTAGAACTAAGTTCCTAAAACTATTCAGTGCGAAAGCCCCTTATGTCACTATGTAACATGTTTGCATTATGTCCGACTGCCGGCTTCTTTGGCTCGCCCTCAAACAAAGGTAGTTATAAGGCCAGGATAAGTTTATAAATTTTTTTCACAGCATGGGCATAACATCATTACATGGACTTCAAAAGGCAGAGGAACTGAAGAATCAGTGGTTAAAATGTATGGTCACTATATGCTTATATGCTTTTGTTGTATGGAAAAGAGTTCAATCTTCAATCTTCAAATCTTCACTTTTGGTAACTAAAACATTGTAAGTACATACCTTGTAATGGACAATACATATTTCGGCATTTAATCAATTCAAGATAATATTATTATGGTAATATTACTTACTATGAATATTACATGATGGTTTCATTAATTATTATTCCCTATCTTTCAGTCATTTCGATGTTGTGTTGATGTGATGACACTAGGGGTCGCACCTGGGAGCCCCAAGTACCTCTGATACTTAAGAAAAGGCCAATGAGAATTGGCGAGTGGAATTTGCATGCGCTGGAGGCGATCTGGGGGTTTCAATGGAAGCATTTCCACCGGGTCAATCCCCACGTGACTTCCATTAGTTTCCCCTGGTTGAGTTCATGGATGAGGGCAAACTTAATTTTTAACTCGGGGCTCAAGTAGAGGATGAGTTGTTGAATGCAGCATTGGAGGGTGGGCTAGTGCCTTCAGATGCTGAGGACTCAGTTGGACCCTCACAATCTGGTGTGGTTGCCCAGTCTGAGACCGATGCATAGTTGGCGGCCATGCTTGCCTGGGCTGCCGCAAACTTCTGGCTCAAGTGGAACCCTCTGCCCTGCCCTGCCCTGAGCGTTTGCGGTTGGATGATAGGTTCCTGGGTTCTGAGCACCTCTCACAGTCATGCTCCGCCCCAGTTCCTTTCTTCCCGGAAGTGCATGAGGATCTCACAAAGACGTGGAAGGCACCTTTCACTGCCAGGGCGTGCTTCACAAGCTCTTCCTTGCTCACTACCCTCGATGATGGGTTCACAGAGATTCCAAAGGTTGAGCAGGCGATCACGGTGAATCTATGGTCGCAGATCACCGCTACCTAGTGGAACCGTCTTAGACTTCCGTCCAGGGCCTGTAAGTTCACTTTGTCAATGACGGTGAAGGCTTACAGTGATGCTGGACAGGCCGCCTCCACCTTGCATGCTATGGACATCCTGCAAGTACATCAGGCCAAAGCACTAAAAGAGCTGCAGAAGATAGTCCTGACCTGGTAATCCTGGGATTAATGTAGGAACTGCTCTTGGCGACGACTTCCCCCTATGGGTGACAAAGAATGGTTCGCGACAATAGACCTGAAGGACGCATAATTTCAAGTCTCAATTCTACCTTGACACAGATCATTTCTTTAGTTTGCCTTCATGGGTCAGGCATACCAGTACAAGGTCCTTCCCGTCGGGTTGTCCTTGTCACCTTGCGTTTTTACAAAAGTCACAGAGGCAGCTCTTGCCCTGCTAAGGGAAGTGGGTATTCTCATTCTTAATTATCTTGATGACAGAGCATCTCTTTTCTCAGGATGTGGTTGGACTCAGTCACTATGACAGTGTGTCTCATGAGAGAGTACGCTCAGTCCGTGCTGAACTGCCTGAACTCATTCAGGGGGAAAACAGTGTTTCTACTGAAACAGTTTCAGAGACTCCTGGGGCATATGGCATCCTCGGCAGCAGTAACACCACTAGGGTTGATGCATATGAGACCGCTTCAGCACTGGCTTCAGATTCGAGTCCCAAGATGGGCATGGCACCGCAGCACACAGCACGTGGCTATCACAGATCTGTCTGTGTTCCTTAGAACAAGTTCAGGGCATGTTGTCGTTACAACGGACATGCCCAAGACAGGCTGGGGTGCTGTATGCAATAACACATTGCATACAGGGGGACTACGCTGCTTACATGGGGCTTTGAGAAGGTTACAACATGACCTGGTGCACTTGTTATTAGGCACGCAGCAGCCTGCCTGCATATGAACCGCCCAACCTCATAACAGTTCAGCTAATTGTGGTGTTTCTTATAGGGACCCCTAGTGTCATCCCATCGACACAACGTCAAAGTGACTGACAAATAGGGAACGTCTTGGTTACTATTTTTTAACTCCATTCCTTTGTGGTGGAGGGAAGGAGATGTTGTGTCCCTCCTGCCACAAAACTGAACTACCGCTGAAATGGCCAGGACACTATCTCGGCTCTTCAGCACAAACCTAAATGATGGAAAGGGACACCTCCTTTTATACCTGTGTGTCTGGGGGAGTGGCATGCAAATTCCACTTGACAATTCTCATTGGCCTTTTTTGAAGTATCAGAGGTGTTTGGGGCTCTCAAGTGCAACCCCTAGTGTCAGTGCATTGACACAATGTCTTGTTCCCTCCATCAGGGAACAGAGCTTACAATAGTAACTATCCCTGCTTCTCAATCAGCTCCCTAGCTCCCTAGGTCATGAATCAGTATATCATGTAAATGAATATGGCCGATTCCCTGATCAGTGCCCTGACTACTGAACTAGGGAGCTAATGAGATGCACGCCAAGATTCTCTTTGAGAGATGGTGAACTTTAAATCATGAAACATTGCAAGTAACAAAAAATGAATTTTAGCCTTGACATACTTTTCCTCAATGTTTTGCCACAGTTTCCCATGAAACACTCTTGGACCATGTATTAGAGCTGATTATGAATGAGAAGCCTCCAAACAGCACCAGCCTGTTTCTAAGTGAAGACTCTGAGAAGCCACAGCGTGCTGAGGAGGGGCTCCACCATCTGTGCCGAGTATTACAGAAGCAGATGTCAGGAAGTAGGCGAAAGATGGGCTGCATCACACGAGACAGCGTGAAGATGTTCCTGCGGAGGAACACGTTTGTGATCTTCACAGTGGCTGCTGTGGCTTTAGGTGAAGCAGTAAATCAGTTGGCAAAACAACAGGAAAAGCACATAAAGTTGTATTTGTTTTTTGTTAATAGTGGCACTGTTTAGGAAGTGTGAAGTCCAAAAGAGTTTACAGATTAGCTAACTTAAGTTTCACATTAAATTTCTGTCTGTTTCACTGTATGTAGGGGTGGTGCTGGGTTTTGCCCTGAGACCTCATAACCTGTCCATCAGGGAGGTGAAGTATTTCTCTTTCCCTGGAGAGCTGCTGATGAGGATGCTTCAAATGCTTGTTCTACCCCTCATTGTCTCCAGCCTTGTCACAGGTATGCCTGAAAAACATTTATTAATTTAGGTTAATTGTTCATTGTTTATTTGTTTATTCATAATACATTTACTACTGTTAATATATAGGCTACAACTTGAAATGTTTAAAAATTTATAATATAGACTACTGTTCAAAAGTTTGTGGTCAGAAGGTTTTTTTTTAAGAAATGAATAGTTGATCAAAAGGGACAATAAAGACAATTATAATGTTACTAAATAATTCTATTAAATAAATGCTGTTGGTTTGAACTTCCTATTCATCAAAGAATTGCCTTTGTCTTGGTTCTTCATGTTTTTGTGCAGGAATTTCCTCTTTGGACAGCAAGGCTTCTGGGAAAATGGGAATCCGGGCCATTATCTACTACATGGTGACTACGTTTATAGCAGTTTTCATCGGTATTGTCATGGTGATTATTATCAGGCCGGGTAAAGGCAGCAGGGATAGTCCAGTGGCCTCTAGTGGCAGCATTGAGCCAATGCAGGCCGCTGATGCTTTTCTGGACCTGATAAGGTGGGGAGAAATTTTCGTTTGACTGTTGCAATCCTTGTTTATTTTTTAGATGTTATGGGATCTGATTTTTTCTTGTTCCTACAGAAATATGTTTCCACCAAATTTAGTTGAAGCCTGCTTTAAACAGGTTTGTAAATTCACTTCTAATGCATTTCCATAAGAGTAAAGTGCTTCTACTCATTTGGTACAAGTAACAGATATTACTAACCACCCATTTTTCTTGCAGTACAAAACAATATACAAGAAAAATGTGTTGACAAAAAATGTCACCATCATCGTCAATGCAACAGACAACATCAACTCTACAGATCTCAGCCAATTATCCAACTTAAGCACAATCCTGCAGACCATTCAGGAGACGGTGGAAGATGTGGTTCCTGTCTCAGGTTCCTCGAATGGCGTGAACGCCTTGGGGTTGGTGGTCTTCTCCATGTGCTTTGGATTAGTGATTGGAAACATGAAACAGCAGGGCCAGGCTCTCCGGGACTTCTTTGACTGCTTGAATGAAGCCATAATGCGCTTGGTGGCCATCATTATCTGGTTAGTGTCCAATTATGATGTTATGATAACCCTCCTGCGGAGGCCCTGATGACAGTGAGGCAGCCATTTAAGAGTCAATGACATGATGCTATTAATTTATTCAAAAATACATTAAAAATGGAATTCATAAATATAATGACTGGAATACACCTCTTCAAAGGTTATATTTTTAATTTCTTTGTTACAGTTTATTTTGAAATTTTTTTGGGGATCATAAAGTAAAAATGTCAGTGATACTATCTTTATATCACAATGAAAAAGTCACATAAAAAAATGAAAGTCTTGAAAGAAAATCTTAGGGCTATCAAGTAATTTGGCAGTAGTGGCCAAAAGTGATGTCTGGAGGGGATATTTGTTTTTAATCTCCCTACACGTTCAATTAAACCATCAAAATATGAGGAAAATATTTCATATTTTTAAAAATATTTTAAATATGAGAAAAGAACTAAACACTGAACTTGGTTAAGGTATTTATCTGAAAAAAAAAGAAGACACGTAGTGACAGGGCCAGCCCAAAGGGAAGGACCTTGTACTGATATAACCTTTTTATTTTACTCTAAAACCTGCATAGAAAAACAAAAAGCTTACAGGACAAAAAACATGCATTGACTATATAATCATAATCATAATCAGTTATTAATGTTTCTTTGATTATCTCGATTATCTTTGATTATCTACAACCTGTTTTTGCATGTGTTCATAATTCCTTTATATGTCAAAAATTATGTCCGCATAATTTGGCATGTTTCATTGCGTTATCACAAATAAAACAATTGACTCCAAGCTCAACTACGCAATATGTGTCACAGATCCCTTGTCTCCTGGACTCCAATTCCCATAATCCTCCTGTTCTCCACACCTGCACTCACTCATCATCTCTCATCATCATCACCTGGACTTCCTCGTTTGCACTCCCTTTATATTGGACTCACTCCCTTCACTCCTTGTCTCTTCTGAATGTTGTATAGTGTGTATGTTTGTGCATGTTCATTAAATACCCATTATTGTGGATATCTGCTCACGCCTGGTCTCTACTGCAACATATGCACGTAACAGGAGAAGAGACCAAAACCACAGGATATTCACAAAAGAAGATGGGAATTTTACTGACTCCCTTGCACCCCGAATCTCTCCGGGCGGACGAGAGGCTTTGCCGTTTGCGGCAGAGTGGCAGGCCGTTGGAGAGGTATGTGGAGGAGTTTTTATGTTATCTGGTGAGCTGGCCTGACGCCTGTCTTAATGCTGTGTTTCTGATGGGACTGGACAAGGATGTAATTCGTTATAACGAACCAGCCTGTAATTTCTCCTTAGTCGATTCTCTAAATATAATTCTCCTTTTAAATGGTTCTAAGTATGAAGTAGGCAAACTTCTAGAGAACCAGTGTAGTCCTTGTCCAGCCCCATCAGCAGCCTATCGAGCCTTGGCAGCTCACCTCGCCCCAGAACCCTACACATACCGCTTCAGCGGTCCTGCCTACTCCAGGCCGCCAGTCGTCGCCGCTGAACCTGCCGCTCCAGTCCTCTCCGAGCCTGCCGCTCCAGTCCTCTCCGAGCCGGCCGCTCCAGTCTCCGCCGCCGAGCCGGCCGCTCCAGTCTCCGCCGCCGAGCCGGCCGCTCCAGTCTCCGCCGCCGAGCCGGCCGCTCCAGTCTCCGCCGCCGAGCCGGCCGCTCCAGTCTCCGCCGCCGAGCCGGCCGCTCCAGTCTCCGCCGCCGAGCCGGCATCTCCAGTCTCCGCCGCCGAGCCGGCATCTCCAGTCTCCGCCGCCGAGCCGGCATCTCCAGTCTCCGCCGCCGAGCCGGCATCTCCAGTCTCCGCCGCCGAGCCGGCATCTCCAGTCTCCGCCGCCGAGCCGGCATCTCCAGTCTCCGCCGCCGAGCCAGCATCTCCAGTCTCCGCCGCCGAGCCAGCATCTCCAGTCTCCGCCGCCGAGCCAGCATCTCCAGTCTCCGCCGCCAAATCTACGGCCTCAGCCTGCAATGAGCCCAATCCTGCCCTGAAACCCATGCCATTCCTCAGACTCACTAAGGCCCTCCTGAACGTCCCCAAGTATTTTTTGGGGAGGGGGCCTAGTACCCGTGGGTGGGGGACATGTGGACGCTACATATGTGGGTAGGGCTCAAGATCCACCATGGCAGCCCACGGCACCTGATCCACCATGGCCGTCCACGGCACCTGATCCACCATGGCCATCCACGGCACCTGATCCATGTTTGTGCCCACGTCTCCTGACCCGCCTTGGCTCATGGACCCGCCCTGGAGACCTCCACTTCAACCCATGCCTCTCCCTGCACCGGCATGAGGTCTCCAGGGCGCCCACCCCCCCCTCCTCGTTGTTACATCTATGGCGTGAGGCCACGCCTACTGGGAGGGGGGAGGGGGGAGGGGGAGGGGGGGGGTAAATGTCACAGATCCCTTGTCTCCTAGACTCCAATTCCCATAATCCTCCTGTTCTCCACACCTGCACTCACTTCCCTCGTCATCTCCCCATCATCACTCATCATCATCACCTGGACTTCCTCGTTTGCACTCCCTTTATATTGGACTCACTCCCTTCACTCCTTGTCTCTTCTGAATGTTGTATAGTGTGTATGTTTGTGCCTGTTCTGAGTTTATTCATTAAATACCCATTATTGTGGATATCTGCTCACGCTTCGTCTCTACTGCAACATATGCACGTAACAATATGCTTATAAAATCTTTAACATATTTGTAATAAGATTTGAATAAAGGGTGAAGATGTCAATTTTACTAGGCCATACTTCACTTTTGGCCACTGCTGTATATTCAAGGAACGTTTCTTGAAATGGTCTAGAAGTTTTTTAAAAACCTGAAACATGAATTCAGAAAACATTCAATTCAACATGAAAGAACTTTGGTATATAGATTCCACCCCCCCCCCCCCCCCACCACAGTTAAGTAAGAATGGGTGGTTGGTAATATCTGTTACATTTATTATGGCTTACAGATGACTTTTTTATTGTGACTTCTTATTATTGGCATGTATATGGAGGTAGTAATTAAACACATGATGCAGATTAACAAACAATAACTTCTTTACTTTACTAAAAGAAAATTAAGAAAATAAAACTAAACAAAACATAATCCTGACAATTATCATTTAAAGATTCATATTTTCTAACTGTGGTGGAAATGAGCTTCCAGGTACAGTATTTGACATTGGCTTGAGTAGAGAAATTATTGTAACTTTGAAATAAAAATCTTTAAATTCAAGCTATTGTGGTGAAATTTCAATTGAAATACAACATACAATAAATGCTTTATTTATGGATGCATGTATGTTGAAGCCACCATTATTGAATGTCTGTCCCATTTGGCCTCTGTTGAGCAGGTATGCTCCAGTGGGTATCCTCTTCCTGATTGCAGGGAAGATTGTTGAGATGAAAGACCTTGCTCAGGTGGGCGGACAATTAGGGATGTACACGGTATCTGTCATTGTTGGGCTACTCATCCATGGCCTGTTCGTTCTACCTCTGCTCTTCTTTGTGGTGACCAAGAAGAACCCTTTCACCTTTATCGGTGGGCTACTACAGGCTCTCATCACAGCTCTAGGCACCTCATCCAGGTAACCACCTGTGTAAATAAAATATTTGCAATATCTATTGGTAGTCAGATGTATTGATTCAAATCATATGTATGTCACATATTGTCTGTATATATTTATACACATTTAAACTAAATGTGTAATAATAATTGATAAACTAAAATTGATCATGTGTAATGGATTAAGTGTATAGTAATTACATAAATCATATCAAATATTTATAATAAATAATCATTGCTAAAAGCCTGGCAATTTTGTGTTTAACAATCTTTTATTATGTAGTGACCTTTAATTCAGAGCAAGAGAAACTGGGAAACCAAGAGAAACCAAACAAAAACAATGAAACTAAGCAAAACAAAACATAATCCTAACATAGTGCTCCCTTTTAGTCGGTCATGTTCGACGTTACGTCAACGTCACTGTCGTATTGGGATATCACCTGAGAGCCCTATCACCTTTGAGTGTAAACTAAATGAGCCAATGGAGATTGGCATGCAAGATTTGCATCTCGCGCTCTGCCCCGCAGCACGGGTATAAATAGGAAGTGGATGCAATGCACATTTGTCTTTCGTTTTGGAGCCGAGCTGTATGTTCCTGTCTCCTGAAAGTACTGTTAAAAGTCGAGCCATCTTCGGGAAGAAGCCTCTCTGTGTCCTGTGTTGGTGTGACAGCACTTTAGCGGGATCGCAGCCTCTGTTGGGCACAGAGAGTTGCGTCTTCTAAGAATTAGCTGTTTTTACAGCCTAAAATAGTGAGTGCACACCACAGGCTGCACTATTCCCTGTGTGTGTATCGTGGCCATTTCCCCTGTGTTTCAACATTGTGAGAGAGCAACACTCTTTTTAAAGATGTCATTCCACCTGTGCGTTTCTGGATGCGGTCGATATCTGATCCCAGCTGATGGCCATAGACACTGTCTTACGTGTTTGGGCATGTTACGGTGTTGCGGTGTTACGTTCAAGACTCCATTACCTCCAAGGAGGTGGAGTCCCCTCACCTATGCCAAGATCTAGACCCCTTTGGCTCCACCTGACGACCAGATGCTTCATCCTCTTGGGATGAAGACTTGGCTACGTTACCCCTGTCAGGGTCCGTAGCATTGCACAAGCCTGACCCAGAAATGACTGATATGCTTTTCCATGCTGTAGAGAGAGTTGGGCTCGAGTGGAGGCCTCCACTGTGTCCTGAACCCTTGAGGCTCGGGGCAGCCCATGCTGCTTCTCAGCGCCCTGCCGCAGTACCTTTCTTTCTGGAGGTGCATGAAGAGGTAACTAGATCATGGAAGGCACCTTTTTTTGCTATAAACCGGTCTGGTTCCTCTTCCCCTCTCACTACCCTTGATGGCGGGGTAGTCAAAGTGTACACGGAGATTCCTGGTGTGGAGCTGTAGTGATGCAGCTGTGTCCTAAAGGCACTTCATGGAGGGGTAATCCCCGTCACCCATCCAAGGCTTGTAAGTTCTCGTCCACTCTAACTGGCAAGGCTTACAAAGCCGCTGGACAAGCGGCCTCCACAATCCGCGCCATGGCCCTCCTGCAGGTCTACCAGCTGGAGGGCTGGGCGGAGAATCTTGTGTTTCCTTTTGTTTTTGTTCTGCAACTGGCCCCACAGCCAGTGGTACCCAAACTGGGCATCCAGTTTACCTCCGTGCTGGCCAGTGATGGTCCTGTCTTGCGGCTAGAGATCGCAGTCCTGCTGGCGAAGGATGCGATGGAGCTGGTCCCTCCAGCCAATAAGAAGACAGGGATCACTGAAACTTTTTCGGAGGCTCCTGGGGCATATCGCATCCGCAGCCACAGAAACACCGCTCAGATCGCTTCATATGAGGCCATTATGAACACTGGCTTCACAGCCGAGATGGGCGTTGTCGTTGCCTAATCTTCAGCCTGTGGTTGGACCCTGGGTTTCTATGAGCAGGAGTTCCTCTAGAACAAGCCCAACCAGACCTGGTTTCCAGACATGGCCTCTCCTTTCTCTAAGGAAGGACCTGTTTTCATAGAAATGGGGCACTCTATGGCACCCGCGTCCAGACGTTTGGAATCTCCACATCTGTTCTCTGGACAGGATGTGTCTTACAGCTTGGGTTAGGTGGAACAGCAGTACCTGACTTCCTCTGTGTAAGCCCTGTTCCATCGTCCGCTCTAAGGTGCGGGAAGAGTAGGAGGCTTACGCAGAGCACTGGAAGTGGCAGCAACAGTGGCGTTTTCCTAGAGATCCCAATACGTCGGTGACACTGACGTAAAGACGAACATACATAACCCTCGTGTTATAAATGTACATTTTTTTTTATAATAAAATATAAAAAACTGAATTTACAATGTTAATAACTGTGAACACGTGTCCTGACAGTTTGTTAATAGGTTCCATTTATGGTTTCACTGGTATTTTGCTAACTATACACTCCTGAATAGATGTGAATTGCCACCTTTTGTTTTAACAGCACATGATTCTATGGCATTATTATTTTCTTTTCTTCCTCAGCTCTGCCACCCTGCCTATTACTTTCCGTTGTCTTGAAGAAAACAACCATGTGGACAAACGAGTGACACGTTTTGTGCTACCAGTTGGAGCCACAATCAACATGGATGGCACAGCTCTGTATGAGGCAGTGGCAGCCATTTTTATTGCCCAGGTCAATGACATGGACCTGAACTTTGGCCAGATCCTGACCATCAGGTTAGTTTTGGCAAGCACAAGTACAGGTACTGAAGGAGTGTTTATCTCTTCTCATTCATTTTGCAAAACAGCTTTACTTTGCCAGTTTTCTCCTTGACTCCTGTGGGCCAATTTCCATAAAACTCAGCTTTTTCCAAATTAAAAAGCTCTCATGTTTCTTTCAGTATTACGGCGACTGCCGCTAGCATTGGAGCAGCAGGCATCCCTCAGGCTGGGCTGGTTACCATGGTGATAGTATTGACATCGGTGGGACTGCCCACAGAGGACATTACACTGATCATCGCAGTGGACTGGTTCCTGTGAGTCTCTCTCAAATGTCACGTTGAAGCATGCGGCTCCAGTAGAGCGCACTCTCTCAAAGGTTATTGATACATAATGCAGAATGCTAATCTGAAGGAGTGTTAGCAATGTTGACACATTCTGCTTTTTATATTGTGCTTCCATAATACTACATTTACATTTACATTTATTAATTTGGCAAACGCTTTTATCCAAAGCGACTAATACTAATACACTGAATTGAAAACATTCAACGTTCCTCTTCAGCGACTGATTCAGGTATTGTCACATAACTAGTCAGGCTTCTGTGCACCAGACATGAATGATTCCTCAAATCATGCAGTTTGTTGAGAAGAGGTGTGATATTACTTTTTTACAGTTGCAAAAAAAAAAAAAAAGGCTAAAAATTGCCATGTGCTTACATAAGAGACCCAAGACATTTCTAGAGTCCAGAGATTCATAGAGACCACATGAAACACTCATCCTAATCACCCTAGAAACCACCTAGGTAACGTCTTGGCAACCATCCACAACACCCTAGTGTATAACATCATGCCAATAACTACCCAGAAAACCATAGCACCTGCATAGCAACACCCTGGCAACCACCCCTAATACCCTAGCAACATGCAAAAAACACTCAGAATCCCTTTAGCATTTGCATAGCACACGCAATCACCCAAAATACACTAGCAACTGCATAGCAACATCTTGGCAACCACCCAAAATACACTAGCTACTGTGTAGCAAGACCAAGGCAACCAACCACAACACCTTAGCAGTAACAGTCAGTACTAAACAGTAAGTACAGCAAGTAACCATCTAGCAACGCCTTGCCAGTCACCCACTACGACTTAATAACTGCATAACAACATTATGAACCTCACTCAGAATACTTTAGCATTTGCATTGCAGCACCATAAAGACTAACATGGCTACATGCTAGCAACACCGTGGCAACCACCTGCAACACCCCAGCACTGTGTTGGCGAGTTTTGCTCAGCAAGCAAAATACAGAAAATTTCAGAAAATACAAAAAGGTGTAAATGTAAATATAATGTAAATATTTTGTGTGGTTCTTCAGGGATCGACTCAGGACCACCACCAACGTGCTGGGAGATTCGTTTGGTGCCGGGATTGTTGAGCATCTATCACGACAGGAACTTCAGAACCAAGATGTAGAAATCAGCAACTCTGTGATTGAGGAAAATGAAAAGCCATATCAGCTGATCTGTCAAGAGAATGACTCTCTCAAGCATCGTAACAGTGAAACCACCATGTAATAATTCTCATATAGTTATAGTTCACACCTTCAGCACTGTTATATTCTGAAAATCACAACTTGCAGAATAAAATGTTGGAAAGAAGACAGCCATATGAGTATGTTGAGAATGTAACATGCCAATCCAACATTTTATCCGTCAGTATTTTCATTTACTTTTTTCATTTACAATTACATCCAAGGCAAAGTAGCACCCAATTAAAATAACACTATGCTAGTTTTATAATGCTGATTTGAGACTGTTAAAAACACATCTTTGTAATTTGTATAAATATTGTTATAGAGTTGGTTGATGTCACTGAACCAGCATTACTTCACAATGTGTTTCAGATGTTTGAGCTATATTACCTCATACACACAATGCCAAACTCATAGATGTAGAGACAAAGGGAACCTTTTTGAGTTACTTTGATGTTCTTATTGTGTTTTTGTTATCTAACATATCAATGAGGTCATTTTTGTAGATGTTTATATGATATTGTAATCAGTTATTTATATAATTTACCCCCGGTTTCACAGACAAGGCTTTAGCTAGTCCTAGACTAAAATGCATGTTTGAGCTGTTTTAACTGAAAGCAACTCGTACTGACAAATCTTAAAATATGTCACTTCCAAGATGCATACCAGTAATGTTTTTTTTCTAGGGTACGTTTATAAAAGCTACTTAAATATCCTATTGCCTAATCCTGGTTTAGGCTAAGCCCTGTCTGTGAAACCAGGTCGTAATGTTTCTTTGATGGATTGAGCTTTTGCTTTACTCACTGTTACGTGATGGACTGTGTGAAGTATATATTTCCCCCATTAAGAGTGGCTTTTAGTAACATTATTTGTTTTGAATCAATCCTTGATAGCACATATCAGCAGGTGAATGATTTTTGTTTTGTGGTGGAATATGGCTGTTATTCTAGGATTATTTAGTGTGTTCTGGTTCTCCAGACAGTTTGTATTGTGAAGTGACAGTTGTTTTATTTATATTTGAAGTCTATTAGCCTGCTTTATAAATATGCCCAGATTGTGCAGCCCATATTGCAGCTGTGTCTGTGTGAAAAACTTGAATGTTTACCACAGTCCCCAAACAGTTTACTATCACACAAGAGTTCATTACGAATTCACTTCACAATCATCTCTGGGTTTTGATAAACAGTATCTATCTCTTTTAATAGAGATTATCTTTAAATGCAAACTACAGTATGTGAAAATGGTGTTATGTTGTTTAATATTTCTTATGGTATTTATATAACCATAAATGCTACAATTTTGTTTGTTGTATTTATTAATTTATTTTGAGTTTGCTTTTTTGAGGTAATGGTATAGTTTGAGTTATTTGGTATTATGGATTCTGGAATGTGTTAAGATGAATAAATGTCTCAGGAATAAAAATTCTCATTTTACAGTGTTTGTCTTGTCACAACAAACCACAGCACACAGTTTCCCACTGTTAGCAAATTTCAGTAAATGACATTCACAAAACAGCATCCTCTAGTGGTGTGTAGTGGTAGGATTCAGTCATTTTGAAAACTACTGGCACATATACACCGATCAGGCATAACATTATGAGCACTGACAGGTGAAGTGAATAACACTGATTATCTCTTAATCACAGCACCTGTTAGTGGGTGGATATATTAAGCAGCAAGTGAACATTTTGTCCTCAAAGTTGATGTGTTAGAAGCAGGAGAAATGGTCAAGCGTAAGGATTTGAGCGAGTTTGACAAGGGCCAAATTGTGATGGCTAGATGACTGGGTCAGAACATCTCCAAAACTGCAGCTCTTGTGGGGTGTTCCCGGTCTGCAGTGGTCAGTATCTATCAAAAGTGCTCCAAGGAAGTAACAGTGGTGAACCGACGACAGGGTCATGGGCGGCCGAAGCTCATTGATGCAGGTGGGGAGCGAAGGCTGGCCGGTGTGGTCCAATCCAACAGATGAGCTACTGTAGCTCATATTGCTCAAGAAGTTAATGCTGGTTCTGATAGAAAGGTGTCAGAATACACAGTGCATCTCAGTTTGTTGCGTATGGGGCTGCATAGCTGCAGACCAGTCAGGGTGCCCATGCTGACCCCTGTCCACCGCTGAAAGAGCCAACAGTGAAGCATCAGAACTGGACCATGGAGAAATGGAAGAAGGTGGCCTGGTCTGATGAATCAAGTTTTCTTTTACATCACGTGGATGGACGGGTGCATGTGCGTCGCTTACTTGGGGAACACATGGCACCAGGATGCACTATGGGAAGAAGGAGAGCTGGCGGAGGCAGTGTGATGCTTTGGGCAATGTTCTGCTGGGAAACCTGCTATCCATGTGGATGTTACTCTGTGACACGTACCACCTACCTAAGCATTGTTACAGACCATGTACACTCTTTCATGGAAATGGTATTCCCTGGTGGCTGTGGTGTCTTTCAGCAGGATAATGTGCCCTGCCACAAAGCAAAAATGGTTCAGGAATGGTTTGAGGAGCACAGCAAGTTTGAGGTGTTGACTTAACCTCCAAATTCCCCAGATCTCAATCCAATTGAGCATCTGTGGGATGTGCTGAACAAACAAGACCGATCCATGGAGGCTCCACCTCACAACTTACAGGACTTAAAGGATCTGCTGCTAACATCTTGGTGCAGATACCACAACACACCTTCAGGGGTCTAGTGGAGTCCATGCCTCGACGGGTCAGGGCTGTTTTGGCAGCAAAAGGGGACCAACACAATATTAGGAAGGTGGACATAATGTTAAGCCTAATCAGTGTATATCATGCTAATAGAAATGAACAAATAGTCACTTTGAGAACAGGTGTCTTTTTATAGAGTCTGAGAATGATGATGATGTGTGACTTTTGCCCTTCCTTGGTCTTTGTAACATTATTTGTTTTCTTCTTTTGATCACATGGTTCAAACAGAAGTTCCCTTAAAGGCACAATATGTAAGATTTTTGGATTAAAATATCCCAAAACCACTAGAACTATGTTATTTTGTTGACTTGTGTACTTAGGTTATCCCAAATGTTTCCAACAATGTTTAAATCGAGAGAAATTCGCTATTTTAATGAGTGTAACGGGCCGTGTCATTGTGTTGCCTGTCAATTATGTAATATCTGCATTACCCTCGATTTCCGGTTTTACTTCCATAGAAACCATGTAAACATTAAAGAAGCTTTAATAAAATGTGTTTTATTAGACAGGTGAGCCTAATAATAGTCTTATTGTTTAAATCTCGTTTTCTTGATTTACCACAAGAAACATATTTGTATCCAAAATGTAAATCAGACAACAATATTTTGTCAAGCAGCTAACATAACATAATCAGAAAGAGCTTTATTTGTAGTAACAGTAATATGACATTTTCTCCACCATATAATGTTTTAAAATGAATTGCATACCATTATAAACCAACTGCATACCATTTAGAAACTCAAGTTATCCAGCTTTCATTAATATATTCTAATATCGATCTAGCTTACTGCAATGTACAACAAATGTGTCTCATACTAGCCACCGAACAAACGCAGAGAGTAACATTATAACATAACTTTCAACACTAAAATGTTTTTGTACGATTTTTTTTTTACGAATTTTTAGTATGATTGTTTTGACCAAGTAAAACAGCTGTTTCATTAGAATGAAATAAAATAATTTTAAGAAAGTTCAAATTTAGGAATGAAGGAGAATGTTAAATGTAACTTTAATTGTAATTTTAACCGTAAAATATGCATAAACAACAAAGCAAAAGGAGCGCCAGTGGCTGAGTGTGGCATATAAGCATAAAAACAGCAAGGTAAAATGTCCCAGGCTCTTGACCCCACCTGCTTTAAACCACAGTAACGTTAATAAAAGTTTAATGCATTAGCTTATCCACGAACATGATTTCTGCCTGATGAGTCATGATGAGTGAACATGATGAGTCCCATCGGATTGCTTTCCATCAGCTTTGGAGGTAAAGACATCAACTCCCATGATTCCACACCTTAATTATTGTTTTGAATAAGCAACCTCTAGGGGGAAATCTTACATAATGTGCCTTTAAAAACACAAGTATTTAGATTTTTTTTTTTTCAAATAAGTTGTTGATACTATAATCCATCCATTCATTTTCCAAGATTCTTGTAAGGTCACAAGGATGCTGGAGCCTATCCCAGCATCTCAGGCCATGCAGTGATTATAGTGTAATATCTTTTCTATATCAAAATTAGGTTTGGAAATGTATAAAAGTGTAGATTTTCATGAAGAACAAAGACATCCAAAAGGCAAAAATGGTGCAGACCTATAAGTCTAAAATTTTAGAGAGAATTTGACTGAAGTAATATAAGATCAAATATCTAATCTAATATCTAATATCTAATATCATTTTAAAATAAACTGGGTTTATGTACTCAAACCTTTTGTGAAATATACATTTAATTTTTCATATAAATCATCCACTGGGAGAGGGGGGAAAGTCTGTTACAATAAAAACAAAATGATTTTCAATATTTTTCTTTTATTTTTATATATAAAAATCAGTTGTGTTTAACATACACAAGAGATTCTGTAATTGCACTATAAATTGTTTGAGAACAGTCATACCAGCTTACTGGACTCTATAGAAGAGCTTGTATAAGTTATAGAGACTATACATAGCTGCAGAGATTATAAACAACCTTAAACAAGTCTCAGAGAAGAATACTTTGGCATATAGATTAACAGTCATTTGAGAGGACATCTAAATATCACAATATATCTGGATAACATACTGTTTGGTAGTGAATCTACATATATTTGTGTAGTGAGTCTACATATATTTCCTTATACATATATAAGAAAACAGCGACACACGAGAAGGCTGGAGTTTCATCAATCACCTGTCTTCCCTCAAATTTCACTTGGTCTGAAAAAAACAAACAAAAACAAAACAACAACAACTCTGATTACTTTAATTTTCACAGAGATTGCCAAGGTAAGTATCGTCAAAGTGAAGACTAAAAAAAAGCAGTTACCTACTGAAATATTTAAATATTTTCCCCATTCATTTTCTCCATTGTCATTAAAAAAAAAAAAAAAAAAAAAATTTGAATGAGTGAACTACTTCTCATGAAGCCTCATAAATTGCGTAATTGATGGATGGAAAGGGATGGATGGATGACTATATTGACTAGTCATTAATTATTATTATGAAATGCCATATATTTGAGGTTTATTGCAAAGTATATGAAATATATGTTGATTGAAAGTGTAGGTAGACTTGATTAAGTCACATATTAGTAGAAAATCTGCCATTATTAGAGATTTTATTATTTTAACAGTATTGTTTCTGCCACTGAATAAAAAATAAAAAAGGTAACTGCGACTTTTTATCTCACAATTCTGACTTTTATTGTGAGATATAAACTCACAATTCTGATTTTTTTGGTAACATTTTACTATGGGGAACACATATTCACTGTTAATTATGACTTTTCCCTCAATAAATCCCTAATTTAGCTTATTAAATAGTTAGTAAGGTAGTTGTTAGTAAGTTTAGTTATTGGGTAGGATTAAGAATGTAGAATAAGGCATTAATATTTGCTTAATAAGTACAAATAAACAGCCAATATTTTAGTAATATGCATGCTAATAAGCAACTAGTTAAAAGACCCTAAAATAAGAGATACTACTTTTTTTTTCTCTTAACTGCGAGTTTATATATTTATATATTGCAAGTTATAAAGTCAGACTTTTCTCCTCAGAACTGGACTTTATAACTTGCAATTGTGAGTTTATACCTTCGCAATTCTGAGAAAAGTCGTCAGAATTGCAAGATATAATCTTGCAATTGACCCTTCGCTGGGAGTTTGATTGACAGGCAATCTAACCAATCATAATGCCGAATCCGCCATTTTGTCTGACAAAGCAGTCAGGGGAATTAGTAGATTAACATTGGTGGACTTCAACTTGAAAACTGATATGTACTGACGTCCTTCAGTGGTTGAAATGTGGTTAATTCATGTTTATTTGATGATATTAACTTGTAAGAAGAGATGATCGGTTCATGAGCCGCTTGATCTGAGGCGCTACAGCAATCTTTCACGACACATTAAAGAGCCCCAAAACGGTATTTATTGTTTAAATTTCTTTAAAAATACAAAATTTGAAAATTGAGACTTTGTTATATATCAAAAGTAACCTGCTCTGTCTTGTCTGTCGATGCGTTGTCAGCTTATTCTTTGCTCCGTGTTGTATTTTTCACTGCGTGAGAACATGTGTGGCGTGAGAGCGCCATGGCTTGTCGGACATAGCAACAGTAACTAAAGGGGGTGGGTCTTTGTGAACGGTCAATTGCGAGTTATATGCGAGTTTATCACATAATATCTCATTGCATGTTTAATCTCTCAATTCTGAAAAAAAAGTCAGAATTGAAAGAAAAAGTCGCAAATATTTTTTAATTTTTTAATTTCATGGCGAAAACAAGCTTCCATAAAATATACATATACACAAATACACATAAAATAAATATCTATTTTATGTATATGTGATATTTCCATGAAATATTATATATACATAATTGGTGGATTTCTCTTCAGGATTATAGTTAGTGTAGTTCTTTACAGGGAATTTACCAGTTAAATGCAGTTTTGTTTCAGATAAAGCTGAAATCACACTGACTTGTGGCTTCTACAGAATCATGTACCATCTCTTAACCCCTGTGCTCATGGTAGGTCCATCGTGAAAGGTTGATATCAAAAATGAATGTATCAATGGAAAAAATGAATGGGAGTCTTACTTCCAGAACCCTACTTTTGCACTGTATTGAAATGGCGTGCTGCAGATCTTGTTTACCTTGTTCATCTTTTGGGAGTTAACAACATCGACCTGTCAACAAAGAGAAAACGATACTTAAAGACACTCAATTTCTGGACCACAGAGCATAAGTTTTATTCGGACAGCGATACTGCCGTTACTTTCTTTAATCCATGGAGATCTTACCTCCGACATAACGGGCAGATTCATATGCCGATGTGGCCACATGGTCCTGTGGGCTTTGGCTTCCATCCTCTGGTTCAGTTTCCGTAGTAACCTCTTCACCTTCCTGTCTCTTGGATCAGCGCACTTCACCGCCTTTTTGGTGTACAGTCTGTCGTGATTCAAACAATCGAGAACATGAGCGCCAAGATTTCAAGAGCTCCCTCCAAAACCTCTCTCTTTACATACAGCAAATCCCAAATCTCTTAATCTGCTACGCTTCAAGTCAGCGCAGGCCAAATTGGCCCCGGTGAAGAAACAGTTTGGGCATTGTCCACCAAGCCTGAGTGCATTCTTTTGCTCTACTTGCCTGACAATTACTGCTCTCAGTAATAAAAATCTGACCTGCTTAGACGGCAATGCCTGTGAGCTTTAATAGGGCATATTTTCCATGTCTGTGATTGTTCCAGGATGCCTGGAATACTTGCATGATGGCTCTTATGCTGCAATCCGGCCCCTCCGTCTGCCTCTCATAGCTCAGGACATCTTTGGTCCGGACTTTGCCTTGAGAGTACTGCATGCAGCACTGAACATCTCGCTGCATTTGCACACCCTTCCCTGGCATAGAGAGAAGTCACAAACCAGCAGCAGAATTCAACAAAGATTCACACCTGGAACCCATCGACAAGTATCATAACTGATGAAATTATGCATAGAAACTGGCATGTTCAACAGTTTGCAGAGGAAATTGCATGTCATAATCAGATTTGGACTCCTTTTCGTCCTTTTTGGAGCTTCCTGTGGCAGGCACAGCCTCCCATCATGCTTTAACACACCTCATATTCTCAGACATGCGTGAAACTCCAGCATCCGAAGCTTCTGAACCAGTCTGGCTATCATAGCATTATGCCTCTTTCCCTCCCACCGAGATCTGGTCCCAACCGCCCCATTCCGACATCACAATCAGATGCGAGGGAGAGTTTCACCTTACCTTCCAGGCAGCCGAAGAGGACGGCCGAGAGGAAGAGGATGGAGACAGTCTGCAGGAACATGGTGGAACCTCAGAGGGATTTTTTCCTCCGTTCTGTCTGCTGTCCTCTTGTGCTGTTTTTATTTCTCTCCTCTCTCCCTCCCTTCCCCTATTTTTTCTCTCACGCGCTAACACACCCACAATCTCCCTCGCTCCCCCCCTCGTGTGCTGTTTTCACAGTCGTAGCATCTCCCCTCACTGTTGAGAAACGCACAACTCTCTTCAATTAACACATTGAGCTGTGCGATGCGTGGCATAATTACTGTAGTTCTGAACCCATCATCCTTGTTTGCTTAAGAATTTACAACTGAAAACCTCTCGTAATAAATCAGTACAAAATTCTTCCAAACATTTGAAGAAACAAGATTAAAAACAGCAATCTGCAATGAAATATGGGCCTGAAGTTGAATGCTTGAAGGGAAGGAAACACCTTACATTAAACTGCCCAACTTTCTTTTTTTTGGTAAACTTATGATATATTGCAGTCAAAAATGTTGGCGCTGGATAAAATGCAGTCCTGGGGTCTGCAGGGAGGAGTGTGAGAAAACATTATAATGAACAAAACATCAGGAATCAATATGGATACTCATGTGCAGATATTTAGAGCCTGTCCTCATGTCAAGTTCTTGTGGAGAAACTGTTTTGGGACTTTATGGTTTTGGCATACCTGGGATCATTAGATCGAAAATATGCCATCTGCACGTCCAAGGTGGGTGTGGAAGGCATGCGAAAACATACCCTGCCCATGACCTCACCGAGTCCATGGGCCAGTCGTCTTTCCCGCATATCTCTTTAGCAATTAAGGTATCGCTGTACAGCATGCCGAACAAAACATGCCAGCCGCTGCTCAAAGAAACCTCTGTTCATTTTGTGAAAGAAGAACAGCTTAATGGACCGTTGACAAATAAACACAGCTTTTACATTAAAAAAAATGGCATCAGCTGCTTGAGTATCTGGGAAAACAAAACAAACAAAATTGTTTGTTTTATTTACTGGAGTACTCCTAATGGAAAAAAAATTGAGGATAATCACTGAGAGGTGGCAAGTTTGAACCCAATGCCCATTATGACTTGAGCCTGATTAGCAGTCCTTGTCAGTAAACATGAAAGTTGAATTACAGTTTAAGTTAAACCAAATGAATCATCCCAGGTTATGGATTGGTAAAAATGAACGATTCTATAAATGACTTAACATGTCAAAGTACATTTATTCATGTTCAAAATCAAATGTAAGTGGTCTTTGCTAATGCCTATGCCGTGTATTTCAGCATGCTTCTATGTGGATACTAAGAAGTGTAGAAGTGTTAATCGTAGAAGTGATAGCACATAATTTCTCAAAAGTGGTACAATTTGAGCTTTAGATTTAACAGGTTCAATCCAATCCAATACAGTGTCTTAAAGGGAACCACTGGTATTAAGTTTATATGGCATAATATAATGTAAATGATGTCTCTTACTGAAATATGTAGTAGAAAACCCATGAAAGATTTACGTTATTTAAAAAATCCGTGACATATTTGGACAATGGGTGGGGGGGGGGGGCATTTTGTTTAGCTGCACAGTGCGTTCTACGTCGATGACGTCAAATGGTTGCACTCGGGGAGCTACTGATGCTGCCCTGTTGCTATTTTTACCACAACACTGCTCAGATTATAATATACGATGCCACATTGTGCAGCTTTTGGATTTCATTTTCAGTCTATGTGCAACAAGAAAAGAGATGTAAGTCTTAACTGCTTTACTAGCGATAAGAGGAGAATGGGAAGTTGTGAAGAATGTGGATGAATAAAACTTCCTAAAGATCTTTGTTCTCTTCACTTTAGCCCTGATGCCTTTGAGGCTTTTAGTAGGCGATGGATATAAGTGTATGCTTTAACCAAATGCCGTACCTGTCGTGGAGCCTGACAAGGCAGCCTATCGACACATCTCGATTGAGACAGACTGCCTCAAAGCTTGTGTACGCTGTGATCACATAAAACATAGCATCTTCTCAGCACGTTTAACTGTCAGTCATACAACAGTAGATCAAATAGCCACAGAGACATTGCACATCTTCGATGTTTTCATTCTCACTAATTTTTCACTCTGGCTCAAATCGAAAAGGCTGATTGTGTTTAAAAAAACCCCCACAGGTATTAAGACTTGTATGCATTACTAGATTACCATTGCACCAAAACATACAGATGAAAAAGTATCAAAGGCATCAGGGCTAAATTGGAGAGAACAAAGACGTGGTTCTTTAGGAAGTTTTATTCGTCCACTTTCTTCACAACTTCCCATTCTTTTCTCCTCTTATTGCTAGTAAAGCAGTGAAGACGTACAATACATCTCTTCTGTTGTTGCCCATCGACTGAAAATTACAACCAAAAGCTGCACAATGTGGCATCGTATATTGTATTCCGAGCAGTGTTGTGGTAAAAATAGCAACAGCGTCAGTAGCTCACCGAGTGCAACTATTTGACGTCATCGACGTAGAACGCACTGTGCAGCTAAACAAAATGGCACCCCCCCATTGTCCAAATATGTCATGGATATTTTAAATAACGTAAATTTCATGGGTTTTCTACTACATATTTCAATAAGAGACATCATTTACGTTATATTAAGCCATACAAGTCTTAATACCATGGGTTCCCTTCAAAGTGTTAGTTGACCCAAAAATGAAAATTCTGTCATTAATTACTCACCCTCATGTCGCTCCACACCCGTAAGACCTTCGTTCATCTTCAGAACACAAGTGAAGATATTTTTAATGAAATCTGAGAGCTTTCTGTCCCTCCATATAGATAGATTCAATGTAACTACCACTTTCAAGGTCCAGAAAGGTAGGAAAGACACCATTAAAGTACTCAATGTGACTCCAGTGGTTTAACCTCAATTTTATGAAGCAACACAAGTGCTTTGTTTGCACAAAACTACATAATTTATCACTTTATTTACGAAAATATTGATCACGACACATGCATTTTATGTTCATGCGAGAGCTGACATTGTTGCGTGAACACTCTTTGGATTATGTTTTTGCACAAACAAAACACTCAGGTCACTTCATAAAACTGAGACTAAACCACTGGAGTCACATGTAGTACTTTAATGATGTCTTTTCTGGACCTTAAAAGTGGTAGTTGCGTTGGATCTCTATAGAGGGACAGAAACCTCTCAGATTTTATTAAAAATATCTTCACTTGTGTTCTAAAGATAAACGAAGGACTTACGGGTGTGGAACAACACAAGGGTGAGTAATTAATGACAGAATTTTCCTTTTTGGGTGAACTAACCCTTTAAGCATCTTCTGTTAACTTGTCATTGAAGCATGTTCAATAGCACATCCACACAAAGACAACTATGCAAAGAATTCTCAGCATGCATACTAGAGTTCTTCAGTTCTTAAATTGCTCATGTAATGACTCACATTATTTGCGTGCCTTCATCAAAAATTAATTAACTTTATGTCCTGGATCTAGACATAAAGCCAACTTAACTAACGTAAAATATTGGTTTTCAATTTTTTGGCAATGTTTTTATTTCTGCTGGATCTACAGCATCTCTCACACTGCGAGACCAGTAGGACTATCCATTCAAGACAGACTGTTTTCCCCTGGGGACACGCTTTAGTTAAATCTCAGGAAAGACACATGCTATGCGGAGATGATCATGCACATTCTGCTCAGTTCCTCCTGAACTGGTGATCATAAAAATCTTTGGATTAGTTGCCATGTAAACTTTTGTCTTTAAGCTCCGTGCCTGAAGACAAAGTCCCAGATATTAAGAGAGAAACAGCGATGCCTATCTCATCCTGGATATTGAGGTAGACTGGTAGTCTGATTATGCAGATGACACACTGCTCATAGTCCTTTCACTGACCTTCTGATGAACAATAAAACTGGAAAGCACTTGTGAAAAAATCACAAACTTCAATCAGAATTGATTTTACAACTATTGGAAGCACAGCCCGATAAGAAACAATTGTTTCAAAAGGCAGCTGTGGACAGCTGTGGACTTTTCTTCTTTCTCAATGGTCTGTCCACAAGACTGTAGGGCATTTGTCGTTTTAGGTTTCAGAAGGTTGCTGACGAGCACCAACTTTGCACCCTTGATGAGTGCATCCCACGACCCCTGAGGCGAGTGGACTCCCTCAAAACAGCTCTTGAAACCAGTAGTTTTTGCAGTAAGAAAAGGCCTTTGAAAACTTTCAAGGAAAAAATGATCACTGTCTAAATTTGCACCATAAAAAAAACACCATCATTTCAGGTACTTAGTAACCAGCGAACAAGATGTTCATGAGCACTACAGCATTTTCTGATATATTGTCTGCCTGTGAATTAATCGGTACCAATTAATCATAAATTCTATAATTTCTTAAGTCTACATGCATTTTCTACCAATTTCTTAGGTATTTTTTATATAATTAATCACAGAGAAGCCATAATTTGTGTTCATCCATTTCTAGTAATACGATCGATTTCAGATTTATGGCATATATGTAGATATATTTGAAAGGATTATTGCAGCTTCCATAGACAGTGTATATTTTACCAACTATAATTTATTTATTTTTTTTTTGCTAGTACTGATCTGTATTTAAATGTCAGAAACATAAAACATATGGTTGAAAACACTGGACAGTTGTGATATATGATGAGCGCTGAACGTGCCCGTCCCTGGCTCATCGCAATCCAAAACGTGAACGAAGATTTGAATGTAGCAGTTAATAACATGACGCACTGAACATTATAATCACAGGTGTGATGTATGCTTCAAAGGGTTAATTATCAAATGTAATTTAGTTTTTTTTGTCTTTTGGAAGCTGGATTCAAATCCATTTCATACAATTAATCATAGAGAAGCCATAATTTGTGTGTGTCCATTTCTAGTCAGTAATATGATCGATTTCAGATTTATGGCATATAAAAACAAAAACTGTTGCTGGTTCTTCACAGGTTGATCAAAAGGTCTCTTCTGGTTGTAGTGAGCAGAATAGTTCATGGCCAGAATAATCTGCAGACCAGACTTTCTGCTGATAATCAAGTCCAGCAACACAAGAAACACTCAAAAAAAGCATAAATTCATGCAAATCATTTTATCCCACTCGCACAAGAAACACACAACACCCAGAACAGATAAAAGAACTTCACTTTATTTAAACACCAAACATGGTTTCATAATAACATAGAAAAATACAATTGGCATTTTACAACTTTGACAACTATACAATATTAATCAAACTGCCCAAGCATACCATCATCATCATCATCATCATTAAAAAACACCAGTTTGCCTCTCTTGATTTCTCAAATCTGAAAGGGACCTTCAGAACTTGTCTTTATATTCATATCAATGCATCTTTTCAGTCAGTCCAGAGTACCTACACAAGAGTGATACAGAAAACAAAGTTGATTTAAAGTTTGGTTCCATATCCCTCCACAGTTCTTTTGTTACATTGTACTATTGGTTCTGAACCATGGTAAGTTCACATCATTGACCTAAGTAACACTGTATATACAAGTTGCAACTTTTTACCATTTGGCGTTTTTGCACCAGGTAGTTATAGGAACTCAGTTATAAGAACTAGCCACCAGGGCGGTCCCCCAGAGAAAAAAAAAAAATTCCCCTAAGGCCATTTTCCTGGTTGCAATCGCACCGCAAGTAGGAACTCTGAAGTGATCTAAGACGGCCGACAGCAATGTCATTTAAGTGCATAATTCAACAACGTCAACAACTGGAGGATGCCGTGATCAGAGCTGTTTGTGTTTTGTGTTCCGTAATATCGGAGATGGAATGTAGAATTTATGCGATTGAAAGAGCAAAAAAGAAGGCTAAGAGAAGAAATTTAAGACAATTGCATTGCCACATATCATTGGTGATGAGAAAAGAACATAACGCTGCAGAAAAAGGCGACAGGTAAATACTGTTAACATTAGCTTTCTGTATGTTTGTTTTATTGACGTTTTCCATAATCGTGGAGTTAGTTTGTGGAGTAAGTACTGAAAACCACGTGTTTACACTGCTCTTCTAAACATGGCGGGTGCTGGTGATTTATATAGCATGAGTTTATATATAACCCCCTAAATAAAAATAACTTATTTATAATAAAACTTTACTTTTCATTGTAATAATTACTGCTATTGATTTAGTCGATGTATTTTGTAGATTATAGAAACAAACTGATTTAAAGCATATAAGCACTGCAAGGCAAACTTCACCTTATCTCGGCGTTGTACGCTGCATTTTGTGAATAAGAAGCTGTTCCTGCAAACCTATCGTCCTCCATTATTTAGCTTACACTGAGTTCGGTTGATCAGTAAAAGTCCTTTTAACAGAAGTCTAAAACTCTATTTTTTGTATCATTTTGGATGGACTCTCCAAACACAAGCTTGTGTAAAATCGATGGTTCTGCACAAATCACCTAGGCTGAGTGACATTTAAGCTTCAGAACTAATAAATTCACCAATCAAGTTATATTTTAAAGGATTATTACAGCTTCCATAGACATCAGTGTATATTTTACCAACTATAAATGTTTATTTATTTTTTTTTTGCTAGTACTGATCTGTATTTAAATGTCAGAAACATAAAACATATGGTTGAAAACACTGAACAGTTGTGATATATGATGAGCGCTGAACGTGCCCGTCCCTGGCTCATCGCCATCCAAAACGTGAACGAAGATTTGAATGTAGCAGTTAATAACGTGACGCACTGAACATTCTAATCACAGGTGTGATGTATGCTTCAAAGGGTTAATTATCAAATGTAATTTAGTTTTTTTTTTGTCTTTTGGAAGCTGCATTCAAATCCATTTGGCTCAAAAATTTAAGGGGGCATGTGCATGATGAGAAAATTTGTGTCATCGATTAATCACACCGTTAATCGATGACGTGACAATACCGGTAGTACCGGTGTCACCAGGGGGCGGGGCCTCCACCGCTTTTATTTATTTATTTTTTTTCGCTTATGAATTAGCGGCAATTGCTTGAATGGTGGGTTATTATTCTTACTGAAAAACAGTACAACGACAAACTCGCTTATAATAAACAGAACGTTTATTAACAAAACAAATAAGAATACACCATGCTAGGCCTAATGTAAAATAACAAATAGGCTAACTTACACAACGTTTATATAAAAAACTGAAACCGTGGAAACTGTGGAACCAAATAAGGAACAGAACGTTTAAGTTTATTAGTCAAGAGCAGTTATTCTCTCTTGTTCCTTTGTTGTTTGATTAACATTAATGACACTTTAAGATCTGCCGCTGCTGCACACGACACGGATCTGACACGTGTCCCATTTTCTCACAAATCTTTATGTTCATTTAAGACTTAATTTAACTAATTTAAGACTGCTTTTATGAGGAAATGCGACAAAACAGACATTTTGGCATAATTTGTGTGCGTTATGGTCGTTCAAGCGCGGAAGAGAACTTGATACTGACGCGCGTTGTGTGTGTGTCACATAGGCAGGACATTCAAAGACAGCGCGATCTCATTTGTCTTGTCACGCTTGAATGGTTTAAAAGCATTTGCATGATTAAGAGCCTGATCATATAACGCAGAAAAACAGATACTGTATTAATTGCGTTAAACTGAAAAAATTTGCCTCGGTGGGCAAGTGATGAAACCGGTGTTGCAACTGAACACCGATAACACCGACTACTGTAGCAAGCCTAGTCCGCGGCCAAACAACTTTTGTGCTGGGTTAGACCCTACTCTGAAGTGGAAGCTAATTTAGTCCCCCTAAAAGGAGTTCTTATAACTAAAATCGTTCCCAGTTCCTGCGGTGCAAACACGGCAAAAAGAGGGTACTTCCGGCAATAGTTATAGTAACTATGGAAATGTTCCTATGGTATGAAATCCCTATTGTAACTAATGATTAAGGACAAGAACTGCGATTAAGGACAGATTGCATTTAAACTGGGAATAGTCCTGAAGTTCACATGAGCTGTACGCAGACCACCTTTTCGAGCTGATTCGGTGTGGGTTATTGATGGGCTTTCACAAAAGCAGAACCACCAACAACAAAGCAGAATATCTTTAATGAAAGAGTGTTATTACCAACTGCCTTAGTTTTTTATTTCCTAGAATCAATGTTCTGCATGGTTCTTGCCGTTCTTGGAAAATGAGGTTTGAAGGGAGAAAAGAAATATAGGCAATCAGAATGATCCATAAAACTCGTCCCCACTGCTTTAGACCATTGCCAGAAGGAAATAACATTAAATTACATCTCCCTTACCTTCCAAAAATGCGAATTCATCTATTGCTTCAATAGCATTATCTGCCAAGAGAAAAAAAGCACCAACAATTACTGCATCAATACCACTGATGTTTCTAGTTAAATGTGCTATACTAACCATTTTAGAATTTAACATTTTAACTTACCCAAGTCTTTGCGTTGAAGAGTTTTTCTCTTTCCCTGTTGTGCATAAACAAGAGCGTCCTTTGCAATCATTTCAACAAAAAGCTCCTGCAGGCAGAAAAACAATTAGGTTAACTCAGATACGAGATATGTGTATTGGTGGGAGCCATCCATAAAAGTTGTTCTGTGCCCTGTGAACCGAAGCGCGGCCCCGACGGTAGTTAGGCACAAACAGGTCCATCAAGACAACAAATCCACCCTAGTTTGACCCAAAATTCAGAATATTCAGACAGACAAGCATTGTATCCATGAATGCAATGCGATGACAGGCACTAGGCAGATAGACTGATAGGAAATTGGCAGATAAATTGATAGAAAGATCTGAAATTGAAATGACAGTCAAGCAGAGAAAGAGAGAGAAAAAAAAAATCTTACATTCACTGATCTTGTACAACCATTTTTTTATGCTTTAAAAACATCTGTGATGTATTCAATATTTTTACCAAGATCATGATCTAGCTGGCTAACATACAAATGGTTTTATTGAAATTGCAGAAATGACTTGTGATTGTCTTTAATATATCAATAAGAAAGTATAAACAACAAACCAATCAGTAAAGTGTTTAAGAATTTATGGCAATGTATTATGGCTGCTTAATTTCCAGCTTTATGGGTTTTTTTTATATAAATAAAATACACACCGATCAGGCATAACATTATGAGCACTGACAGGTGAAGTGAATAACACTGATTATCTCTTCATCACGGCACCTGTTAGTGGGTGGATATATTAGGCAGGAAGTGAACATTTTGTCCTCAAAGCTGATGTGTTAGAAGCAGGAAAAATGGGCAAGCGTAAGGATTTGAGCGGGCCAAATTGTGATGCTAGACGACTGGGTCAGAGCATCTCCAAAACTGCAGCTCTTGTGGGGTGTTCCTGGTCTGCAGTGGTCAGTATCTATCAAAAGTGCTCCAAGGAAGGAACAGTGGTGAACCGACGACATTGTCATGGGCGGCCAAGGCTCAGTGATGCACGTTGGGAGCGAAGGCTGGCCCATGTGGTCCGATCCAACAGACAAGCTACTGTAGCTTGAAGTTAATGCTGGTTCTGATAGAAAGGTGTCAGAATACACAGTGCATCACAGTTTGTTGCGTATGGGGCTGCATAGCTGCAGACCAGTCAGGGTGCCCATGCTGACCCCTGTCCACCGCTGAAAGCACCAACAGTGGACACGTGAGCTTCAGAACTGGACCACGGAGCAATGGAAGAAGGTGGCCTGGTCTGATGAATCAAGTTTTCTTTTACATCACATGGATGGACGGGTGCGTGTGCGTCGCTTACCTGGGGAACACATGGCACCAGGATGCACTATGGGAAGAAGGAGAGCTGGCGGAGGCAGTGTGATGCTTTGGGCAATGTTCTGCTGGGAAACCTGCTATCCATGTGGATGTTACTGTGACACGTACCACCTACCTAAGCATTGTTGCAGACCATGTACACCCTTTCATGGAAATGGTATTCCCTGTGGGCTGTGGTCTCTTTCAGCAGGATAATGCGCCCTGCCACAAAGCAAAAATCGTTCAGGAATGGTTTGAGGAGCACAACAACGAGTTTGAGGTGTTGACTTGGCCTCCAAATTCCCCAGATCTCAATCCAATCGAGCATCTGTGGGATGTGCTGAACAAACAAGTCCGATCCATGGAGGCTCCACCTCACAACTTACAGGACTTAAAGGATCTGCTGCTAACATCTTGGTGCAGATACCAAAGCACACCTTCAGGGATCTAGTGGAGTCCATGCCTCAACGGGTCAGGGCTGTTTTGGCAGCAAAAGGGGACCAACACAATATTAGGAAGGTGGTCATAATTCTATGCCTGATCGGTGTATGTATGCGTGTATATATACAGTAAAACCAAAATTTATTTCATTCATTAATAAAGTTTATTCACTATAGTTAAAAAAATGGTAATAAAATATGACAAGATCTCAGAGTTAAACTGTGTCAGAAAAAAATAATCTTAATTATGTCAGATAACACTTAAGCAAAACATGGTCAGGTCAAAGTGTCTGAATAATTTTGGTTCCAAATTTTTATCAATTTTACTGGTAGTCCACAAATTTTTGGGTATAATATGTCACAGTTTACTTTATTTTGCTATCCTCACTTACATAAATGAACTGTAGTGTCCTGCACCCACTAGTAAAAATATATAACAAATTATATCTAGTGTCTGAATAATTTTTGGTCAGACTGCATGTCTGTGTGTGTGTCTGTGTGTGTGTGTCTGTATATATATATATATATTAGGGGTGTAACGGTACACCTATTTGTACCGAACCGTTTCGGTACAGGGCTTTCGGTACGGTGCACGTGTGTACCGAAGCATTACATTGCAACCAATATTCACCACCAATAACTGCAATAAGCTCTGCGTTTTGTTACTTTCGATAAGAAACAAAGTGTCATCCTTCAAATTCTGTCCACGAAATCATGAAGTTCAAACAGAAAATGCCATTTTGACGTGCTTTGATGTGGGGTGACAGATCACTGTACAGGCGCCTCAGTTCAACCGGCAGCGCGAGCGCGGAGCGCAAGTGAATGTGTTCATCTCTTCCTCTTTAATACTAGTTACAGAATAAACATGAAAGAACATCTGAAGGTATGTTGCAAGATTCAGTACAACTTACTGAAACGGTCATATCTCATGTAATCGCTCATTCAGTGTTTCAACGGTGGAAAGACATCAATGAAAGTGTCCGTATTCAACAATATGTCATGATGCATTTACCTCAGAAAAGCCATTCAGTGTTCACAGCTTGTTAGTTCGCTAGAGAAATGAACTCTTTCGCTTAATATATGCACTGTATTAGCCAATATATTCATTATTTTACTTAATCTTTTAGTGATATCCTGATTAGGCTATTTAATGTATGTTTAAATAAATCTGATGTTAAAATAACAGCCACTGTGTAGAAATGATTATATTTCAACAACGAATTGGAGTAAAAACATTTAGAAGTTAATGCAAAAACTGCCTTAGGTGCAGCTTACAGGTTTGCATACAATTTGTTATTTGAGTGTTGATTATTTTATCTAAAAATAAAAAGCAATTGAATTTAGGCTAATAGTTTGGGCTTCTTTCAAGTTAGGGCTCCCTACATAGTTTATAGCATTAGCAGAGATCATTTTTTTTATCCTTAAGAAACTTTTAGTTTTAATTTAATTTAATATATTTAAAGACAAAAACACAATTTGTTCAGTAAACCTCTGTTTAATAATAAAAAAAATAATTTTATGTTTAGTTTTCTCTCCACCTGCTGTACCGAAAACTGTACCGAACCGTGACTTCATAACCGAGGTACGTACCGAACCGTGAGTTTTGTGTACCGTTACACCCCTAATATATATATGCAAAAGTAATAGGCACATTAGCATTTTCACCCCAAAAATGGTTTTAAGCCAGTTATTTATATCGTTTGGTGTAGTGTGTCAATAGGATATTTCACTTCACATTTCCAAACATTCCTTTTTCCATGAATTATTACATTCCAATGAAATTTCTGTATGCACAAGGAGTCTGACAACAGTCAGTATGCTCCACACGGAGATCTGATCTCACCATCATTGTATCAATCTGTGATTACATGAAGAAACAGAAAAAAAACAGAGACAGACAAAATCCAGAAGAACTGCAGCAGTGTCTCCAAGACGCTTGAAGAAACCTACCTGCAAAGCTACAGTACTGTGAGAAGTTTTAGGCACTTGTGTAAAAAATGCTCTAATATGAGGATGTCATAAATAGAAGTTATTTTATTATCAATTAACATCTATTAACTGAATCAAATCAATATTTGGTGTGCGTTTAAAACAGACTTTTGTCCAGGTACACTTGCACACAGTTTTTCAGGTAGCTTTGAAGGTAAGTTTCTTCAAGTGCCTTGGAGACAGTGCCACACTCTGACCTAGTTTTAATTTTAGCAGGTCAAATCATTCCATTCAGTAAAGGTCTGGATTTAGTCAGTCTCAGTTTATGTTTTTTCATGAAACCAAGATGGACACGATGATGGTGAGATCAGATCACACTGACTGTTAAGACTCTTTGTGCTTACAAAAATCTGACTGGATTATTAGGGGAGAGCGGGGTAAGTTGTCACACTTTTCACACTGTCTAACATTTACTGAGCACCATACATCACAATGGTATAAATGTCATACCAAATGAAAGAAGGAAGTCTTCTTGGGCATATATGTTGTATTCATTACATTTTCATATCTTTTCTCATTACGGAGTGGTAGACTGTTGAATAGAGAATGTGCACTTGAGACAATTTGCCCCATCGGCGGGTAAGTTGTCACACTAGATTATCTAAAAATAAGAACACAACTACTTAATCGTGATTTATTGATTTTAATTTTTAAATTCAAACCAGAACTGGAAATATAAAAAATCATGCCTAGAGAATTTGGAAAAACAATTATTTCAATCCAAACAATACACATTTCAATCAAAACACATTAAGTGGCAAGACCACTTTACTTTGCACTTTAAACTCAAACTTTCTCTGGCTTGCACATAGATCCGTGATAACTGAATGGAATACTGCAGATAACTCGCTTAACATGTTTAATCTCTGAACATAGCTGACTTAAAATGTTGAACCTCTTTTTTGAGCATGTTTCATGTGTTTATTTGTACTGGGGCAAGTTGTCACATGTGACGACTTACCCCAAAGTCATTGAGACAACTTGCCCCAAACTGACATGTGTGCTAATGTTGGCTAAATCTCAAGGTGAGCTCAACATAGCACGTCAGCTAAAGTATCACAAGACACGTTATTGTCTCCTCTATGTTGTGCAAAATAATAATTTTTAACATTCATATCTAACAAAGTTGTATTGCATAAAATTTAAAGTGCAAGTTTTTTACTTTTTAAGCCAAAAAATAAGACAATTTTGCTAACCTCAGATTAGAGCGATCTTGACCACATGTGAACAGGAAGTTGAGAAGAAGTAGTCACACAAAGTGGCTATTTGATTTTTGAGATAGAGCCTCTAGTTTTGGAGTTATGAAGAGTGTGACAACTTACCCCGCTCTCCCCTACAATTAATAGCAAAAATGAATGATTGGAAATGTAAACTGATATTTCCCACTGACACACTACAGCAAAATATATTAATAACTGTCTTAAAAGCATTTTTGAGTTAAAATACTAACGTGCCTTTAGCACAGTACTGTAGATAGATAGATATCAAATTACAGACAGACGGACAGACACAAAAACACAAATGGACATCACAGACAGACAAACGGAGCTAAAATGAACAAGATAACGTAGATAGAGAGCCAGGAGAAGTGAGGGGGAGATGTATTCAGCACGTGCACATATGTGAGTGTCTCACCGTGGCCTTAGCTATGATGAACACGGACTCTTGACTCGCCAGACTCACATCCGGATCTGCTTTCATCAGCGTTTTGATGCGGGACAGCGGTAACTTGGCGAGACGGTGCTGCTGCTGCGCGCCCGTCGTGGGCCCAGCTTGCCCATTCCCTCCGTCCTCCTCCGGCTCGTTGCCTCGGGGCTCGTCTTCAGCTACGCTGCGGTCCAAATCCGACTCCACGGGAGCTGCGGACGCAGTCGTCGCCATTGACGCAAGCGTCTCTCAATAGAACGCGCTGTAAAACGAAAGCGGTCGTCTAATCTTCTCCCGCCAAATCTGACTGTAAACACAACCGTGAGGCGAACGGCGGAACAGACGTCACAGCACGACGTCATTTTAGCGGGTCAAATCATTCCATTCAGTAAAGGTCAGATAAAGTCCATTAACAAGTAGTGTTGACGCACTTTATTTTAACGAATGTTGATTTTGAATTAATCACAGATGACATGTTTGAAACACCAGAGAAAGAGCACTTTGTAAAAACTCCACTACTTCAAATCTTACCTCAGCTGATGGTTACTGAGGAGAAATTTGGGATTTGATGAGGCACTTTCTAAATAAAATGTAAAAGTCAAATTTAAGTTGTTTTTCCTTAAAACAAGCAAAATAATCGGCCAATGGGGTAAGCAAAATAATCTTAATACAAACTGAAAACTTATTTTTTCCTGAAAACAAGAAAATAATTTTTACTTGTCAAGAAAATGCTTCTTGATTTAAGAACTTTAAGATATTTTGACTAGAAACAAGACAAGAACAGCATTTTTTGCAGTGTAGTTGTCACACTATTTTATTCCACTGAATGTTTCTTTTGGTACATTAGGTTTATTTTTGAAAGTCAGTTTGTGCATAGACACATACTAGAGTCTGGGTTACAAAACAGCTATTGACCCTAGAATGCGTAAGACAAAGACAAATGTAAAGTGGGTCAAAATGAACCATATTGGTATTAATGATTTTCTTAAAAAGGTGTCCTATAATGAAATATTTAAAGACCCCCTGTGGTGAAAATCAAGTTTTTAATATTGTTTATATGTCTAGTGTTTTTAATATGCTTTAAGACAAACCATGTGCAAATTCATAAGTCAGCACCATTGCTGAGTATTTTATGTTTGAAACTGCACTAAACCAAAGACAGTCTAAAACCCGCGGTTTGAAATCGTGGGTGTTTGTGACGTCACAGACTACCTTGTAACCAATCAGAACAACGTGCCGGCAGGCTTTAGCATATCATTAACTATGACTGCTCTGAAGCAGGAAAGTCTCGAGAGAAGCCAGGTTATCCCGGTATATTTTCTGTTGATATGAAAAATTGTGTAGATTTATCAATATAGCGAGTCTATTACGATGTTATGATGAACTATATGCCTTCCTCCACTGACGTTCTGAGTTGTTCAAATAAGCGTTTGTAAGGATACTGATTGTTAGAAGGCTGTCTGACTCTGAGATGAAGAACAGGAACGGTGTGTGTAACATTAGCAACACATTATTAGCTGTTTGATAACGTAGTCAAGCAAAGGGCTAATCATATTATTTCATATTAATGACAGAACCGTCGCAAGGGCTGTGCCAAGTGTGCAAGCGCATATGGGCTCGCGCTTAAGTAAAGTGACAGCTGACTTGAAGTAAAGCCAAGAAAGTTCATGTTTTTGTCCTACGAAATATTTTAATAGCCTACTATTAAAACATAGCTAAAACAATATTGCTCTGAGCGTGTGCGTGTGACCGTGATTCGTGTGCATATTCAGTCAGTGTGTCCTCACACGTCTAGTTCTGAGAGAGCTATTCAGTCCATTATAAATTTTAGCCTGCCTGATAAGTTCAAGAAAATACGCTGGAAGTCCGCGCTCATTCAAGGATGTCCATCTGTTTCATGTACGGAGAAGGCATGGGCGCCTGCGGGACTTATTCTGAATGTTTTTTTTTTTTTTAAATCTGAAAACTAAAAGCAATGAAATTGTCAAACATCCATTTAGCGTAGCTATGTTCAGAGGAAAATGGCTGAGTGAGTGGAGGCAGAGTATTCATTGATCCGTGTATATTAAATGAGACAAGGGTGTACAAACTATTTTAAGGCATGAAGAATTTTTTTTTTCACTTGAATTTTTTTTTTTTAAATATGTCATTTTGGTGATCAAAGATGAGTTTTAAGGGATAAAATAATTGACTACAGGGGGACTTTAATATGATACACAGATATTTTAATATATCAAACATGCTTATTTGTCCACTTTCCTTAAAGACCCCCATGGTGAAAATCAAGTTTTAATGTTGTTTATATGTCTATGAGGTGTTTTTAATATGCTTTAAGACAAACCTTGTACAAATTCATAAGTCAACACCATTGCTGAGTATTTTCTCCTTAAAACTGCAGTGAAAAAAAGAGTCTCAAACCCGCAGTTTGAAATCACTGGTGTTTCTGATGTCACAAACTACCTTCCAATCACGTCAACGTGCTGGCGGGATTTAGCATATCATTAACAGCGAACTAGCAGGGGAGTCTCGAGAGAACCCAGGTTATCCCGGTATATTGTTCTGTTGATATGAAAAATCATGTAGATTTAACAAAATGGCGGGTGTGTGATGTATATTACGATGTTATGATGAACTATATGCCTTTCTCCACCGACATTCTGAGTTGTTAAAGTGTTTATAGGATACTGATTGTTATGCTGCGTTCACACCGAACGCGTCTGGGGCGTCAAATTCGCGTCAGACGCGTCTAGTTGGACGCTTGAACATTTTGAAGTCAGACGCGCGCCAAATTCGCTCTATTCACGCGTCTAAACAAAGTGTGTTCAGATGCGAATTCACATCATGGGAGGGGCTTCCATCTCTTTCTGCACAGATCCTCTGAATAAACACATCATCTTGTTAGTTGGAAACCAGTAGCGGCAATTTAACTCGGATATGCCAGGTGTTGTGCCGAATTCTGACCCCCTGCCAGATTACTACCCCCCTCGTTGAAGTCGCTACCTGATTGCCTAATCCTAATTGCACCCCTAATCCTAACCCCTCCCCCACACCTACTCCTAAACCTACCAATACTAGGGGGGTAATAATCTGGCAGGGGGTCGGAATTCGGCACAACACCGGCCGGCTTTTGCTAGCTAGCAGGTGGGCTAGTATCAACCTCTAAAATCATGCAAAGCGTTTTACAACTAACCAGATTGTCCGATTTCTTTGCTTATCCTCTTCCAGGCAAGGTCCTTTTTATTCCTGTCTCGATAAAAATATGATGACACATCATAGAGCTCAGGGTGGCCACACACAGCAACTATTATCTTTGTTCTGGTCTCCACCGCTGATCACGTCATAAACACGTTACTACCAAAGCAAAGTCCCTAATTGGTTAACGCGCCGCAAATTTTCGCCAAAGTTGAGATTTTTCAACTCGGGCGTCAGACACTCGAATCGCGCGTCAGGCGCATGAATGCTCAATTTGTGCGTCAACGGCCGATTTGCGCCGCGCTAGACGCTTGATTCGCGCCGCAGGACGTCTAGACGCGAGTTTACATTGACTTAACATGTAAATCAGATGCCCCAGACGCGTTCGGTGTGAACGCAGCATTAGAAGGCAGCTGTCTGACCCTGACACGGTGAACGGTAACATGTTTTGTGTAACATTAGCAACACATTATTAGCTGTTTAATAATGTAGTCGTGCAAAAGGCTAATCATATTAATTACCGTTATGTGTCTGATGTTGTAAGAGTGATACCATTGTGTAGCGTTGACCTCAGTAAGTTGACCGAGTGGATTTTCTGAGCTGGCGTGAGCGAGTGGAGGCTGGGCTAATTTGCATATTCATTGATCCGCGTAAATTAAATGAGGCAAGGGTGTAGAGTAAAGCTATTTTAAGGTCTGAATAAATTTTTTCACAGGAAAAAACATTTAAATATGTCATTTTGGTGATCAAAGATGAGTTTTAAGGGATACAATTTTTGACTGCAGTGGGACTTGAAAGTGTCTTGGAGCGCGCATCATTATTCAATGTGTTGATGTAATTTCAACTGAAACAGGAAGACAGGGCGGGATAAATCAAACAGCCCTGCCCTTTTTAAAAAATAGCCAACAGCATTTCATTTATATCACAGCTCGGCCAGAGCCGCTGAGCTTGGTAAAGCTTTGGTTTCCTTCTCTAACCGTTTCTCCTCCTAATCTCCTCTATATTGCTTTAAAATACAGTATTCTGTGCAGAATTCAAATGGGTCCGATATGTTTTGTGGTCTGTGCCGACTCGCGGATATGATCCGCTCTGTGCTCTCATGTCTCTGGGCCAGAGCAGACTGTGGTCGTGATGCGGCAGTTCACGTGACACTAAAGGCAGACGGTCGGCTGACTAAGTTTTCTCAGTGTGTTCTGCACCGTCGGCTGAAGTTGGTCCTCGTCGTCTTTTTTTCAGCCGATTCGAAATGTTGAATCGCCGTCGGAGCTCGTCGGGCCATCTGATCATTCTGATTGGCTGTTCAGATACTGCCACCTGCTGGTACGGAAAGGCATTTCATCTCACGCAGGCGCAGAACGGACGTGCTACTTGGACGTTGGCTGTTTAGCGTTGGTTTGGTGTGTCAGGGCAACTTTGGACACAGACGCTGTCGACATGAGCCAACCCCGCAGTCTGCTTTCATCGCCACTAGTTCGTCGGCGTCGGCTTGGTGTGTTCTGGCCTTAACGCGAAAACAGACTTCATTCGTGTCAATGGAAAGCATATTTACACTGTCTGAATCGTTCCCGTGCACTATGTGCCATTCACCATGTAGAAACTAGTAAATGTGTGAACAAGTGACCGATTTCAGCCGCAGCTTCAGCGTCTGTTTATAGTGTAGGAAGGGGTGGGACTTCAGATTCTAGAGAGCATTTGATTGGACAGAAGATTTGATGAGAAGCTGAAGTGCGATGTGATGTCATGAAAATCTGTGATACATTTTAGCAGAAGTGAGAGACTGTACGTTTTGAATGCTTACATCTCCTAAATGCAAATTTTGTCATTGTTTTGGAACACACCAGCTTACATATTCATACTAAAAGCTAAAAAACATTTTCAGGGGGACTTTAATAATAATGGGTCAGTTTGACCCCCTTATATGCATTCTTGGGGAATACAAAGATGATTTTTATTTATTTATTTTTTTTTCCCAGCTAAAATGAAACAGTAATATATATATATATATATATATAAATTAATTACAAGTAGGGTACATTCATAAAAATAAGACCATTGTTTTGGCCAAGAAAAATTGTTATTAGTGAAGTGTAATTTAACAAATAATAATACAATACATATGACTTTCCCCAAGTGACAACCTGCCCCAACTAGACTTAATGATGATATTGGAAGATTATTTTAAAAATGTTTTAATTTTAGCAGTTTTGAACTAGATGTTTAAAATCACATTTACTGGTCTTCCCTATATCAAGTATGTTATTACCATCTTACCATCACAATAGTACTTTTTATATGAGTAGGATGTGTGCACGCAGCATTTGCACAGCTTCATTGAGGTGTGTTGCAGTTTGGATATTATTACATTCTTCTAATTGGATTGAGCACTGGTGATCGGTGGAGGATTAAAGGCTAGAATGAGAGGTTGTCCTACTGTTCTCTACATTCATGCATATAGACACCAGCATGAAGGATCCACAGCTACCAGGTAAGGTTTATTTCTTCATTAATGGAGAGTTTTTACTCAAACAGTAAGGGAGTGCAAATATAAGATCTTGGCCATTTTAAAATGTTCTTTTGAAAGGCACCATCTCACTGTTTTAATTATTCTGTGCCATGTTAGACCTCTTTTATGCACTGTAGTACACGTTAGGACAGGTTGCATAGATTATGAACAACTGAAAAAAGATAATGAAAGATTTTTTTTTTTTTTTTTTTTACAAGACAAATGTGATCCTCATCTGCATACAGTGCATGTGCTTGAGATGTAATCACTGTTTCATTGATAAATAAAAAATCTTTCATTTTAACACTAAACACTGTTTTGATCTGCAGATATTGGTTTGTTAAAGACGATGAAGCGTCTTACAGTACAAAAGTGAGTCCAATAAATAAACATTAAGATGTATATTATTTTTATGTTATTATATTGTTTGGTGGACAAGAAGAAAAAAATGTTGTAGTTTTGTATCGTTTAAGTGAAATTTACAACACTTGATGCTATTACAATGCAATAACGTTGTATTAAAAGCAGCAAAAGCCACTAATTAAAAGTAGTTCAATTAAGTCTTATTCATTCCCAGCTATTTGTGTTCTTCCTTTAGTTTTAGTTAGTATTACTGATATTGAAAGTAGTTTAGTGGATTTTCTGTGTATTTTTAGAAGTGTGTCGAGCCTGCAACTTGTGATGCATGGTCTTAAAAAGGCTCCTAATCCACCCTGCTTAAAGACTTTCCTGTTCAGACTTACAAAGCTGATCTTGCCTCCAACGCTGACATACTGGACATTTGAACTAAAATAGAAAGGACATGCAGTCATGGATTAGGATTATACAAGAACATCTTGAGAGATGCGACTCTTAAGTATGTCAAGTTAAATTTGAGATCTTCAAAAATAACATTTAAATTTTGTGATATTTCAAAAGGGTGTTCAGCATGTAATTTCAATATGCTGGTGGTGTCATGCACGTCTCATTTTAGGTTTAGGTCTTTAATGAATAAGTAGGTGTAGGGTTATACTGTACTGTAGTCTAATTTTAGTCATTTTTAAACTTTAACCTCTCATACAGTAAAAGTTTTGATGGTTTTGATTAAAATATTTGAGGAAAATATTTTGTGTTTTTTAAATATTTTAAATATGAGGAAAGCCTGGCCCAAAATTATTATATTATTGGCATGTTTCATTGAGTCAACTCAAACAACTCCAAGCACAACTATGCAATATGCTCAAAAAATCTTTAACACATTTGTAATGATATTTGAAAAAAGAGTGCAGATGTCAATTTTCACTTTTAGCCACTTACTGTATGTCTCAAAGATAATAGTGATCATAATTGAGGATATTTTTAAGTACATTTTTTAAAATATATATATAATAAGACATTGAATTATTGCAGTTTTGTATGGCATCAAAATGACTATATTGCATTGGCCTCAATGTTCTGTTCTAGACTATAGAGTCTAGACTATTACAAGCAGATTTTCTATATCAGTGTTATGAACCCTGTTCACCCCATCTATGAAAGGTTAAGCCTCTGTAAACCTTTCCTCCAGCATGGATGGTCATTAGGAGGAAGTGTCCCAGTCTGACATGGACATTGATTTATATTTCTCATGTCATTATAAAAACCTTGATTTAAAGGCTTATACTTATTTTATATTATAATTATTTTATATATAAACAATTACTAAATCAAAAGGAGGGCTTCTGTAACTCTAAATAAATTAAATTAAATTATAAATGAATGTAGTCCATTTAAGTTGATTCTTATTAAGGATAGTCTGCCTTTGTTTCTGTGTAGGTTGGGTTTTGTCACATGTTTAAGTTCTCTGACCTATAGTTTTCAGTTTGTCTCTATGATTTTTCAGTTTTAAAGGGTTAGTTCACCCAAAAATTAAAATTCTGTCATTTATTACTTACCCTCATGTCGTTCCACACCCGTAAGACCTTCGTTAATCTTCAGAACACAAATTAAGATATTTTTAATAAAAATCAGATGGCTCAGTGAGGCCTCTATTGCCAGAAGGATAATTAACGCTTTCAGATGCCCAGAAAGGAACTAAAAACATATTTAAAACAGTTCATGCGACTACAGTGGTTCAACCTTAATGTTATGAAGCGTCGAAATACTAAGCTTCATGAAGCTTTGAAGCTTTACAAGTCTTTTGTTTCGAATCAGTGATTCAGACCGCGTGTCAAACTGCCAAACTGCTGAAATCACGTGATTTTGGCACTCCAAACTGCTGATTAGAAACAAAAGATTTATGAAGCAGTAGATATCACTAGATATTGTTGAAAAGTCGTTATTTTGTTTTTTTGGTGCACAAAAAGTATTCTCTTCACTTTATAATACTAAGGTTGAACCGTTGTACTCACATGAACTGTTTTAAATACGTCTTTAGTTGCTTTCTGGGCATCTGAAAGTGTTAATTATCTTGCTGGCAATAGAGGCCTCACTGAGCCATCGGATTTCATAAAAAATATCTTAATTTATGTTCTGAAGATGAATGAAGGTCTTACGGATCTGGAACGACATGAGGGTGAGTAATTAATGACAGAATTTCATTTTTGGGTGAACTAACCCTTTAATTAAAATGCACACCTGTTGTTCTTTTCATTGGTTTGTTCTGTGTATTTAAGCCCTGTGTTTTGTTTTGTTCAGTTCTTGGTCCGTTCTCATCTCATTATGTTTGGTTATTCTGTTTCCTGTAATTTTGATAGAGTATTTTGTTCTGTTAAATAAAGAGAAGACTGCTGCGTTTAAATCCTGCATTTTTATTACTCCCTGCTTCAACCAAATGTGACAATTCTGTGAGAAATAATATTTTGACTTGAATAAAACCAGTTCATTTAGATTTTAATTTTTTTCAGTGCAAAATTTCCATAGACACAGTGACTGCCAGATTAACCCAAAACACTCTTCATATTCTCTACCATAGAGGATGCATGAATTAGTTTTTAACCACCTTTGTTTATTAATTTGAGTAATTTTACTTTGCTGGCAAGTTTTCAATCATCCTGAATTTTTTTTGTCTCATGCAAGGTACCAAAATACTAAACGTCTGGGCGAAGCAACATGGGAAAAAAGGAAAGAATGAGCCAGAGGCCCAACCTGCACGGACAGAACCAGAAAAACGCATGGTTCCGGCACTGACACCTGAACAACGTGCGAAGCAAACAGCCTTCGAGAGGGTCCTCTATGACATGTCCCACAATGAGCGGGTCATCGATGACATTATGTTGGGCCGCAGGATTGCTTTCTATGAACTCAGGGGAGAAATAGGGACTGGAAATTTCTCCCAGGTCAAACTGGCTGTTCATGCTTTGACTAAAGGTGAGACAATCAGTGATCAATTTCAGTGTGATGATTACTTAAAGTGCCCCTGTTATGCTATTTTAAAGGTTCCTATTTTAAAGGTTTTGTTTTGGAGGTCTACTACCATAGGTTTACATGCATCCAAAGTAAAAAAAAAGTTAATTTTCTTATAACATTGCACATCACCCTTTTTTTCTCACATTGTCTGAAACGATTCAATAAAGGATTCAGTCTCTCTGTCTGAACCCCTCCTTTCCGTGAGCCTACTCTGCTCTGATTGGTCAGATGGCCCAGTCTGTTGCGATTGGTCTACCAGGTCAGAAATTAAACACCCAATACCATATCTGAATTTCAGCTCCAGATGCTTCCTCAGCACTTGTATACACAGTTATAAGAACAGTAACGATGGTGTCCATTTTACAGTATCAATTCGAGCCTGAGTCCTCATCTTTTAGAAGTGCATGCAAAGTGGATTTGCTATCACAGCACAGAAAACAGTGTCTTCTCGAGGCTTCAGCTAACTACAGTGTTTGGGGGCGGGTCAAAGCAGACACTGTTGTGCAGGAAGTAAGACTGGAATGACTGACGACTCCGAATCGGTTCTTTCTTTTGGGAGACAATAACTCGTTATTGTGCACTTTGACCTTTGAATCTTTGCAGACCTTCATTCACAAATAGTTACATTACACACTATCCAAAAAAAGCATAATAGGGGCACTTTAAGGGTGTACTCGCACTAGGCACCTTGAACCGAGCCCGAGCGTGATTGTCCCCCCTCACACTGCACTTAACGTTCCAGGCCGGAGCACACTTACATCATATATATAATGCAACTTTTTGAATGGAAGAAAACAGGAAGAAATGCACTTTTGCTAAGATACAGCCTAATATATATTATCACTGCCACACAATGATTTTCACTTGCACGTATCAGAGGATTACAAAGGCAGCTGACGTTTATGGTGGAAGTTACATTTACATTTATTCATTTGGCAGACGCTTTTATCCAAAGCGACTTACAAGTGAGAAATACAACAAGCCACAAGAAGTGCTCACAGTACAAGTTTTAGGCAGTGCTCAGAGTATCATAAGCTACAACAGAGGAAGTGAAAGGATAGGTATAGGATTTTTTAACAAAAAAATTATTTTTATTTTAGGATGAGGATAAGTGCTCACGAAAGAGATGAGTTTTCAGCTGTCTTTTGAATATAGCCAGGGATTCTGCATTCCGGATGAAGGCAGGAAGATCATTCCACCAGCAAAGGACAGTGAACGAGAATTCCTGGAGAGTGATTTCATGCCTTTCTGTGATGGTACCACAAGCTTTCGCTCATTTGATGAGCGTAGGCTTCTGGTAGGAGTGTAGACTCGTAAGAGTGAGTGGAAGTAGGAGGGTGTTGAGCCTGTGGTAGATCTATAAGCAACGCCTTGAATTTGATGCGAGCAGCAAGTGGTAGCCAGTGCAGCGAGATGAAGAGAGGCGTGACGTGGGCTCTTTTGGGCTCGTTAAAGACAAGACGTGCTGCAGCGTATTGAATCATTTGTAGAGGCTTGATTGTGCATGATGGCAGTCCAGCCAGAAGAGCATTGCAGTAATCAAGCCTAGAAATGACCAGGGCCTGGACGAGAAGTTGTGTTGCATGTTCTGTTAGAAAGGGCCTGATTTTCCTGATGCAAATCTGCATGACTGAGCGGTCTTTGCAATGTGGTCTTTGAAGGTCAGTTGGTCATCAAGGATTACTCCAAGATTTCTGGCCGAATTTGATGGAGTAATTGAAGATGTACCTAGCTGGATGCTGAAATCATGCTTTAGAGTCGGATTGGCAGGGAAGACGAGAAGCTCAGTTTTTGCCAGGTTAAGCTGCAGATTCTCTCATCCATGCCAAGATGTCCGCCAGACAGCTTGAGATTCGTGCAGCTACTGTGGGATCATCTGGTTGGAATGAAAGGAAGAGTTGTGTGTCATCAGCATAGCAAAATGTGCTTGTATGATGGGACCAAGTGATGTAGTGTAAATGGAGAAGAGGAGGGGTCCAAGAACTGAACCCTGAGGAACCCCCGTTTGCAGCTTTACTCACAAACTACAATTCCTGTTCATAAAAGGTGAGAAGTAGACCCTATATAGACCCAAATACACTCAAATTAATTACATGAATTGATTAGTGTACTATCAGAGTAGTGATAAAGATGTTTGCCGTTGTAATGATGACAGTAGTACACACAAAAGTAGTAACTGTTCCGTGCTCTGGCACGGTTAGCGCTCACACTGCATGTGAACCGCGCTCGAGCCCAACCGAACCACGCTCTGGCCCACCTCTTCCATGTGGGCCAGGGCCGGCTAAAAGAACCGCGCCAGGGCACGGAATGGAGCATCATACGAACCGGGCTTTGAGGGTTAAATGCGCTCAGGCACGGTTCAGAGCGCCTAGCGCATTTAACCCTCAGAGTAACCCTAGTAGGCGCTCTGAACCGTGCCCGAGCGCGTTTAACCCTCAAAGTAACCCTGGTAGGCGCTCTGAACCGTGCCCGAGCGCGTTTAACCCTCAAAGTAACCCTGGTAGGCACTCTGAACCGTGCCCGAGCACGTTTAACCCCCAATATAACCCTAGTAGGCGCTCTGAACCGTGCCCGAGCACGTTTAACCCCCAAAGTAACCCTAGTAGGCGCTCTGAACCATGCCCGAGCGCATTTAACCCTCAAAGCCCGGTTCGTGGTGGGCCAGAGCGCGGTTCGGTTGGGCTTGAGCGCGGTTCACGTGCAGTGTGAGCGCTAACCGTGCCAGAGCATGGAACAGTTACTATTTTGTATGCACTACTGTCATCATTAGGACGGCATACATCTTTATTACTACTTTGATAGCACACTTATCAATTCATGTATATAATTCGAGTGTATTTGGGTTTATAACAGGTCTGCTTCTCACCTTTGATGAACCGGAATTGTAGTTTGCGAGTAAAGCTGCAAATTCCTCCATTAACGTCAGCTGCTGTAATAATCCTCTGATACATGCAAGTGAAAATAGCTGTGCGGCATAAGTAATAATATATATTAGGCAGTATCTTAGCAAAAGTGCATTTCTTCCTGTTTTCTTCCATTCAAAAAGATGCATCATATATGACGTAAGTGTGCTCCGGCCTGGAATGTTAAGTGCAGTGTGAGTGCAGGGCAACGGGGGAGTGGGGAGTGGTGAGGGGGGACAATCACACTCGGGTTCGGTACTGTATATACAATGGCCCCCCAAAGTATTTGGACACTCATGCCACATTGTCTGAATGGAAATATTATAAATCAAATAAAACCAAGTGGAAACAAGTTTAACATCAACAGAAAATATCTCCCTTTGCATTGAACTTTGCAGATGTTGTTTATGCTCAAGCTGCAACATTACACACTAACTAAAGTTAAAAAAGTGAAATCATAATCAAGGACCCCTTTAAACTCTCTCTGGTGACCAATAATTGAGTCTAAACCCAAGCTTGCATAAATCTGCCTCTGTTTTTGAGTGCAACACTTACATCTTAAAATCCAATCAACAACCAATGATCAGAACCAAGTCCCCGCCTCACAATTTTTCTTTTGCGAGAACCTGTCGCACACAAATTTACTTAACAGTAATGAAGAAAACATCTGTCACTACATCTGTTTCTTCACAAGATCTATGTATTGCTGTATTCTGTAGTTTGCAGCCCTGACGGCAGGCGGCACAGTTTAACAGGGTCTGTAAAAATGTCAGTGACCACGAGTTGATCCACTCATGTAATCTCATCAGATTTACAGCACCCCCTCTGTGAATCTCTCTAATATTTTGGGGGGGATTGGTGAGATGCCTCCTGAAAAACAACACAGCAGGGAGGCCTCTCAAGAATTTTGCCACGTATTTAAAAAAAAAAAAAAAAAAAATCTTTAATAAGATTTTAAGCCTGACATATGAAATAATAGTTATTAAAATGGGATAATTTTATATTAAATATGATATATAAAATATGAAAACATTTTTTCATAGACTCATAGGCTTTTATGGCTCAAATTATGATAGTAAAATATGGTGCTCATATCGAGGATGATGTGTTATATTTAATACTCAGATTTTAACATGATTTTTCTAAAAAAAAAGAAAAATTAATAAAAAATAAAAATGCATGGATAATTAAGTAAACCTATAAAATTCTTCAGTCCAGTATGTGTTCATCTAGAAGTATTACTAACAATATAAAATGCTTTCTTATGTTTACTTTATAAAATCAGTAATGATTTCACAGCAAAAAGGCACAAGTCATGACCTGAAGTGTTTTTTTTTTTTTAGAACTATACTAAAGGGTCTTTTACTTTCTAAAAAAGTATAAACTATCAATTGTATGACAGAAGATATGTACTATTTCAGCACAGTTTTGAATGTGAGGCTGTAAATGTGCACATTAAATATGATACAGTATAGGCTTTATAGGGTTAAGTTAACAAGGTCACTTAAATGTCACTAGCACCCCCACAAAGTTTGTATAACATGGATTTTCCCAAATATAACTTACATTGATTTAACACAAATCTCTCTTTCTCTCACACACAGAGCGTGTTGCAGTAAAGATTCTTAATAAGGCGCGTCTCGACAAGAAGTCACAGAACATATTTGCCTCAGAGATCATCTGTATGGAAAAACTCTCCCATCCAAACATTGTGCGTCTGTATGAGGTGCTTGAGACCAGTAAGCATTTGTACATCGCTATGGAGTATGGCAGTGGAGGAGACCTGTTCTCACGCATCACCACCAGGGGGCGCCTGTCGGACCTGGAAAGCAAGCTCGTATTTGCCCAGATCATCTCAGCCATCAAATACATGGTGAGAGCAGCAGGGCTTTGTCCTCATCTGACCTGACAACAGCAAGAGTCACTATTTATATTGCTCATACTTAGAGTTAGGAATTTTATATTAGGTAGCCTTAAAGGTCCCGTTCTTCGTGATCCCATGTTTCAAACTTTAGTTAGTGTGTAATGTTGTTGTTAGAGTATAAATAAAATCTGTAAAATTTTAAAGCTCAAAGTTCAATGCCAAGCGAGATATTTTATTTAACAGAAGTCGCCTACATCGAACGGCCAGTTTGGACTACATCCCTCTACTTCCTTCTTTAATGACGTCACTAAAACAGTTTTTTGACTAACCTCCGCCCACAGGAATACACAAGAGTTGCGTTTGTAGAGTGTGTTTGTCACCATGTCGTCGAAACGCTGTTATTTTCATCCCGCAGTCCAATCACCGGGTCTGATTCCGGCTCAAATTGATAGGGTAAAATTAAAGACATGTTTACAGTAACACTGAGCGCGTGCATCTCCACGTTATGGTAAGAGGCGTGACCTTTCCGGGCAAGGTTCGCTAAGCTGCTGTCGAATCACAACACGGGAACCGCTGGCACAATCAGAACTCGTTACGTATTTCTGAAGGAGGGACTTCATAGAACAAGGAAGTCATCAGCCCTGTTTTTATGACAGTGGAAACAGCGGTATACAGATAAGTAAATTATATGAAAAATACTGTGTTTTTTTACACGCGAAACATGAACACATGTTATATTGCACACTATAAACACAATCAAAGCTTCAAAAAACCACGAAAAACGGGACCTTTAACTACTATGTACTTACATCCAAAAATACTTATTGTGACATACTGTATTGCAGTGTAGGTGTATAACAGTGTAATTATAAATGTAATTACAGAAATTAATTACAGATCTATCTATCTATCTATCTATCGATCTATCTCATAGCAACCACCCAGAACACCCTAGCAACTGCATAGCAACCCCACCCAGAACACCATAACAACCCCCAAAAATACCCTAGCAACTGCATAGCAACACCTAGCAACCACCCAGAATACCTTAGCAAGTGCATGGCAATACCCTAGCGACCATTGTGAGTACCTTAACAACCACATAGCAACACCCTAGCAACCACCCAGAACACCCTAGCAACTATCCTGAGTACCCTAGCAACCACCTCAAGTACCGTAGCAACCACAAAGCAACACTCTAGCAACCACCCAGAATACCTTAGCAATCACATAGCAACACCTTAGCAACCACATAAAACTCTTGCAACCACTCAGAGTACCCTAACTCTCTATCTATATATCTATCTATAGATAGATGTGTAATGTGTAATTACACTGTTATAATTACAATTAATGTGTAATTATATCAGTGTAATTATAAATGTAATTACAGAAATTATCTATCTATCTATCTATCTATCTATCTATCTCATAGCAACCACCCAGAACACCCTAGCAACTGCATAGCAACCACCCAGAACACCATAACAACCCCCAAAAATACCCTAGCAACTGCATAGCAACACCTAGCAACCACCCAGAATATCTTAGCAAGTGCATGGCAATACCCTAGCAACCATTGTGAGTACCTTAACAACCGCATAGCAACACCCTAGCAACCACCCAGAACATCCTAGCAACTGCATAGCAACACTCTAGCAACCATCCTGAGTACCCTATCTATCTATCTATCAAAACTACTGAACTAAAATTTTCAAACTGAAAAAACCTTTAAACTTCAAGCTTTTAAAACTACTTTAAACTTTCTGGTTCAGCTTTTTTAAACCAACTTAAAGTTTGTCTCAACAAACTTTTTTATCTAGTTGAGAATTGTTACAATTTTTATTTTTTTTTATTTATTTTTTTACTGTTTTTAACTGAAATTTAACTGAAAATGAAAAGTTTGGGCTCAGTAAGATTTATTTTGAAAATATTTGTATGCATTATATTGGCAGTAAAGACAAATATTGTTATAACATAAATATTGTTGCTGTTAATCAATACTGACCAGCAATATTCACCATGAATTATGTGAAATGATATATTTTTTGTCAGTTGTTATTTAGTAGTTTGTTAGTTTCCTTTTATTACACTTATAATTTATATAATCTTTTTTAATTGGTGTAACTATAACGGATCTGTTTATTTTTCAGCATGAAAATAACATTATCCATCGTGACCTGAAAGCAGAAAATATTTTTTACACCACATGCTACTGCATCAAAGTGGGCGACTTCGGCTTCAGTAGCATCAGTGAGCCGATGGAAACTCTGACCACGTTTTGTGGCTCCCCGCCGTATGCGGCCCCTGAGCTCTTCAGAGACAAAAGCTACGTGGGCCGTTATGTGGACATCTGGGCGCTGGGTGTCCTGCTCTACTTCATGGTGACCGCCACCATGCCTTTCTACGGCGACAACTTAGGCAGACTGAAACGTTGCATCCTGCAGGGGGCGTACAGCATCCCACCCTATGTCCCTGACTCCTGCCAACTGGCTATCAAAGGCATGCTGAGACCCGTACCTGTGGACCGCACCACGGTGTCACAGCTGATGATATGCTCCTGGCTGAAGAACATCGAATACCCCAAACCCTATCCTGCTTTCAGCATGACGCCCAATTTCCTAGCTGACCCTGCAAAGAGCCTGTGCGTGGAGGAACAGGAAGTAAAGTCAGCTCTGAGTGAGCTGGGTATCAGTGCCACACATCTGCAGAATAACACCTGCACTGACTGTCGTAGCCCAATAACCGGAACTTATCGTATCCTGCTGCACCGCATCCAGAAGAGGAGATCTGTGGAGGCAGTGGGATATTCTGCGATCGGCCCAGAGGATTTTGGTAACAAGAAATACTGGGCTAACAGCGCAACAGCTAAGCACAATCCCTCTGCAGTGTGTAATGTTCTATGAAGACAATTGTGATCATATTTGTATGGTCCATGTGTGGATAATACGTCTGATGCCATGCTTCAGGAAGTAATGAATTTACATGTATGAAATTCTAATCGCAAACCTATAGCATCCCAGCATCAATCCCAAAATTAAGCTTTTACTTTCATTAATATTTTCATAATATACCAAGCTAGAAAGTTCCCTTTATCTGTGCTTTGGTTCTCACCTGCTGCTAAATCAATGACGATTTAATGATTCATGAATGATTCAATGTTTTACAAACAAATGACTCTTACGATTCTTTTTAGCGAATCAAAAAACATACAGTGCAATAAGTGTAGCCTGATTCCCAAAATGAATGACTCTTACGAGCCGGTTCTTTTAGTGAATCAAAAACATATAGTACAGGATGACCAGTATAGCCTGATTCCTGAAATGAATGACTCTTATGAGTCAATTTGACCCTTCGCAAAGACCCGCCCCCCTTAGTTACTGTTGCTTTGTCCGACAAGCCATGGCTCTGTCACGCCACACGCAGTGAAAAATACATCGCGGAGCAAAAGAGGATACTGACAACAGGTCGACAGACAAGACAGAGCAGGTTACTTATGATATTAAACAACGTCCCAGCTTTCATTTTTTAAGAAATTCGAACAATGAAAAACATTTTGTGGCTCTTTACTGTGTCGTGACAGATTGCTGTAGCGCCTCAGATCAAACGGCTAGTGAACCGATCATCTCTACTAGTTAATTTATAGCATCAAATAAACATGAATGAACATGAAAAGGAATGTTGTTTAAAATGCGGAAAGATGTCAGTACACACCATTTTTCAAGTTCAAGTCCACCAAGGTTAATCTTCTAACTCCTGACTGCTTTGTCGGACAAAATGGCAGATTCGGCGTTATGATTGGTTAGAACGCTTGTCAATCAAACTCCCGGTGAAGGGTCAATTCTTTTTAGTGAGTCAATAACATGCAGCGTGACCAGTGTAGCTGATTCCCAAAATGAAATACTCTCAAGAGTCGGTTCTTTAAAGCTTAAGCAAATCAAAAACATACAGTGCAAAAACATACAATGAATTGCTCTTGTGAGTTGGTTCTTTGTAGCTAATCAAAAACATACAGCAGTGTAGCATGATTCCTGAAATGAATGAATCTTATGAGCCGGTTCTTTCTAGTGAATTAAAAACATACAGCGTGACAAATGGGCCTGTCCCTAATTGCACTTTGTGGTCTTCCTATGAGTTCACATTTCGTGATGTAACGCTACTTTGACAGTCAGGTAGAAATCTGCTGTGGAGCTCAATTACAGTACTGGCTTGGTAATGCGCAAATCGAGGTTGCATATCCGCCACAAAGGTGGCGCTCGTGAGCAACCTACTCAAAACCTAAAATGACAAATGAGACAAAAAGTATACTTCGGCTGTCCGCATAATGTAATTTTCGACATCATGACAGGGTGTGTGGACGTCCCCAGACCCTAATAGTGATGAAAATTTTGTCATGCGCATGCGCAGAACGCATCTTTCTGCGCTCACAGCCAAAGGAGTATACTTTGAACTGTGCGCGAGACAGAGAGGTACGTGAAAAATGAAGCATACCTGGGCCTAAAAGTATACTTTGGCTGTCCATGTCCACGCACCGTCCACACAACGTAATTTTTGTCATCAGGAGGGTCCGCGGCAGTCCGCACACCCCGTCTGCATGCAGCCTAATTTCTGTACGTGTGAGCCTGGGTATACTACATTTTCCACATTCTCATGTACAGTTGAGCATGCAAGCTTTTCACAGTATACTTCTTTGGCTGTGAAAGACGCGTTCGGAGTGTGCACACTAGTGGACTTTGGTTTCGCGCTCAAGTCACTTGCACAAAAATCTTATGAGTCACTTGCACAAAAATCTTGCACAAAAGTCTTATGAGCCGGTTCTTTTTACTGAATCAACGCAATGAGTCCAGTGTAGCTCCATTCCCGAAATGGATTATCTTAAATGGTTAGTTCACCGAAAAATTAACATTTTGTCATTAATTACTCACCCTCATGTCGTTCCACACCCGTAAGACCTTCGTTCATCTTCTGACTTTAGCAGTTTGATACGCGCTCCGAACCACTGATTCGGAAACAAAAGATTCATAAAGCTTCGAAGCTTCATGAAGCAGTGTTTTGAAATCGCCCATCACTAGATATTGTTGAATAAAGTTGTTATTTTGTTTTTTTCTGGTGCACAAAAAGTATTCTCGTCGCTTCATAACATTAAGGTTGAACCACTGAAGTCACATGAACTGTTTTAAATATTTATTCTTTTGTAGCTTTCTGGGCATCTGAAAGCGTTATCTTGCTGGCAATGGAGGCCTCACTGAGCCATCGGATTTTATCAAAAATATCTTAATTTGTGTTCTGAAGATGAACAAAGGTCGTACGGGTGTAGAACGACACCCGTAATTTTGGGTGAACTAACCCTTTAAGATCCGGTTCTTTAGTTAATCAAAATTATACATTGCGATTGGTGTAGCCCGATTCCCAAAACTAATGGCTCTTATGAGCTGGTTCTTTTTTGCGAATCAAAAACATACAGGGCGACCAGTGTAGCCTGATTCCTGAAATGAATAACTCTTACTAGCCATTTCTTTTTAGTGAATCAAAAACATACAGTTAATACAGGTGCTTTACATTTAACAACCTTTTATAAGCAGAACAATTAGCATGCACAACTGGATTTAACATATACATGTAATTCTAAAGAAGGATGTTTCTGTTTGTACTAAAACATTGTTTTGCAGTCGATCCATAAGTGGACATCTACTTTTGCCAAGTTGAAAATGGAAATGTGCCCAGTACTGAGTGGTCAGGCAAACATTTGATACATTTTAGTATCACTGAAAGGTTGAATGTTTTTTGTTTGACAGTCTGAGCCGCAGCTTTGGGCTGAGTGTTGAGTGTCACACAGTAAATGTTTGCAATAAACGGGTTACTGGCTGTTCTGGCCTTATGTAACAAAGTTCACATGTAGCTTTACAAAAGCCTGATGGATTTGATGCTGATTTGGTGGCCTCAACTGCCATCTGTCTCCATTAAATTAGCTGAATCGCTACTCTCAGGCAGGGTTTACACTGCGTATGACGTAAAGGATTAATCTCTGATCAGCTGTTAATCCTAATTAGTGTGGTGCTTTATAAAAAGCTTGTGGTATCAGTGATGACATTGTATTCTATAGAATTAATCACCTTAATTATCCCTGGAAAGGGAAACGAGCCTTGGCACATTCATATCAGGAATGGAGGAGATCTGCCAAGACGCTGTTTTTACAGGCATGATAGAGATTTGTAGTTGCACACATATGCCTTTGACCTTGTAAATTATACCTAGAAAAACTTTTCAGATAGCTAAACCTTATATTACTTATTGGCATCATATTGTAGATGTGAAATTGTTATTATGCATCATTTGCAGCTTTAATGATCAACTTACAAGTCAAGGAATGCATGTGATTTATTGTTACGTGATTGTGTGTTAATATTAACAGTTTTGTGTTTATGCTTATATCCATGACAAATAAATTGTACTTTGCTAATATGATTCATCACATTCCATGTCACTTTGTCACGTGAATTACAGATACAACATGAAAAATACATTGTATTGTATTTTTTGTATATTTTAATGAAAATCAAATCGATTTTCCTCCCAAATTCTCATTACTGTAATGCAAAAAATGACATTTTCATGCTAAAAATAATTTAAGTATTTATACAAAAATATATAAGTATACATCAGTGTATTTTTTTGTTATTTGTCATATAGGAATATAGAAATGTAGATTCATAGCAGAAAAAAAAAAAAAAAAAAAGTTCCAATGCGTTATGATAATGAGAATTTAGGGAAATGTGTGTAATTGTGATAGAGATAATAATAGACTAATGTAAAAAAACAAAACAAAAAAAAACAGTACATATACCTTTTCATTTTGAATTTCATTTTCATTTTTGAAGTTTATAAGCTTTAATACTCTTTAAAATGCATGCACAAAACAGGCGTATCATAAAAATCAACGTGCTTCAGATTCAGTGCTGTGAAGATTACAAAACCTCACTGACACTTTTTTTTTCCGTCTCATTGAGCAACAATGATCAAAAAACTTGATCACGGCGTCATTTATTTTCTTATGTAATCCAGTACATATTGTTCTTATAAATTTTGAAATCGGACAAAATGAATAGTAAATACGTACATTAGTGAATCCAGTTAAATGACAAATTAAAGAAGTTTATTCTTTTTACTGGAGCCCGAGAATTGCTCAATTTGAATAAGATAGCCAGTGTAAACAATTGTGGGACTGGATTAACTGTACTAAAATTTTTCAAGCCAACCAATATATTGACATAGTGAACCACAAAAATACAGATCTATTGTATTTTTGAAAATTCTCCTGCTATTGCTAAGCACTTAAGGTTTAGACTCAACATAAACATCTCCCATTACAGCCTATCATGATGAATATTCAGCAACAGAACGCTTGAGAAAACATTTGTTCAAATCCTTCATAGACGTGCAAAGCATGGCAGAGATTTACTGTCCTCAGAACGAACTGTTTCTTTTTATCCCCATGTGACTTCATTTGGCCACAATTTCACAATACTTGTGCTCTTCCTGTGTGCTACTAGTTTCTGCTTGCAGCGTTTACAGTTTCTTCAATGTGATTGTCAGTTTACAAACTGATATGGATTTTGCAATACTCTACTTGGTCCCATAAATCCAGACTTGTTCACACATGTGTTAGCACCAAAGTGTACAATCGATGACTAGTGAAGATCACACAAGATCACTGATGTACTTTGATACCAAATGCTACCTGTATATTTCACAATAGTAACAGCTATATAGTCTTTCATTTCCCATTTAGATACACCCTTTAAAGTAACGTTTATAAGCTGCCTTTCTAAATTATAGGACATCTTAAAACTTAAAATAAGAAAGTTCAAATACATGTGTATCATCAGAACCCGTAGTTCCACCACCTCACTGACACAGGGCGCCCTCTCTAAAATCGGAAGATTTTACCTTTACATAGTTTCCTGTATTTATTAAATATATATATATTTTTTGTGTATACTCTGGGCTTTCTGTGCAGCCATCAGCCAAACAGAATTGCTATGATGCAAATAAACAAACAAAAATAAATATCCTTATATTTATAAACTTCCTTAGCAGCTCATATTCTTAATTTTTAATTTATTTTTTTTAAAGCTGCTGTGCGTAACTTTTTTCGGTTAAAAATTATCCAAAATCAATTTTTGAGCAAGTACATATAGCCATCTCCTTACCTTAGCGCGATTCACAACGGTAAGCTTGTTTAATGTTTTCTAATTCGGGTGGTACTGCTGGGTTTTCGCAGGAAATTCGAGCATGTTGTCGTTTGTCATTGCGTCACGTCTGTTTACATAAAAAAGGAGTCCCAGCTAGTAGGTAGTAGTGAGGCGGATAATGAGGCAATAATCAAACTTATCATTTTGATGGCGGATTGTATGGTATAACAAATTAACGTTAGAGATTACACTTAAAGAAATTGAAATCTACAGGTAACGCTAATACACACTAAATACACAGTCAGGCAATGCTGATGTTGTTAACATTAACAATTCGAGAACAAAGTATAACAGTAATAATAATTTGCATGGTTTGACGTGATCCTAGCTAAGCTATTGTTCGATATAATCACCATCGGCGCGACAGCAAACATTAGATTCATCCGTGCTGAGGAGTCATGCCGATGCACAACCCACATTAAGATGATAATTCCACAAACAACTGCAATTGCAGGTTTAAAACAGAGATGGCGACAAAGAGGCAACTCACGGACTGCAGCTTTAACTTGGTTAACAGTTGGGCGGTTATGTACCACCTCCTAAAGAGTCCTAATTATGGAGCCAACTCATTCTTCATGGCACCGGTCATCCAGGGATCAGTCTAACCCTCTCACTCCTCCAGGAAATGATTCTGGTGTCCCCAGATGACCAACAAATTCAGAAGGTTTGTCCTAGGATGTCAGGAATGTGCCATGACTTAAACACCCTTCCCTTCTTGATGGCTTCACCTGTGTCCTAGTAGTAGTGGACCGGTTCTCCAGGGCCTGTTATCTGGTCCCACTTAAAGATCTCCCAACTGCCATGGAGATCGCAGAATTACTATTCAACCATGTGTCCAGAAACTTTGGTCTACCCGAGGACATAGTTCGGGATAGAGGCCCACAGTTTATCTCCAGGGTATGGAAAGAATTCTTATCTCTTCTAGGTGTAACTTTAAGCCTCTCCTCTAGTTACCACCCACAGAGCAATGGGCAGACGGAGACGAAGATTCAAGAGATTAGTCACTTCCTGAGAACCTTCTCTCACAGCCTCCACTTCCTTGCATAGGCCGAGTACACGCAAAACTCTCTGCAACAGCCAGCCACTGGTATGACCCTGTTTTAGTGTGGAGTTAGATAATTGGTTCTGAGTGAGCAAGAGGGTCTGGGAAGCTGCACATCACCGTCTGCAGCAACAGAGATCCATCAGAACAGCCATGCCAATGCCTGGAGATCTCCACCTATCAGATCTAGGCAGAAGGTATGGCTCTCAACTCATCCAACTGCACCTTCCCTGCAAGAAATTGAGTCCCAGATACATTGGTCCCTTCACCACTGTCAAGCAGGTCAACCTGTTTAAAGGTCCCGTTTTTCGTGGTTTTTTGAAGCTTTGATTGTGTTTATAGTGTGCAATATAACATGTGTTCATGTTTCGCATGTAAAAAAACACAGTATTTTTCACATAATTTACTTATCTGTATACCGCTGTTTCCACTGTCATAAAAACAGGGCTGATGACTTCCTTGTTCTATGAAGTCCCTCCTTCAGAAATACGTAACGAGTTCTGATTGTGCCAGCGGTTCCTGTGTTGTGATTCGACAGCAGCTTAGCCAACCTTGCCCGGAAAGGTCACGCCTCTTACCGTAGGCGACTTCTGTTAAATAAAATATCTCGCTTGGCATTGAACTTTGAGCTTTAAAATTTTACAGATTTTATTTATACTCTAACAACAACATTACACACTAACTAAAGTTTGAAACATGGGATCACGAAGAACGGGACCTTTAAGTATCAGTTACAAATTCTCTCACTTTACCGTATTCACCCTACCTTCTGTGTCTCACTGTTCAAACCTCACCATCCTCTTGTCTCCTCTCTCTCTGCCGAGCCTTTGCCACTGGTCCTAGAGGATTTTACAAGTTTTTTTTTACCTGGTGCCGTAGGGGTCATCTCGAGTACCTTGTCGAAGGCTATGGGCACCTGCAGAAAGATTGGCGGTTGCTCGAGACGACATCCTGAATCCAGCCTTCACAGCTCCTCATGGACAGGGCCGGCGACCTTTGGAATGGGGTGGGTAATGTCATGGATATACCATTCTCCACACATTTTCCATAACAGCGCTAAAACAACATCCTTTGTTTTCAAAAGTCCCTTTCAATTTAAAAGTCTCTTGCGACTGACTCATTCACTCGTAAGGTTTGCCGCCATCTAATGGCGTATTTATGTAACTTTCACTCACTCCATTTCTGTCAGGACCACTATCGTCAAATATGATAGATATGCATAGAGTTTGTATTGGCGGCATGGTTCTGTTCTGGGCAAGAACTCCCTGCGCATCCATGCAGCCTAGCATGGATAAGAGCAGGGAGAGCAGCAATAAACCCCCCAGGGTAAACAGAACAGGACCAACATGCAGATATCATTAAATGTCATGATTTAACATACACATTTTTCGAGAATTAGTCTGATTCAGGGGAAATAATAAGGCCAATCCTGACTGAAGAGAGGAGGAGCTGGGGATGGAGGAGGGTAATTTGCTCCTGAGAAATGCAATAGCTGCTGATAATACTGAGGAGCTTATATATAGATGCCGTAATAGGCGTCGTATTCCTATAGGTAGACGCAAGTCACCTGGGAGTCAGCTGATGCAAGCTTGACTGACGTGACCTGCCAGAACTGATGCTAACGCTAGATATTATGCACTAATGGACCCTTTCTCAATACCAAATACAACATATTATTTATATAAAATATTTATTGAACAACAATATTTAAATTAACAACAATAGCCATAATAAATGACAACAGGAAATAAACACAATTGCACAATTCAGTCAAAAGTACAAAAGCAGCGCTCTACAGGATGTAAATTGAATAGCCTAATATTAAAGTATTAAATTTAACATAGCCCAATTTGATTTGCTCAGGAATTAATTAACAGATTAATAGCACCAAAGATTGCCTGTTTTATGTACCCAAAATGAATTATATCTCATGTTTAATCACTATAAGAGCCAGCGACAAATCCCTGAAGCACTGGCCGAGATGAAGCTGTTCTCAGCGGGTACACGAGCACTGAATGGCCGCTGACGGCCTGGAGCTTGCATCTCCAAAAATGTCTAAACAAATTGTAAAATAGGCGCTATGATTAAATATGAGTCACATATTTGAGGTCTAAACAACTACATTCTCTCCTAAAAAAAACTCTTAAAACTACAGTTCCTGGTACAAGTGTAGTATTTGTAAAAATGACAGGATTTGCCTGGCTGCCATGACAGTCGCTTCAAGCGGAGTGATACAAACGGTGAAAATGTAGGAGTGCTGTTATCACTAAAATATCACGACTCTCAGCCAATCAGATTTGAGAACCAGAAAGAACTGTTGTATAGATAGCCTATATACGTTTTATATTTTAAGTGTGCCAAGTAACAAAGTCATGAAAGTATACTCTCTTGAAGTACAGTACACTTAAGTGGCCTTTTGTTTCATTAACATTGTTATCAAAGAGAGATTGTTCATCCTCAGTGTGTGTCAGTGTGTCATATGGATGACCTAATCTGCAAAACGTGAGAAAATATACCAATCATTACTCAGAAAATTATAATCTCCCTTGTATGCAAAATTATCTCATGGGGTTTCTCCCTTCTGTGAACACATAATTAATGAGCAGATCGGTCAAAGTTAGTTTTCTTCCAAATGAAACTTGCAAACTTGCACACAAAAGAAGTTTCAGTCTGAATCATAATAGTCCATGCCATTGGCCGACACCATTAAATATTCATTTCCGAGCACTTGCAAAAGTTCTCATGGCTACAGGCCAACAAAACCCGCTTATCACCTTAGTCATGAACGACGCAAATAACAAGTTTAGAATTGTTGGTGGAACAAGCATACGTTGATGACATATTGTCCTGAAAACGTCCAACCTCCCTGAATGTGAATGTGAGAAAAGTGACGCTAACCTTACAACATTCACATACGGCTTTGTCACAGACATTCTACAAACAAAATGCTCTCAGGCTTTAATTGTTTATGTTACACGGGCCGGTTTGGAAGTTGTCTACAGGTTTATACTGGCACCTATTGGTGTAGATGTAAACGCAAAAGGTTCCAATTACTGACCCAGCAGCTTCCAGGGAACATTAAGAATTTTGGCTAACGTTCTGGCAAGGTTCTCTCAAAGTCATTAACAAATGTTCATCCAACATTAATACAAACTTTGTTCAAAATTATCAGCTCTTTAATAATGTTTTTAAAATGTTATCACAAATCTTTTTACATCGTTTAAGCATCAATCATGATTTTTTTTTTTTTTTAAATGCTTTGGGGATATTAACACAACACCATTTTTTTAAAACAATATTACACAATATTATGTATGTACACTGCATACACTATATTACAAGTCCCCTGAAGCCATACAATAGCTTTGTGAGAGGAACAGACTGAAATGTACACTGTGCATACCATCTGAGACTAACTTCAGGGATTATAAAATATTTCTGTTGGTTTAGGACAACCTTGGATTGCCGAGTGTTACATGCTCATGGATGGCTGATTAATTTTCTTTCTGGTCGATCTTAGTTTATGATTGTAGTAATACATTTTATGGGGCATCAAAAATGAAGAACCAACAGAGGCACAACAATTGATTATATGTGTATGTGTGTATATAAGAGAGCACAATTAAAAGAAAAAGTGAGAGAAGTTCAGCTAAAAAAAGTATTGATAGTTCATAAAAATAAATAAATAAATTCTTTCATCATCTATTTGCTCTCCTGTCGTTCCAAACCTGTATGACTTTCAAAAGCTATTTTGAAACTCAGTATTTTTTTAATGAAAATCAGTGGGATCCAATGTTTGTGTTCCACAGAAGAAAAATAGTCATACAAGTTGGAACTACATCAAAATTATTCATCAGTTTCTTTATGTTTTGACTGTATATCAAAATTGTAGTCCATGACATTGACCCTGTGTAATTTCCTTTCTTCGTTCATTTCCAGGCACAATCAACCTTATTCCTAGCATTAGTGCAAGGGGATTTTGCAAAGATGTGGACTGGTATCTTAACAACCTGACAATTGTTACCAAGCACTTAGTTAAAGACATTTGAAATAATAAGTGGCAGAAATGTGTGTTTTTGTGTTTAGATTTCAGTGTTAAAAGACTTGGAATACAATATAAATGGACTATGTTTAGGGTGCATTTATGGTGTTTTTGTCTTTATTTGAAATGTGAAAGCTTATGATGAGTGTGTTAACAGTTAACATTTAGTAAACTTCTAAAAGTCCCACAAAAGAAAGAGAGTCGTGTGGTTTTGAAACTATTTAATAGAATTTTCCATGTGAAAAAAAGTATAGTTCATTCTATTTTGCAAATACATGTCAACTAACTCTCAATAGAGTATTAGTAGACTGTCTGCTTAATATCTGCTAACTTGTAAATCGTGATGTTGATGCTCCCCCAACTATGTCAACTTTTTCTACCAACCCGTACCCTAACACCCCTATAACCTTACAGGCAAGGCAAGGCAATGACGTACTGTACATCAAACTGCCGAAGTCACGTGATTTCAGTAAATGAGGCTTTGTTACATCATAAGTGTTTCGAAACGTTTCGAAATTTCAATAGTTCACGTGACTTTGGCAGTCTGATACATGCTCGGAACCACTGATTCGAAACAAAAGATTCATAAAGCTTCGAAGCTTCATGAAGCAGTGTTTTGAAATCGCCCATCACTAGATATTGTTGAATAAAGTCGTTATTTTGTTTTTTTGCCACACAAAAAGCATCTCGTCGCTTCTTAACATTAAGGTTGAACCACTGTAGTCACATGAACTGTTTTAAATATGTCTTTAGTACCTTTCTGGGCATCTGAAAGTATAAATTATCTTGCTGGCAATGGAGGCCTCACTGAGCCATCGGATATTATCAAAAATATCTTAATTTGTGTTCTGAAGATGAAAGTAATGGGCGATTTCAAAACACTGCTTTACGAATCTTTTGTTCCGAATCGAGACTGTCCTCGAAAAAAAAAACCCGACCCTATAGGTCGTTTTTCAAGCACCTTATTACGACCTATATTTACATTTTGAAGTCATGCGCCCTCTAGTGGGCGTAAAAATAATGACAGTGTCGTGTTACGTCTGTCGTCATGAAATGACGTATGACTATCATTACCAATCAAAATGTTTTCATTTAAATGCAATGTGCAGACTTTTTACACCATTTTTCCTATTTCCATTTAGCAAAACTCATTTTTTATTAACGACTACACCTACCCCATCCCTAAACCTACCCTTAGTGATTTATAGTGCATATACATTTTATGAGCACATGCATTCCCTGGGATCAAACCCACAATAGCATGATCACATGATTGCATATTGTTATTGCAATGCTCTACCAATTGAGCTACGCGAAACCCGAAACATGACGCAGATAAAAGGGAACAATGCATTAAAATGAAAGTGTCCTGTTGTCGAAAGGGGCGCAATTTTAGCAAACGCTGCTATGGGTCGTATTTCATGAATTAAAATGAAAGTGTCCTGTTGTTGAAAGGGGCGCAACTTTAGTAAACGCTCCTATGGGTCGTATTTCAGGGAAGTGACAAACGACCTATATGGTTGGAGAACATGTTGTCCGAATCAGTGGTTCGGAGCGCGTATCAAACTGCCAAATTCAGAAGATGAACGAAGGTCTTACGGGTGTGGAATGACATGAGGGTGAGTAATTAATGACAGAATTTTCATTTTTGGGTGAACTAACCCTTTAATTAAATGCTACAATACTAATTCTGACTATCTGAATCACTAAATTCGGGGTTTCCCTGCTTTGGTTCATGAGACACACTAGTAGCAACTCCCAGCTTCCTGGTGACCTCCTACCCTTCAATAGGGAGGAGTTATTCCGACACCTTCCGCCTCTAAAAGCTTCCAGTATCCCTTTGACCCCTTAATGAGTGGAGTTATCAGCAACCTCTGATGGCTTTCGGTAAGACACCAGCCTGCAGCCAAGGACCTGGCATCCCACATTCATGTCTGAGTGTGTGCGTAAACTCACTGTCTCAATTCCCAATTCTCTCCACTGCACTGTAAAAAGTAATACACTCTATCTACTCAACAAAATTGTGGCAACAGATTACAAGCAATATTATTAATTAAATTCAACATATAAGTATTGAGTTATAATTAATCAAATGAATTCCTTAAAAGTCAACCATTTAAAATGGGTAAAATTAGCAAACACCATTACAAAACCCCAAACTGACAAATGAAACACTGATCGCCATAACGGTAACCAAACATTTTCAATAAAATCAACATCAACATCTAAACCTCTGTTAATTCTTGTGTTTCTCTTTCCTTCAGTGATTCTGCTTGTTATCATCAGGTGTCTTCAAAGTTGGTAATAAAAAATAAAGAGTTCTTAATTCATCTTTGTCATTCAGATGTTTTTGTTTAAATATTGCTTAAATTTGACTTGTTTTAAATGGTTGACATTTAATGAATTACTTTGATTAATTCTAACTCAATTCTATTTGTTGAATTTAATTAATAATATTGCTTGTAATCTGTTGCCAAAATTTTGAGTAGATATAGTGCATTACTTTTTACAGTGCAGACAGCCCTAACCAAAAATAAATAAAATCTTAACTAAAAATATATTATAAAGAGAATTAAAGATTAAAAAGGATGATACATGGATCAATAGATGCATAGAAATAAAAAATATAATGCATAAGAAATCGAATCACTAAATTCAGAAGAGTCAGAGAGCTTTGGTTTGTTATTACAAAGCACACTTTTTAAAAGTGTACTTAATTGTGTTAAGAAGTGTATTCTCTTTCTCTTTTAATGTATCTATCTGCAAGTACAGTGTTTTTAAATAAAATTATTATTGCCCGCACAGCAAGAATAAATGGATGCGATGACAGGTTTAGATCCAGAGTATTTGAATCACAGCTATTTGGCATGAAATAGAGAAACTATACTCAGTAATTCATCCCACCCCAGCAAGTTTAGGCATCACCTGTCATTCCTCACAGTGATACTTTGGCATTTGAAAGATACAGAGATAAGAATCCCCTAAATCAATTTCAAAGAGCTTAAGCAAGAACAAACGTGTCTCAGTGGCATTGAACCAACTGGGAAATAAATGTATTTGCTTTGAAAGGCCCTGAAAGACTTATTTTATAACCAAGCTTTTCTCATTAAGCAATTAATATTTAATTTAAAGGCTAAATAAAGCAGTGTATCAATTTTTGGTTGTTTAAAATAACCTACTAAAATACAGCAGTAATAATAATAATATATGCTATGTATTGTCATAGAAAGAGTACACGAAAGAAAAATACATGACAATTTATTTAAATGTACAATTGCAACTCTTTATTATATACTTAATACATGAAATGTATACTGCCCTCTTACCAACTCAAACACACACACACACACACACACACACACACACACACACACACAGACACACACACTTAAATGCAGGCTATGCAGTTCACAGGTTACATGTATATTCGACTAAAACATCAAAAAAGGGCAAACATATATACATAAAGTTTTTATAAGATTCATTTTGGAGCTTGGAAATGAGCAAACATTCACAGTTCATACATTCATATTGTTCTAATACAATGAACAGAAGCAAACCAATACAGTTCATTATGAACCTCGGCATGAAGATAGCAATTCATAGTCTGATGTAGAAAATATATGAATCAGCAGGAGTGATGGTGTTATAAACTGCATATTGTTATTTTAGTGTGTTGGTCATATAAACATTTTCGGGTTAAAAACACAACAGTTTCGTCTGCAGTGGTGTGATCAAATCTGTCTCTGAAACTTGTACACTACTTAGTGCCTGTTTTTTTCCCATCTATTTTCTGCATGAGTTGTTGCACCCAGTTTTGTCTTGGATCAGCACAGAGCGTCTTTGATCTCTTCAGCTTGAAACTGTTTGGAGACCAGAAAACGAAAAATGAGAAAAAGACATACATATCTCTGCAACCGTGGCTGTTAAACTGCTGTGTAATTGCTGCAAGACAACCCAGTGTTACTGGAATCATGACTTCAAGCTTTCCAAGCGATTGTGTTTTATGTGCTTGATTAATAAAGCATACTCACACAATAGCAGGAATGTTGCACCCTCCATCTGTTTCCTGCACTCTGTAACTCTCAATGTTTCTTCTCATGCTCTTCCTCACTCCTACAATGTACTTCAAACAGCAGTTTTCATAGGAACCTGAGAATAAATCAAAATGATATTTAGTCATTCTATCTATCTATCTATCTATCTCTTTTTTCAGTGTATTTTTGCAAAAGCACTTTGCATCACTTTTTCTTAATTTATCTTTTTTTAATTTCCTGTTAAAATCTTGTGTAACAAAAACAATTAGGCTGAAATGTTTTAGAATCTGATCAGATATTTGTATATATAAAATGCACATTTATATAAATGTACAAAATTATTTATATATATATATTTAATATAACTTAATATTACATTATCGCTGCAAAATGGAAATGATCTTACTTAATTAGCCAATTCTTACCTTGTGCGACACTGGGATACATGCAAGCCAACAGCAGGATCAAAACCAGAATTTGAAACTTCATGGCTGAATGCTGTGTTTCCATATAAGCTGCAAGAAAAGACAAGGAAATGTTTAGTATGAGCAGTTTTCATTTCATTATTTGCATCCACCAGCCAATATAATAAATAACATGTGGCTCAAATGTGCTGAATAATAGTTAGACCGCATGTCTCATCTTTACCTCAAAGGTTCTCGGAAGAATGATGTTTTTCTTCACGGCTAAAGCTGCTCTTATCTCCTCCTCTGTTTAGTTAACACTTTTTATAGCAACAAAACTTGATACTTTGCCACGACCCCCTGTCACATTTCGCCTAGATTTTACTTTCTGCTGCATTAGACGCTGTTAATAGAGTGGATCCTTTCGATTGACTTTCAGTGTTGTTTTGACAAATCGCAGTTGACTTAAGAGTTCCCGCACTAAAAACATAACAGGATCTCTAATATCTCAAACCTCTATATTTGGTCAGTAGGGAGATGTTTTAGCATGAGAGATGGAACTGCTGGGAGTCTGGAGTTTTTTTTACAGCCCCCCATTTCTCTCCCCTGCCATTATTGCACAATACAACATCTTTGCCAAATCACTTTCCCCCTTAAACATCTGCTTTAGAACTTTTTATGGTCTGTGTGCCAATAAAAACAGAAAAAAAGCAAATGAAATGCAATATTGTGCAACAAGATTCCCCTAAATTGATTGCGCGTTTGAAAATGTCCAGCGGTGCATGTTGTATATTTATGTCAAATAATCTCTTCCTCCTTTATGAGTGTGATGACCATTCACTATCTTGGTGAATCTTGGCCCTGACCTGACCTGAACCTGACCTAAACTGCAGAGAATTTTGTTTCTTAAGGGAGCTGTAAATGGTTTAGTGACAGGCACATAACAGCCAGTGATATTGTGCAGGTTTTTGCCAGTAACAACAATAAGATGTGTACTCACAGCTCACTTCTGCTGCTTTTGGGGGAATTCCAAGACATTTGACCAGGACATAAGAATCTCATCACTGAATTGGTGCATCTTACTTGTTACAGACATTTAGAGGCTGTCGTACCTTTACATTTTTTTTTTTTTACAATTGCTAGTATACAGGTACATTTCTCAATACTTAGGTAACTTTTTCAAAGCTCTTCACACAGGTCTCCTAACCAACTTTCATCTTGACACAGCAGTTAATTTCAGCTTCAAAATGCATTAAATCTACCAAAACACTTCATTCATGTCTCAAATCAACTCATTCTTCCAGAACACTAGCAAAGGATTTTACTCAGCAAACACACCTTGTCAATCATAAAACATAGACCTAAAAAACGCTAACATCAGGTAGCATTATACTTTTTCTTTTGTAAAATTTCTTTGCAAAACAAGAATGACACTCTTATTGTTTATAATTCACTGCAGTTTATGACACATGAACCATGTTTACATTACAGTACAAAATTAATCAGAAGTTTTCCCCTTTGAATGGATGATAATGAAATTGAAAGACTACAGTTTTTTTCAGTTGCTAACAAGCATTGTTCAATACCGAAACCACATTTTCAAAACTCTTCACACAGTCTGCATTACCAGCATGAATGTTGGCCAAACAGTTAATCTCACCTACAAAACTCACTCAGACCAACATAACAGTGGCAACAATTCTCATTCAGAAAACACACATTTCATTCACAACACACTGACCTAAAAAACACTAACAACAGGAAGCATTTCATAATTGATGAACTTTTCTTTTTTAAAGTTTCAATGATTTTCCACATAAATCAGTTCTTCATATAGAATACTGTAACACAATTTCACTTTATTGAAAGCATTTGTAACACGAATGAATCAGAAATTAATTAAAATTTCATTTTTTTATATGAATATAGTACTTGAAAATTATAACCAAAAGGTGAAAAAAGAGGGAAAAAACTCCAGGGCTGCAATGATAGCCCTAAAATTGATCGCAAAGTAGAGCTTAGATTCTCTGCCCGAGCCCGAGCCCGGACTCAACCCGACCCGCCGATATAGTACGTCACGTGTCATGCGCAGCATCTCGTCCACTCGCACTCGCAGTCTCGCACGCGTGATGCATCACACCTGCTGTGCATGCTATACTATTCAGTAGGCCTAGCTTAAGTGCAACATGGAGCTTGAAGAAGCAAAGAAAAAAATTAAAACAGGAGAATTAACTTTGATTTTTGACTTTGGAGGAAAATCGGAGGTATGGAAACATTTTAAACTACACTCTAAAAAATGCTGGGTTAAAAACAACCCAAGTTGGGTTGAAAATGGACAAACCCAGCAATTGGGTTGTTTTAACCCAGCGGTAGGGTTAAATGTTTGCCCAACCTGCTGGGTAGTTTTATTTAACTCAACTATTGTTTAAAAATTACTGTATTGCTTAATTAAAATTAACCCAAAGTATGTTGGAAATTAACATTTAATAATATTCAATTAATAATTATTACAGTTTTTTTCGATTGCTAAACGACAGTGGGCACAACTGGAGTCACATGTGCAAAACTCTAACTACAGTCTGCACAGCAGCATTTCATGTGGACCAAACTGTAGTTCGTTTTTCATTGCTTGAACACAGTTTTCAAAACTCTACACACTTATCCCATGACTTTAACCACAACCTGCACAACATTGTGGATTTACAGCACTTTGTTCAAATGCTAACACACTGCTGTCAAAACTGTGAACCACACATTCAAAACAGAATAGATTTCAGCCTTTTGCCTTTCAAACACTGCTGATTGCAATTTTGCAGGATTAGCCACTCAATTATTTGTTCGAATTACAGTATGTACTTTTAGTTTCTACCTTTTTTTTCTCGTTACTGTAATTCCGTAAATTACTACAGACTATTGAAGCAAACTGCTAATTTTCATTTACCTTAAAGAATTGTTGTTCTAAAAATTTAAATAAATCATGTGAAAGAATGTCACTCTTTTCTTTGAAGAAAATATTACTTTGTATGAAGTCACTGAAATTGTTCAAACTGTAAAGATGAAAAGTTTGTATTTTCTGTGCTGGTGTTTGATGCTAGTGTTTTTACTCTCAGTGTGTTCTGAGTGACAGTGTGTGTATCTCAGTGAGGGTTGTGCACAGTGTTTGGCTGCACTGAGCCTGTTTTGAGTCATGTGTTAACTGTTTAGCTCAGGTGACTGTTGGCAGTGCAGACTGTAGTTAGAGTTTTGCACATGTAGCTCCAGTTGTGCTCACTGTCGTTTAGCAATCGAAAAAAACTGTAAACAATAAACATTTATTAAATTGCTTATTAATAAATTTATATTAATAAACTATTAAACTATTAAATTTATATTAATAAAATATTAAAGCTTATTAATAAACATTCACCTTTTGTCTATTATTGTTGTCTCTAATTGCATCTGGTTTTTAATTTGCCAACTATTTTGGGTTCATTTTAAGCTAGCCATATAGCAATTTTTAAATAATAGTTGGTTTAAATAAAACTACCCAGCAGGTTGGGCAAACATTTAACCCAACCGCTGGGTTAAAACAACCCAATCGCTGGGTTTGTCCATTTTCAACCTAACTTGGGTTGTTTTTAACCCAGCATTTTTTAGAGTGTAGTCATGGGGAGTGACAACATCTGTGTTGGCTTTGTCTCCTGCATTAAATGCGGCAGGCTGCTCGCCTATGACAGCAAAAAAAAAAAAAACGGGGGCTTCTGAATAAACAAACAACGCAAGTTTACATGCTTCTTCCTTGTTGTATTATTCATTAAGAAAATAATTAATAAATGCACGCACAATTATGAACTTGATAAATGTTACAGATATGTTTTACTATGCACAAACAAATGCCTTTCAACTTACATGTGCAAAATTCAGAATTAAATGAATGTGCTGCAATTTGTACAAAAAGAGAATCTGTAGTAGCCTACGTGTTTTAGCCATTAAATAAGCACATATAGTTTCAAGTTTAAGTTTTGTTTTGAAGAAAGATTTTCTTTAAAGTGAATTTCGTTTAGTATAAATTGTATCTTAATTTTAATACATTTTTCATCAACCAATTGCCTGGATTTAATACATAAAAAGCAATATAGCAGACAATATAATAATGACATGGAGGCGCCGGCGCGCCGCGGTCATACTTACACCATTTGAAACTCGTAACACACACTGTCACCAAATTTACAAATGCTTGGTTGTTGAATCTTGCTTGTTGCTCACACACATATTATGTTGAAATAACAATATGTTGAAGTAACATTAATAATAATTAATCTTTAAGAATATTTGATTTAATGCTGAATGTTGTGCTTGTTCAATTTAATAAAATTAAAAAATGTATTAATAGTTTTTATATTATATATATATATATATATATATATATATATATATAACTGCGCAGCTCCCCCCGTAGCCTCAATGATCTAGCACAGCAGCACCTGCGTTAAAAAAAAAAAAAAAAAAAAAAAAAAAAATCTGGCGCCGCCCGTGGTTATAGACCTTATTTTCCAGAGAAACATGCGCGCCGCCATCTTTAGAATATTGTCTTTGAACTTCCGTTTTCGCGGTAGCCCTGTATATTTCTATGGCATCGCTGTTGAAGAATAATTAGCTGGTGAAGTGGATTTACGTGTTGTAGAGTTAACATAAGTTATCATGAGCATTGTAATGTTTAAAGCGGGTGTCTTAACAAATGTCAGTAGAACAGGAAGATTTTAAAATGAGCAGTTCATTCATAAATACATAAGATCGCTGTGGAAATACAAGCCGGAAGTCAAAAGACAACGAGCGCAGCATTGAAAAGGGGCGGGGCTACATAAGGTCTATAAGGGCCCACATATTAAAAATGGTCGGGTTTAAATCGGGCTCGGGCTCATAATTACGGTGAACGTGTCGGGCCGGGCCGGGCTCGGACACAACGTGCTCGGGCTCGGGTAGGGTCGGGCTTGATTTGTTGGGCCCGATCTAAGCTCTATCGCAAAGATGTTTTGCGTTCCCACTGACTGCGTTTTTTCATTTTTGAGTCCAACAAGTTCAAACTCTATGAGCCGTGCATTATTTGTGTGCATTATTAACGTATGTTACTAACTGAAACACTACTGCCAGCCAGCGGGACATTAAAGAGGAATTGTTTGTCCAAGCTCACAGCAAGGGAACGATTATAACTTTGCGAGGGAACGCAAAACATCTTTGTGAGGGAATGCAATCTTTGCGAGGGAACGCAAAACATCTTTGCGAGGGAACGCAAAACATCTTTGTGAGGGAACGCAATCTTTGCGAGGAAACGCAAAAGATTTGAAAAAAAAAAAAAAAAAAAATCCTCCCATCCCAAAATTTTTTCCACCACCATGTAAAATTTCCTTTCTTCTCATTTTTTTTTTCTACCACCATGTCCCTTTAGGGGCTCCGTACGAATGGGAAAAGTGTTCCTGAATTTTAAAAAGTGTGGTCACTGAATGCATTTTGTCTGAAAGCAATGAAAAATGGTTCACAGTTTGGTCTGCAGTCAACAGTTTGACTTCTGTTTCGCTGACTGTGTGAAGAGTTTTGAAAATGTAGTTTCGGTATTGAACAATGCTTGTTAGCAACTGAAAAAAACTGTAATGCTTGTGTAGGTGTTCAGTTTCAGCTAAGTGCTTTGATAGTATTTGATTTTTTTAGATTCAGAATATATTTCATAACAGTATTACTGTAGAAATGCAGCATATTTCTGTCTTATTCGGTCTTGTATGTTATTGTTTTGAACTTAAGTTTAACAGTTTTGAAAACAGTATGTAAGCATGTGCAAATCGGCTAGTAGATACACTGAGTTTTGGCGTTTGTTGTGCCATGAGAAAAGAATTAATGTAATTTGAAAGATGTAGTCATTGAATGCATTTTGTGCCAAAGCAATGATAAATGATCCACAGTTTAGCTCATAGATTTCTGTTGTGCTCACTGTGTGAAGAGGTTTGAAAAAGTGACACAAGTATTGAGAAATGGGTCCTAGCGATTGTTAAAAAAAAAAAAAAAAAAAAAAAAAAAAATCTGCAGCAAGGAGTTCCACTTCATCTTGAGACTTGAGGGTAATAAAGTGAGGGTCAGATTTCTTTGACAAATCCACCTCTATTAAAGAGATCTCCACATTTGCTTTCAAAGAATACTGAGTTTTTGTTTCCCTCAAAGTTAGAGGACACTTCAGCCTGTTCAGGGACCAACATTTTATGTTCCGCAACATAAATGGCTGCAATGTTAAATAGTCCCATATGGAGAACTGTTGTCTTGATCGATTTAGTCTTTTACAACGTTTTGTAAACTTTTTTCATTGTTTTGTCACAAGAACATTATGCCAGTGTTTCTAGAATTCTGCATAATCGCCTATGTTATTATACTACACTGCAAAAAGGGTTGTGCACATTTTATTTATTTATGACATGCCATCGTTTGTTTATGACATGCCATCATTCCCCTAACTGCTTTTTTATGGAATCATATTTCTATAGGCCTATGTTACAGATGGTCTTGATTTCATCTCTCTTTTTTCTGAAGCTTACAGTAGAATTTATGTGACAGCTTAAACATCTTACTCCACTCTCCCAAATAGCTGTGAACATTCCATATTCTTTTTGCATTGTTTAGAGTAGAAATAATGCATTCTGAACTGTAAAAAGCCTTCATATGCTTTTAGAAATTGTAAATACAAAAACGCATAATTTTCGGAGAGCTTTGACTTGTCCCACGTGGCTGCTGTACCACTTGACCACTGCAGATTTAAGATGTGTTCAAAGCCACTTGAACACATCTTAAACAAGGAGTGCTGTGTGTGCGTGCTCTATATGGTGCTGCTGATGAGTGTGGTGATGAGGTGCAGGTGGCGGTGATCAGTACTCTGGGGAAGGTGTGCGCTGGGATTGGTTGATGTTGGAACCTGACGTGTCTGTGACAGTACCCCCCCCTCCACGGCCCGCTCCTGAGGGCCGAGGAGGCGGTGCGAAAAAAATGCACAGGGGTGTACTTTTCCATCACAAGGAGATCGCTGGGAGAGGACTGCTCCAACCCCGACTTCAGAAGCATCCACCTCCACTATAAATTGCAGATCAGGGTCAGGAACTGACAGGACAGGCGCAGAGGTGAAACATTTCTTAAGTTTCTGGAAAGCTTCCTGAGCCTGGTCTGACCATCTGAAAGGTACACAAGTGGAGGTTAGAGCGGTCAAGGGTGCAGCGGTTTGACTGAAGTTACGGATAAACCGCCTGTAGAAGTTAGCAAAACCCAGAAACCGCTGCAACGCCTTGCGGGAGTCAGGAACTGGCCATTCGGAGACAGCCCTTACCTTAGCCGGATCTACCTTAATCCCCTCCGCCGAGATTATTTGTCCCAGGAACGGAACAGAGTCAGTGTGGAACATACATTTCTCCGCCTTAACGTACAACTGGTTCTCCAGAAGACGCTGCAGCACCTGGCGTACGTGCTGAATATGTACCTGTAACGAAGGAGAAAAAATTAGTATATCGTCAAGGTACACAAAGACAAATCTATTGATCATGTCTCTCAACACATCATTAACCAGGGCCTGGAAGACAGCTGGGGCATTAGTAAGCCCAGTAGGGGTGTTAAATGCTGTCTTCCACTCATCACCCTCCCTTATCCGAACCAAGTGGTAGGCATTGCGCAGATCCAACTTCGTGAAGACCTGAGCTCCCTGCAACAGTTCATGGGCAGTTGACATCAATGGCAGGGGGTACCGATTCTTAATAGTGATGTCATTAAGCCCACGATAATCAATGCAGGGGCAAAGGGAACCATCCTTCTTTCCCATGAAGAAGAATCCCGCACCTGCAGGAGAAGAGGAGGGTCGGATGAGGCCAGCCGTCAATGATTCATGGATATTCTTATCAAATGCCTCCCTCTCAGGTCCCGAGAGAGAGTATAGACGGCCCTTGGGCGGAGAAGAGCCTGGGAGGAGGTCAATGGCACAGTCATAAGGCCTATGCGGAGGAAGAGATGCCGCCCAGGACTTGCTGAACACACGACACAGACCAAGGTACTCCACAGGAACACCGGTTAGATCCACCGCCTCCTCCTGCAGCATAGAAGAAACAGAGCCAGAAGACAAAGCAGCACCCAAACAAAACTTATGACAAAAAGAGCTCCACGCTAACATAGAATTCTCTGACCAACTCACATGGGGATTGTGCTTAACAAGCCATGGATGCCCCAATACAATGGCGGTGCTAGGAGACTTAAGAAGGTAGAAAACAATCTCCTCATGGTGATTGCCTGAAATGACTAGGCTCACAGGGTCAGTAACATGGGTTATTTGGGCCAAAATGGAGCCATTAAGTCCCCTAGCTATAATGGGTTTCTTGAGAGGGGAGGTAGGAATCCTCCAACGAGCCACCAGATCAGCATCCATGAAGTCACCCTCCACACCAGAATCCACTAAGACAGAGCAACGTCTCGAGTAGGAGCCCCAACCAACAGTGGCAGGAAGTAGTGTGCGTGAAGAGGGGGAACAAGACAAGGGAGTAACGCTCACCAGTACTTCCCCAACTACTGGCGAGCCCTGTCTTTTAACGGACACTGAACTGCATAATGTCCTGGTTTGCCGCAATAAAGACAGAGTCCCTGGGATATGCGGCGTTGTCTTTCCTCAGCTGCCAGACGCATCCGCCCCACCTGCATGGGCTCCGGCTCCGGATGAGGCTCAGGACCACGGCTGGTCACCAGCAGAGGAGACAAATTACCTCTCAACTGAACACAGGCAGAGCGTCTCTGACGACGCATATCCAGACGAGTCTCTACTCTGAGGGCTAAATCCACCAAACCGTCAAATGAAGATGGTAAATCATGAATGGCAATTTCATCCTGGAGGTCATCGTTAAGACCCTCCCGGAAGCGGTCCCAGCATGCCTCCTCGTTCCAGCCAGTTAAAGCAGCAAGAGTGCGAAAACGGATGGAATAATCTGTCACCGAGTAGTCCCCCTGTCTCAGCCTAGCGAGCTGGCTAGCGGCCTCCTTACCAGCCAAAGAACGATCAAATACCTTCAACATCTCCTTCTCGAACAGCTCGAAAGAAGCACAATACGGAGACTTGGCTGCCCACACAGTAGTTCCCCATTCACAAACCGCTCTGATGGAATCCTGGCCCCTCCGCAATTCTCTCAGCTGTGCGGTGAGGTCTGCCATCTGGCTGGCCATTACCTCTACATCGCGGGTGGTGGCTGTAATCTGTGAGGCATGTTGTTCCAGCAGAGCCCCCTGTTGGGCGACGGCGTTCCGGACTGCGTCTGACCCTGCTGAATCCATAGCTGGCCAGATCGTACTGTTAGGGTTCAGAAAGAAGAGGATTCAATTTGCAGGGTAATTCACAGTTTATTAAGGAACAGTTCAAGGAGTAACGAAATAGCAGCAAGGGCTAGACTGGATAAAGTCCACAGTTAATGATGGCCGGTAACAAGACACAGTCCTTGGAACTTAAGTCCCCAACCAAGAGCAGTCTACAGCTCAGGAGGTCAAAGATGATGGCAGGCTGAGACAGGAGCAATGGGCAGAGATGGCAGGTGGAGCGGGGAAGCCAGAAGAAGCCAAAAGATGAGCACAATCCAGCAGCCAGAGAAACGGGGAGACTGGGGAGAAAAAAATAATAAATAAAAAGTAAAAGAAAAACTAAACTAACAACTCTGAAGGCAAAAACCAACAAAAAATAAATAACAGAAAACAAACTATTTTACCAAAAGGGAAAAAAACAAAAAAAACAAAACAATTAATTCAAGTTGATCAAAACAAAAAAAATCAAAAGAAAATTAAACAGAGCTCTAGTCACAGCAAAAACCAAGTAGAAATAACTTGAGGCACAAAATGAATTCAAACTGAAGAAAATAAAGCTTGACTAGAAAATTAGGAAAAACACACAAAAAACAAGACGTGAACAACAGGACGCATTAACACGATCTGGCATGGAACAAAAAACACAAAGGGAATATAAAGGAAAGCTAATGAGGAGCAACATGTGAAATTAATAATAAGTAAACAGGGTAACAAGAGGGCGGGGCAACAATAGACAGTTGAACACATGACGCAGACACCACAACAACACGTGCCGAAGCACATGGCGAACGAACACAAACACCACACGCAGAAGCGTGCGACCGGACAAGCAAGACAGGCATGCATTCCAGACGAACAGCGGTACAAACACAAAACACAAGGTAGATCAAACCGCCGTCCTGACAAATACGTATTTCAAATACAAAATAGTATTTTGTAATTTGTATTTGATAGGGTTGATGAAAATGGCTTTGTATTTTGTATCAAAATACTTTAGTGTTATGTATTTTTGTAGTTTTAAAATACTGTATAATATTTTGTAAGAAGTCTACATGATGACATCATAAAAATATGGCCTCTGATTGGTGCTTAATAGTTTGCCCAGACTTGTTGAGTTCAGAACAGATGTTAAGTTTTGGTGTTCGTTTTAGCAGCCTAGGCTAAATAGTTTACCAATTTACATAATGTTCTTGAAAACTATTATACCGAGCAGCAGCCCCCTATATTTATGATTAACAATCAATCGATTAATTAGTTAGAAACTAGCTGACATGAATACAGGTGCCATCAGTTGTCTTCTTATGAATGACTTGTTTGTCATTGAGTCAGTGTTGCTGATGCAAAGTAGGCCCTTCGTTACCAAACACCAAATAACTAAATTAGGATACAATTACAAGTCATTCGCAAACTGTGGGTTACTTTAAAACTAACCTTCATCTGGGAGATCACAGGGATATGTGAATATTTGATCTGTTAAAGCCACAGTATGTAAATTTTCACCACTAGAGGTCGCTTATTCAGTCGCTTATCCTTGATTTTGTGAAATCATGGGATGTGTTGTCTTCACGTCTACAGCCAGGGGAAAAGAATCCGACGGGACTCGAGCAGAAATCATGTTTATGGATAAGAGTATTAACGTTACTGTAGTATGAAGCAGAGCAGGGCGAGTGATGTTGGAGCTGAATGAAGCTGCTTGAGAGATTGCTAATGAGAGACGAGCGCGACACACGTCTCAAGAGCAGCGTAACTTTTATTATGCCACAGTCGCCGCTTCCGCTTTTTCCGGTCTTGCATATATGGGGTAACGCAGCGCTGTTTATCATATTAGATATGTTTTTGGTGTTTCCATGGTTTCTACCAAATAAAACCGGAAATCGAGGGTAACGCAGTTATGATGTCAATGATAGGCCATGTGTCCTGGTTAAAATTGCATATTTCTCTGGATTTAAACATTCTTGGAAACATTTGGGTTAATGTAAGTACACAAGTCAACAAAATATATAACATTGTTCTAGTGGTTTTTGAATATTTTAATCCAAAAATCCTACTGTACATATTGTGCCTTTAACTGGTTGCATATGTCAGATTTATTGCATGACGCGGGCAGAGAAAAGCTGTTGCTATCAAACATTGTTTACTTAATCAACTGAGTCAGTGTAATGGTGAAGGGATCGATCAAATAGGCCAGTTGATGGAAGGTTTGCGATGAAATTTCATGCTCCCTAGTAAAAGTATTTTTTAGTGTTTTTAAAATACAAAAATACAGTAGTTTATTTTGATACATGGTGTGGCTGCTGTATTTTGTAGTTTATTTTGATACACTTAAAATTAAGGTATTTGGTATTTTATTTTAAAATACATTTTGATGTATTTTTGTCCAACCCTGCCTGCCACTCTCTTGTTGTCACAGACACGTCAGGTTCCAACATCAACCAATCCCAGCGCACACCTTCCCCAGAGTACTGATCACCGCCACCTGCCCCTAATCACCACACTCATCAGCAGCACCATATAGAGCACGCACACACAGCACTCTTTGTCCGGTCTCGTTTGCATATACATCAGTTAATGCTTACCTCAAGGACTCCTCGTTCCATACCTACCTGTCTCCAGCGTGTCTCCTTCCCTCCGTGTTCCTCGTCTTCTGTGTGAGTGTGCTCCAGTCAACTCCAGTATCCTTCAGCGATCTCCAAGCTCCAGCGTGTACATATCTGAAAGGAAACGGACAGTAACTATCTCCATCATTATCATCTAATCATCCATTGACTCTACTCTGCTTACCTGTTTCATGCTCTCTGCTCTACTGGTGTCAATAAGTGAAAGTTACCTGTTTACATCTGTGTCTGCCTCCTGTGTACCGTAACAGAAGACCGGACCAACACCGCAGACCCAGTATGAGCCAGCCGGATCCATTTCAGGCCCTGGTGGATGCGCTTCGGCGAACCCTCATCACCAATCCACCGCCACCATCCCCAGTCACTTCTCCTGCACCAGCGAACACCACCGCCAGCACCACAGGATCTTCTTCACCGCCGCCGTACGCCAGTCCCATGGCCAAACCGGCGCCCTACTCAGGATCGGCGGAGGATTGCAGCGGATTCCTGCTGCAATGCGAACTGGTCCTGGAGATGCAGCTGCACCTGTACCCGAGCGAAACTTCCAAAATCGCCTTCGTCATCTCTCAGTTAAGCAGCAAAGCATTGAAATGGGCCGATTCCATCTGGTCACAACATGGTGCAATAACACAGTCCTATCGTTTATTTCCCACTTCCGGGAGGTGTTCGGAAAACCGATTACAGATTCGTCTGCTGGTGAGAAACTCTACAATTTAAAACAAGGATCAATGTCTATTTACGATTATGCTTTGCAATTCAGAACGCTTGCTGCAGTTAGCGGATGGAACGAACAAGCTCTCATTACTACATATCGTCAAGGATTGGAACCTCGGGTACGGCTGCATCTCGCTGCATGCGAGGACTCCATCGGCCTTGAGAAGTTCATCCAGCTCTCCATCCGCTGTGCCACTCGCATGCAGGCGTGCCTCCAAGAGCACCAGGACCCGTCACTTCCCAACATGCTCCTCTGCCGATCCGAACCCGTCAGCTCCCCAGAACCAGCCAACGAATCAATGGATGTAGAGAACTCACGTTTATCACCCGCTGAGCGCCGCCGTCGGCTGACCCTGAACTTATGTTTGTACTGTGGTGCTCCTGGGCATGCGATTGCGGCGTGCCCCACACAACCTCCTCGACCCATGGTGAGTGCCATCATTCCTTCTACCCATAAGATGAAACCACTCACCACTGTCGTCAATCTTACTGCCGCTGTTATCTCCCTTACAGTGGTCGCACTCCTCGATTCAGGGTCAGCCGGCAACTTCGTCTCCGGCGCCCTCTGCCGGCAGCTACGTCTCAAGACCTCTCCGTCTCCGACGATCTACCAGATCAACTCCATAACTGGCAAGCCTCTCAGCCGTAAGCATGTTCGCACAGTAGCAGGACCACTCAAGCTTCAAGTCGGTCTACTCTATCAAGAAGAATTACATCTGCTGGTTCTGGAGGATTCCACCGCTGACGTGGTTCTAGGGCGCCCCTGGTTGGAGCAGCACAACCTGACCATCTCCTGGAAGACGGGTGAAATCCTGAAGTGGGGCGACACCTGTTTCTCTCGCTGTCTAACTGAACTTCCTGTGCCACCTTCTCCATCTTCTGATCTCTCCCTCTGTGCAACTTCCATCGAGAGTCCAGTTGAACAACGCTCCATCGACATCCCCAAGTGTTACGCCCCCTTCAGCGATGTCTTCTGCCCGCAGAGGGCTTCCAAGCTGCCTCCACACCGGCCATGGGACTGTGCCATCGACCTGCTTCCGGGTGAACCAGTGCCGAAGGGTAAGATCTACCCATTATCCATCCCAGAGGAGAAGGCCATGGAGGATTACATCAAGGAGGCCCTAGCCCAAGGATACATCAGGCCGTCTACTTCCCCTGCTGCTTCCAGTTTCTTCTTTGTGGCTAAAAATGACGGAGGCCATGCATAGACTATCGCTCACTCAATAAAATCACCATCAAATTCAGATATCCCCTTCCTCTCGTCCCAGCAGCCCTGGAACATCTCCGTGGTGCCACTGTGTTTACGAAGCTGGACCTCCGCAGCGCGTACAACCTCATCCGGATACGTGAGGGGGACGAGTGGAAGACCGCCTTCATCACCCCTACTGGCCACTACGAGTACCTTGTCATGCCGTATGGCCTGGTCAACACCCCCTCCGTATTCCAGGACTTCATACACGAGGTGCTCCGGGAGTTTCTCAACCGCTTCGTCCTAGTCTACATCAACGATATACTCATCTACTCCCGGAGCCAGGCCGAACATCGCCGACACGTTGCGGAGGTCCTCACCCATCTACGCTAGTTCCATCTATTCCTCAAAGCAGAAAAGTGTTCCTTCCATCAACCCACCATCTCATTTCTCGGATACATCATTGACCACAGTGGCATCCGGATGGACGAGAGGAAGGTGGAATCCATCACCAACTGGCCAGAACCCACTACCATCAAAGAATTGCAACGCTTCCTTGGATTCTCAAATTTCTACCGTCGATTCATTAAAGACTACAGCTCCATCACCCATCCACTCACCAGCCTTCTCCTAACAAGTCTCTGTCCTGGAACCCAGCAGCCATCAACGCATTCAACTGCCTCAAGGAAGCCTTCACCACCACTCCCTTGCTCGTTCACCCCGATCCAGAACAACCCTTCATCGTAGAGGTAGACGCCTCTACCACCGGAGTGGGAGCGGTGTTGTCGCAGCAGCAGGGGACGCCAAGTAGACTCCATCCATGCGCCTTCTTCTCCCGCAAGCTCAGCCCGGCGGAAGTCAACTACTCCATCGGTGACAGGGAACTCCTAGCTGTAAAGCTTGCCTTGGAAGAGTGGAGGCATTGGCTGGAGGGAGCCAAACATGCGTTCCTGGTGCTAACCGACCACAAAAACCTGGAGTGTCTTCGTTCTGCAAAAAGATTAAACCCAAGACAAGCCCGTTGGGCCATGTTCTTCTCCAGATTCAACTACACCATCTCCTATCGTCCAGGCTCAAAGAACATTAAAGCCGACGCTCTCTCCCGTCTCCATGCTCCAGAAGAAAAGATAGAAGAACCCGAGCCTATCATCCCGAGCTCACTCATTGTAAGCCCCATCACTTGGTCAGAGGAGACCATTCCCTCCTCCAATGCCTCCACAAACCCTCCGCCGGGCTGTCCACCCAGCTTGCTCTACATCACCCGGACACGACGCACTCAAACCATCCACTCCGCTCACACGTCACTAGGCACTGGTCACCCGGGGGTCAATGAAACCCTCTCGGAGGACATTACCAGAGGACATTGTATCAGACAGAGGACCCCAGTTCATTTCCAGAGTGTGGAAGGCATTCCATTCCCTCCTAGGTGTGGCCGTCAGCCTAACTTTGGGATACCATCCGCAGTCGTACAGGCAGACGGAAAGGAAGGTTCAGGAGATCGGCCGCTTCCTCCGTACCTTCTGTCATGACCACCAGGACTCTTGGAACCAGTTCCTGGGTTGGGCCGAGTACGCCCAGAACTCTCTCCGGCAGTCGACTACAGGACTCACACCATTCCAGTGCGTACTCGGCTACCAACCCCCACTGTTCCCCTGGACCGGGGAACCCTCTAACGTTCCGGCAGTGGATTACTGGTTCAGAGAGAGCGAGAGGGTCTGGGACTCAGCGCACCATCAGCTGCAACGAGCCCTGCGCAGACGCAGAATGACAGCTGACCTTCGCCGTTCCAACACTCCAGTCTTCCAGCCCAGTCAGAAGGTTTGGCTGTCCACCCGGGACATCAGAACCTGAGTCCCAGGTTCATTGGCCCATTTCCCATCATCAAGCAGGTCAACCCAGTCACTTACCAACTCCAGCTGCCACAAGGGTACCGTATTCACTCCACTTTCCACGTCTCACTCCTCAAACCTTACCACCCTTCTGCTCTCTCCACAGGACCTGACGTGGCTCCCGCCGAACCCCCCCTTCCACTCATCCTGGAGGACGGCGCAGCATACGAGGTTCATGAGATCTTGGACTCTTGGCGTCGTGGTGGTCAGCTGGAATACTTAGTCGACTGGGAAGGATACGGCCCAGAGGAACGCTCCTGGGTCCCAAGAAACGACATCCTTGATCCCAACTTACTCCAAACTTTCCACGACAGTCACCCTGATAGAACGGCACCGCGGGGAAGAGGACGACCACCACGGCGTCGGGGTCCTCTGCAATGTTCCCTCTAATTTTTTTTCTCGCTGAGAAAAACTTTTCTCTGTTGAGCGCACATTTTGGCCACCTGAGCAAAAACATACTTTATATCAGACCTGTACAATGAACGTAACACACACACACACAAAATGGTTTTATCATGCAACTGTAACATTTAACTTTAATGTGCCGTTTCTATTTTATTTGACCCTTGATGTAACTTAGTGATTTATTAAATAATATGTTTGAAATTAAGCAGTTCAGTCACTAAATTAAGCACATTTTAGGTTACTTGAGATTTTTTCACATTGCTGTATTAACTGTACCAGTCTTTACCAAGAAATTCTATTAAAAAATAATTTCTGTCCTCCTGCAGGACAGTTCAATTCTTTATAATAATATAATATGAGCAGTTACAATGATGGTTTGGAACAACCATAATGTGTTTTTGTACAGTCAATTATTAGCAACAGACCATGTTAAACCATCAAAATTACATGTTTATTGCTTATGAATTTCCCAGATTTTATATACCAGGAGCCCTAAACAATTCCCTTGTGAGATCAATTTTTTATAAGGCTTACATTATAATATAATAAAATATTTAAGTATTTAAACTGATATACAGTATTATATTATGTATTATACAGTATTATGCTTCCATTTGTTTTAATATATTATATAGTGAAAACAAACTGAAGCATTTAAACTAATAGCTAAATATTTTTAAGAAAAGTGAACGTTAACTCTATTATAGTTATCTAAACATCCCTGAAACCCATACCACCACACACAAAAATCTATTTAAACTGAGGTATATCACTGATGTATTTTGAGTTTTCAAGCTACACCTGTGGTGGGTGTGTGATTGTAACTGTCTCAGAGTTTTGTTCATTCTGTGCCCATCATCCGTTATTTCCGCCACTTTTCATTAAAACATGACGTTTTATTTCACATTTCTTTTCGTTTCGCGTTGCCTCTCGTATTGAGGTATTTAGTCCGCAAACATTAGTACAGTATTCTTACCGCGACTGATTTGGCTCAGGGCCAGCCTGCTCACACGCGCTCAATCGTTCTCTTTCTATGAAACCTGTAAACCGCATTCACCGGTTCCAACTCTATAGCGACAATAACCCTATAGCGGTTGTCCAGAGCACTGCAATTATTTCTCATTTAAACTACTACAATCATTTTCATGTCTGTTCTCTGCGCGGCAATTATTTCTTCTGCGCGGCCGCGCACGCGCGCAGCTTAGAGGGAACATTGCGCCTGAGCCCGGCTGAACGGAACTATGATGTTGGAAACTGTGAGCTGCTTGCAGTAAGGCTAGCCTTGGGTGAGTGGCGCCACTGGCTGGAAGGTGCGACGGAGCCCTTCTTGGTCTGGACGGATCATAAAAATCTCGAATACATCCGTTCGGCCAGGAGGTTGAACTCTCGGCAGGCCAGATGGGCACTTTTTTTTGGATAGTTCCGTTTCACCCTCTCTTACCGGCCGGGTTCTAAGAACATTAAGCCTGATGCCCTGTCTCGTTTCTTTGACTTCCCTAGGAGTAAATTGTTGCCTGACACTATTGTGCCTGGGGATGTCGTGGTAGCTGCTGTGTCCTGGGGGGTCGAGCGACGGGTCAGGGAGGCTCTGCGAGGGGTGGCGGTTCCTGTGCAGTGCCCTGATGGTCTGTTGTTTGTTCCTGAGTCGTTGCGTGCAGTTGTGTTGAAGTGGAGTCACTCATCGAAGCTGGTCTGCCATCCAGGAGTGCGGAGAACATTGGCTTCTGTCCGTCAACGATTTTGGGGGCCCACCATGGACCAAGATGCCAGACAGTTTGTGGCGGCCTGCTTGGTTTGTGCTCAGAATAAGTCTTCTAACAAGCCTCCCGCTGGTCTGCTGCAATCTTTGCCCGTTCCCTCCCGCCCCTGGTCTCACATTTCCCTAGATTTTGTTACTGGCCTCCCTCTCTCCAAAGGCAACACCGCTATATTGATGGTAGTTGACCGTTTTTCTAAGGCGGTACACTTCATACCCCTTCCCAAATTGCCCTCTGCGAAGGAAACTGCACTGGTGGTGGTCGATCACGTCTTCAGGATTCATGGTCTTCCGATGGACGTGGTGTCTGACAGGGGGCCCCAGTTCATTTCCCACTTTTGGAAGAAATTCTGTCGTCTGATTGGAGCTACTGCAAGTCTGACTTCAGGATTCCATCCGCAGAACAACGGGCAGTCCGAGCAGGCCAACCAGGATTTGGAGCGTATGCTTCGCTGTCTGGCATCACATAATCCCGCATCTTGGAGTCAGCAGCTCACCTGGGCAGAATATGCACACAATACACTCCCTGTGGCATCTACTGGTATGTCCCCTTTTCAGTGTTCTCTTGGTTATCAGCCTCCTCTGTTTTCTTCGCAGGAATCTGAAGCTGCTGTCCCCTCTGCCCAGGCCTTTGTCCAGCGGTGTTGGAAAACCTGGAAAAGAGCCAGAGAGGTCCTGCTTCGGGCAGGGAGACGCGCCAAGGTGGCAGCAGACCGTCGTCGGACTCCGGCGCCCAAGTATGTCTGTGGGCAGAGGGTATGGCTGTCCACTAAGGACCTGCCTCTTAAGGTGCCGGCACGCAAGTTGGCACCCAGGTTCATAGGGCCATACCGTATCTCTAAGGTCCTGAGTCCGGTGGCGATGCAGCTCAGACTCCCGCCTGCTCTCAGTCGTGTGCACCCAGTCTTCCATGTCTCTCGAGTTAAACCTGTTTTTTCTTCCACTCTGAACCCTATTGTGTCTGTCCCATCCCCCCCACCCCCCCGTCTGGTTGACGGGGTCCCTGTGTATACTGTCAGGAGATTGCTGGATTCCAGGAGGCGTGGTAGGGGATACCAGTATCTTGTGGACTGGGAGGGATACGGTCCGGAGGAGAGATGTTGGGTGCCATCTCGGGATATTCTGGACCGCTCGCTGATTGAGGACACCTGCCGTCTCTGCCCATTGCTCCTGTCTCAGCCTGCCATCATCTTTGACCTCCTGAGCTGTAGACTGCTCTTGGTTGGGGACTTAAGTTCCAAGGACTGTGTCTTGTTACCGGCCATCATTAACTGTGGACTTTATCCAGTCTAGCCCTTGCTGCTATTTCGTTACTCCTTGAACTGTTCCTTAATAAACTGTGAATTACCCTGCAAATTGAATCCTCTTCTTTCTGAACCCTAACAGTATTTGAAATACATGTATCATAAATACTGCCCATCCCTGGTGGCAGGATTCAAATGAGGATTGCGTTTTGAAAGATTGGACTGAGTAATGGCAGTTTGGCACGGCTGTACTGTGACTGGACCGGAGATGGAGGAAGGAGATGGAAAAGGATGAGATAAGGGGAAAGATGGAAAGGGAAAACAGGTAGGGAGTAAAAATGAAAATCTGAAGAAGAAAAGGAAGGCTAGTACATTAGGTACAAGTAGTAAATCGGATTTGAGTGGTGAGGAGAGTGATATGTGTACATTAGAGGAAAGTGATGATGAAGAGTATAAAGTGGTTATCAAGTTTCGGGAGGAAGGTGGAGTGGAAGGTGTAAATCTGGTTAGACTGACATCGGCATTAATAATCGTGATATAATCGGTGATATAATCGCCGACAGTATGACATTTGGATGTAACAGAGCTGACATGGGAAACAGTGAGAGATGATCTCAAACATCAGTCAGGAATCATGGGTTAGTTAATATTAATCATGGTAATACTATGTGAAGGTCCTAAACGTAATTTAGAAAGGAGCGAGCCCATCTAATCTTCCAATCAACAGCCAGAGTATATAAGCAGCTGCTTACCTCTCCTCAGTCTCAGCTGTTCCAACATCCCTCCACCTCCCCAAATTCCACCTTCATCTCAGGTACCTTGCCCTATGTAATCATATCCTATATGTATTCACTGTGGGGGGTATATCAGAGTTTGAGTTGAAGCTGCTTCATCAAGCCCCTCATCAGTGGACAACAAGCCAAATTAACTAACCAAATACCTTAAAGATTATATGGGCAAACAAACGTGTTAATACAATGGAATGCCCAAAGCCTGATAGCAAATGGGCAAGAGAATGAAATGGTACAGAAGCCAGATGTTATTTGCATTCAGGAGACCTGGCTTAGACCAAATCTGGATTTTGTGATACAGGGGTATGTGGTTGTTCGTTGAGATAGAAATGAAGGAAATGGGGGAGGATGTGCTACTTTTATTAAACAGGGGCTCCCATATAGTACCCTGGGATTGGGAAAGGAGTTGAAATATGTGGTGGTGGAGGTGTGGGTAGGACAGGACAGTGTAGCTATAATGAACTTTTACAATCCATGTAGGAGATTGGAATTGGATACAATGGAAGATGTTGAGGGACAGGACAGACGGAAAGTAGTGTGGTGTGGGGATTTTAACATTCACAGTACACTTTGGGGTGGGAAGAAGTTGGATAAAAATGGTTGGATGATAAAGGAGTTGTTGGATTTGAAAGGGCTAGTGTGTCTTGATGGTAGAGGAACAAGGACTGATATGGTTTCTGGAAATGAGTCGGCGTTAGACCTTACTTTTACTTCCAATGATATAGCGAGATTATATGAATGGGAGATATCGACACTATAGATCATAAAATACTTCTAGATCGACTACAAAATTACACTGGTATTCAGGGACAGGCATTATGGTGGTTTAGGTCGTACCTATCAGACGGTCACAATTTTGTTTATAAATGGGGAAAAATCTAAGATAACGATAGTAAACTATGGAGTGCTGCAAGGATCAGTGTTAGGCCCTCTGCTATTTTCAATATACATGCTGCCACTCGGCAATATTATAAGAAAACATGGAATTAATTCCACTGCTATGCCAATGATACTCAGTTATATATTTCAACACAACCAGATGAAATCTCTAAATTATCCAATCTGACAGAGTGTGTTAAAGAAGTAAAACATTGGATGACTAGTAATTTTCTTCTATTAAATTCAGATAAGACTGAAGTATTACTTATTGGGCCAAAAACCTGTACACAGAATCTTTCAGACTACAATCTGCATTTGTCCTTTGAAAATCATATTTCATATGTTACAAAAACAGCCTTCTTCCACCTCAGAAACATTGCTAAGATACGGAATATGTTATCTATTTCTGATGCAGAAAAGTTAGTTCATCCTTTCATGACATCTTGACTAGATTACTGTAATGCATTATTAGCTGGTTGTCCTGCTTCCTCAATAAACAAGCTACAACAAAATGCAGCTGCTAGAGTTCTTACCAGGTTAAGAAAATATTATCATATATCACCAATTTTATCATCTCTACACTGGTTACCCATTAAGTTCCGTATCGATTATAAAGTATTGCTAATGACCTATAAGGCTCTAAATGGTTTAGCTCCTGTGTACTTAACTGATCTTCTATCACCCTACAATCCTTCACGCTCTTTAAGATCACAAAACTCTGGATTTCTGGTTGCACCTAGGATATCTAAGTCCACTAAAGGAGGGAGAGCGTTTTCACATTAGGCTCCGAAACTCTGGAATAGCCTTCCTGATAATGTTAGGGGCTCAGACTCGCTCACCCAGTTTAAATCTAGATTAAAGACGCATCTCTTTAGCCAAGCATTCTCATAATGCATCTCATACCAGATCAATTGCACATGTGTCACGGTTCATGGGTTCACTTACTCGCCCTCGTGTGGTTGTGGTGTGTGTTGCCTGGTTACTGATTGTGTGGGTGTCACCCACCTGATTGATTGATTGTGATGTGCTGCCAGCCGTGTCTTGTTCTGTGTGTGCTTTATCTTGTGCATGTCTACATGGCGTCTTTGTCAGTTCGTTGCAGGCTGTCCCGCTGTCATGTTTCTGTGTTTCACTTCCTGTTATCCTGGGGTTCTGGACCTTTGTCTTGTGCCCGCGTCTGGGTTGGATTATTCCTTGGCTTCTGATACCCGTTGCAGCCCTGCGCCACCCGGTTCATCTGCTTCAACACACCACCGCGTCAGCTCGTCTTTGTGATTGCAACTACTGCCCTCTGTGGAGTGAAGTTATTGTACAGCGTATTCTGTCAATAAATCCTGTTTTACTTGCACTTGGATCCTCTCTCTGTGTTCCTTTCCTGACAACATGACTATCTTTGCTTAATGTTATGAACAGCAGCTACGCTAATTATTCTCCATTTGCTTTTCTGTTTTACCTCGGGACGGGTGACTAGAGAGGACATCAGCTTCAGTTTGGATCCAGCCTCTTAAGAAGACCTCAGATGACCAACACCTATGAAGAGACGGCGCCAACTCCTGCGAGGACTTCAGAAGACACAATCATCTGGATCAACATGCACAATTTCTATATCCTAATTATTGTTAATGTAATTCATTTTTCCAGGAGCTCATTGCTTCTACCTTCAGTTAAACTGCTAACAGTGATTGTAAATTAATTGCCTAAATTATTACATTATTTGCTAACTGCATTCTTTAAATTGTAATGTTGACATGCATTCTCTGTAAAGCTGCTTTGAAATGATATGTATTGTGAAAAGCGCTATACAAATAAATGTGAATTGAATTGAATGGGAAGAGTCGACAGTAGGAAGTGATCATTTTCCTATATTATGCTCTATTAGAATGAGGGTGGAAAAACAGTCTGAAGAGAGAGTAGGGAGATGGGTGTTTGGTAAAGCTAATTAGGCAAAATTCAAGGAATTATGTGAGGAAAGGTTAGCTGGGGAGGTTAGAGATATGGATATTGCAGTTTTTCCTCAATTGCTAAAACACTAAAACCCATTGGCTGAACAAAGTTCTCAGTTACCTGACCTCATTTAGCTAATTGTGCAGTCTGTTGTCAATACCTTAAACCATTTCACATGGTAAAACACAATTTGCAGATCTCACTTCAGCAAAACTCTAAACGCATTCTCATTCTCAAAACACATTCTGCACTCTAATGCACATGTCGTCCATACTGGTAAACACAAGTGGCAACAATCAAATACAAATAGAGAACACATGTCATTGATTGAACACAACCACTCAAAATGTTGTAACCTGTTTCAAATAATGTGACACAACCAATATAAGGCAGTTCAGAGAGCAAACAGGTTGTTGAAGGTGGGAAGGAGAAAGTCTGAGAATGGATAGGAGAAACAATGTGAGAGGATGAGGACGAGTGCGTATGTGAGGTGGGCGACGAGGAGGAGGAGGAGGAGGAGGAGGAGGAGGAGGAGGAGGAGGAGGAGGAGGAGGGCAAGAAAGAGAAAGAGGAGGAGGAAGAGGAAGACAAAGAGTGGAAATATCTGATGAAATTTGAGCAACAGTCATAGACCATGTTCTTGTCCATGGGATGACAATGAGGGAAGCAGGACTTAGAGTGCAACCCAATTTGAGCCAATTTTCTGTGTCCACCATATTAAAGGGTTAGTTCACCCAAAAATGAAAATTCTGTAATTTATTACTGACCCTCATGCCGTTCCACACCCGTAAGACCTTCGTTAATCTTCGGAACACAAATTAAGATTTTTTAGTTGAAATCCGATGGCTCCGTGAGGCCTCCATAGGGAGCAATGGACACTTCCTCTCTCAAGATCCATAAAGGTACTAAAAACATATTTAAATCAGTTCATGTGAGTACAGTGGTTCAATATTAATATTATAAAACGACGAGAATATTTTTGGAGTGTCAAAAAAAATCTAAATAACGACTTATTTAGAATAATTATTTCAAATAAATAATTTCAAAACACTGCTTCATGAAGCATCGGAGCAAAAATGAATCAGTGTATTGAATCATGATTCGGATCGCGTGTCAAACTGCCAACGGCTGAAATCACGTGACTTTGGCGCTCCGAACCGATGATTCAACATGCTGATTCATTTTTGCTCTGATGCTTCATGAAGCACTGTTTTGAAATAGGCCATCACTAAATAAGTCGTTATTTTGATTTTTTTGGCGCTCCAAAAATATTCTGGTTGCTTTATAATATTAATATTGAACCACTGTACTCACATGAACTGATTTAAATATATTTTTAGTACCTTTATGGATCTTGAGAGAGGAAGTGTCGGAGCCATCGGATTTCAACTAATATATCTTAATTTGTGTTCCGAAGATTAAAGAAAGTCTTACGGGTGTGGAACGGCATGAGGGTAAGTAATAAATGACAGAATTTTCATTTTTGGGTGAACTAACCCTTTAAGGACATTCAGAGAAGAGAACAGGTACAGTATACTACTGTATTTTTGTAATTGCAAATTTACTGTACTACACTATATGCAGCTGTTTCAATAGACATAAAGTTCATCACTGTATGTAGAGTACTGCATGAATATTTGTTGTAACTGCACATCTACTTTTTGTAGAATTGCAAGGCTGCCACATGCAGGTGGAAGGATTCACTCGGGAGCAAGAGGCCGTTATAGTGGGCATGGTCCTTCAAGATAATGTAATACGCCTCAGAGAAATCCAGGAATGAGTGATACAAGACAACACACACTTCCAGGGAATCGACAGTGTGAGCATTTCCACAATTGACCGTGTCCTCCATCGTAACAGGATGCGAATGAAACAAGTATACAGAGTACCTTTTGAGCACAAACCACCAAGGGTGAAAGAACTGCGAGCTCAGTATGTGTAAGTAAGTGTACATTCAGAAACATTTACTGTAATCCAGATTGTCTACAGTACTAACACATACTATGTGAATGACATTACTCTTCAGTACTTACAATGTATGTGAATCAGAAGTGCATACAGTAGGCCTAATTGTACTCTACAGTATAGCACTGTCTCTGTACGACTTACAAAATTATAAATACAGTATATTGTATTTCTACACAGACAATATTTGACTTGGAATCCTTGGACAGACCCCATGACTTCATCTTTGTTGATGAAGCAGGCTTCAATCTAACAAAGAGGAGACGGAGAGGCCGAAACATGATTGGACAGCGGGCCATTGATGAAGTCCCTGGTCAATGAGGTGGCAATGTCACAATCTGTGCTGCTATCAGCAACCATGGTGTTCTACATCACCATGTTACACTCGGCCATATAACACCCAGCACCTTCTAAGATTTATTGCCAATCTAAGAGATATTTTATTTGAGCAGCAGGTTCAAGAGCAGCAGGGTCAAGAGCTAAATGAGAATTCCATTCCCACCTATGTGATAGTGTGGGACAATGTGAGTTTCCACCGAGCTGCTCAGGTAAGGGAATGGTTTAACATCAATGGGCAGTTTATGAACTTGTACCTCCCTCCATACTTGCCTTTCCTGAGTCTGATTGAGGAGTTTTTCTCCTCTTGGAGATGGAAAGTATATGATAGACAACTCTACACCAGAGTAAATCTGCTGCAAGCCATGGATTTAGCCTGTAGTGATATAGGTGAGGAATCATGTCAGGGCTGGATATGGCACACAAGAGGCTTCTTTCCCCGTTGCCTCAGGAGGGAAAATATTACTTGTGATGTCGACAAAGTGCTCTGGCCTGACCCAACCCAAAGACAAGAAGAAGCATATTGATCACATGTTTACTCCTTTGATTTTTGTCCCTTTTAGTATTGTATACTGTAATACAGTGCATTGTAGGCTGTATACTGTACAATGAACAAATTGTATGGCCCTGAACATTGTGCTTTCCATTTGTTAACAGTACTGACTGCTCAATAGATTTTGACTGGTTGCAGGTTCATATCAACAAAGATCAAGAATTACAGTATCACAGAGACAAGTTTGTGAGATGCAGAGTACAGTACTGTAAAAATAGGGGTACAAGGAGGAGGATGAACAACAAAAAATTGCAAAGAGCAAAGCAGAGTAGTAATTTATGATCAATTTTGAGCTACTATGATAGAACATGTTTTCGTTCATCAAAAGACAATGATGGAGAAATATTACATTTGTTTTGAGATTAAAAATGTACTTCTCCCTGAGAACTATATGTTTTGAACAATGTGTTTTCTGTTTTGTGGTGTATTGTTTACTGACTGCTTGATAGTGTATATCATTTTGATCACTTTGTTTATGATTTGAGAGCAGTGCTTGATTTTGAAGACAGGATTTTGAACACTGTTTTGAGGCGAAAGTTTAATTTTGCAAGAGGAGTCAGAGGTTTTGTAAATAGTGCTTGAAGATGAGGTTTTGTGTTTAATGGTTTCAGAAATTGTGTTTTAGCAATTGAGAAAAACTGTAATAGAGAGCAGATTAGTTTCCAGGAAATTATTAGAGGGGTGACAAATGAAACTATTCCAAAGAGTTCTGGGAAAAGGAGAAGGAAAATGGTTCCATGGTGGACAGAGGAATGCAGAGAAGTAGTTAGAGATAGGAATAGGGCATTTAGGCAATTGAGACATACTCATTATTATGAGCATTTGGTACAGTATAAAAAGGCTCAAGCATTAGTAAGAAAGACCATATGTCAGGTTAAGAGGAATTATTGGTGTCAGTTCTGCAGTTCAATAGGTAGAATGGCACCTGTGGGAGAAGTATGGGGGATGATAAGGAAGGTGGTGTAAGGAGGGCATGGGACTACACTGTATTGGTCAGTGGGTGGTCAGACTGACAAGGAGAAGGCAGAGACAAAACCCACTAACTATAGAACGATTGCATTAACATCTCATGTAGGTAAAATATTGGAATGTATGGAAACTGACAGACTGGTCTATTTTTTTGGAGAAGAAATATTTAATTACATCATTTCAAAATGGGTTCAGGAAGGGTAGAGAGACAATGGATCCAGTGATATGCCTGGAAGATGAAATAAGGAAATCCCAGGTTACAGTTTTTCTCGATTGCTTAAACACATTTCTTGAAACTATGCCTCATATTCTCAAAACAGTAAACACAAATCCATAACTTCTCACTCAATTCCCCAAACATCCTATTTTCAGGTCAAAATGAAGCTCTACACTCAAAACCATTCACTCTTGCTGAAAAACCAAACTTTGCCCTCAGACATCACACACAAGCCCTCAAACACACACACCACCACATAGTCTTACACACTGGTGAGATAAATTCAAAACAATACTACAAAAACCTAAAACAAAAACCAGTAATAAGTTGTGTTGCTTGTGGTTCTCCCCCTCAAGAAACTTTTCACATGATGAACACGTGTATATACATTTGCACATTTTTTATTCCTTAATGTACTGTACAGTACAATACACCAAATAACAACAAAAAATATTCTGCCCCAGCATCACATCTTTAGTCTGGGACAGGCCAGAGAATCTCGTCAACATCACAGACTGACCTGGCCCTATCCAGACAGCGGGGGGAAAATCCTCTTGCATGCCTGATCCACCCCTGACACACATCAACTGAAATGAGTCTAGTCAGGTTTCTTCCAATCCATCATCTCTGTGTCCTACAAAAAAAGAAGTACTGATTACTGTAACTGTAACACATCCTTTTTACAAATTGGAAGCAGACAGAAACTCTACCTGTATGTAAGGCACTTTGATGCATGTGTTGTAACAGAGTACAGCACTCAAAAGTTACAGTACCCTGAGGTACACCAGCCTGTTTTCCTCCCTGAAGGTTCTTATGATCGAGGCGACGGTGAAGGAACTTAAGTTTAGCTGAACTTATTGCCCAGCCTCCCTCATAGTCATAGCATCGACAAGGACATGGTCAACTAGTGGCACAAATTTCATCTGAGACTCCTTGTCTCCTTGCCCCTCATCCTCCTCTTCCTTCACCTCTTACTCCACTCCTCTCTTGCTCATCCTCTTCCTCCTCCTCTTCCTCTCTGGTGTCCTCGACCTTTTCAATCACGTCTCTCTGGATCCATTGTTCCAAAACTGAATGAACTGACTCGGGCTCTTTTATCTCTCTATTGAAGAATATGAACAATATTTAAATAATAATAATAATGAATAATGAATAATGAATAACAATAATGAATTAAACAATATTGAATGCTAGTGCTTTCTAAATGACAACATGGTGTAGGCAATGTCTAGAGTTTTGCAGTGACAGTTCAACAAATCTGATTCATGTGTCAAAACGGGAATACTGTTTATAGTTTAGGGAAATGGGTGTGCTGTTTGATATATGGCGTTATGGTTTTGAAATTTTAGTTCAAAAGCCTCGTTATAGTGTTTACGCAATCGAGAAAAACTGTAATAGGGAAACAGTGGTGGCAGTCTCCCGAGATGTTGAGAAAGCATGCGATATGATGAGTAAGGAGGGGTTGTTGATTAAATTAGATCTTATGATTTCCTGTATGGGCGCTCTATATATGAGAATTGGGAAAGAAATATCTGGTAGCTATCTTGTAGAAAATGGGACCCCTCATGGTAGTGTAATTAGTCCCTTGCTTTTTACTATTATGATAAATTATGTTTTTTTCGGATGTGAGCCTGGGATTGGAAGATTATTTGCGGATGATGGGGCCTTGTGGAAAAGGGGAAGGGACATAAAATATACAGTAAGTAAGTTAGGACTGGTGGTCAATGAGATGGGGTTATAGGTTTTCAATAGAAAAAACTCAGTTGGTTTTATTTACAAGAAAAAAGATGGGGGAAGAGATTAATCTTAAATTATATGGGCATGTATTGGAGAAAGTAGAATCCTTTAGGTTTTGGGGAATGGTGTTTGATGCTAGAATAACATAGACTGGCCACATAGAAAAAGTTATAGTAAAACGAAAAAGGTAAAACTTACAAGGATATGGTAGGTCTCACCCTTCAAGAGCAGTTATGCAGGTATGCTGGGAGCATGAAAGGGTTAAAGGTCAGAGTTTTGGATGGGTGGGTGATGCTATAGGTAAAGAGATGGAGCTGAAGGGAAATGAATTTAGTCCAACAGTGCCGATGTCATTCAGGTGACCTGCAAATATTAAATAGTCACTTAAAGAGTAGAAGGGAGATGGATTTATATTAAATGTTTTGTAATAGTTTGAATGAGGAATATAATGGTTATCTGGATATTTACACAGATGGATCTAAGGATCCTCAATCTAAGGATCCGGACAAACTGGGGATCAAGGTACAGAAGAGACTGTCTGATCATTTATCCATATTTACAGTGGTGGATATTTGGTTGGCATTGCAGTGGGTAGAAGTTAAACCAGATAAAGTAATTTGTTCAGACTCTAGTGCACTTCTAAAGAGTTTGCAATCATTCAAGTCACAATCAAGGCAGGACATAGTATATGAGGTATTAGAATGTCACACAAGGATTTGTCAGATGGGGATGAGGATAAAGTTTACATGGGTTCCAGCACATGTAGGGGTTAAAGGAAACAAAATAGTAGATGGTTTGGCAAAACAAGCCAGTAAAAGGGAAGCTATTGAAATATAAATTTCAATAAGTAAAGCAGAAGCTAAGGCTCAAATCTGGATGAAAATTATGGAAAAGTGGCAGAGACGTTGGGATGCAGAGAAAAAAGGGAGACATTTATACAGTATACAACAAAAGGTTGGGACAGGGAGGGTTAATGGAAAGAAACGAAGGGAAGAAATCATTTTTACTAGGTTTTATAGGGTTGGACACTGTGGGTTAAATAAGTACTTATATATATATATATATATATATATATGTAACGAATGTAGCGGTTATTAATCAATTTATGGGTGAAATATGAATATAATAATTCATAAGGTTATGAATAAATTATGATTCATATATCGACCCAACGGGGAATTAAACATATATTGTGAATCAATTACAACGAATTATAATCAATTACATATATGATTAGTTCTGGTTTAATGATTATTTAGAGAAACTGTTCGTTTGTCCAGCAAACTAAGTCCCTCACAGAATATTATAAACAGAGTTACTCTCTGGCCATGAAAATAACTCAAAGCATAAAGCGATTGAAAAACGTTAAAGTGACTTGGTTTTCAGCTGAAAGAACAAACAGAACAATCGAGCGTGAATAACGTTTTAATATATGCAAACTACGAATACAGAGGTTATACATCTAAATATATATACAAGGAAATACACACCTATGTACAAGAGCGGAAGTAGAGAAGGAAAGAGAGAAGGCAAGTAGCAAACTCACAACCAGTCCTAAGCCAGCACGGAAATCAGTTTCATCATCTAAGATTGAGAAACGGCAGTATACTTGCATTGGTTGCGTGTGTCGAATTTCAGGTTAGCGCTGGTGCAGTTCGTTGGCTTCCTCCGTTCCGCGGGAAGGTTTAAACTGAGGACTTGAGAGTGAGTTTCGCTGGAAGATGGCGGTCCCGAGGCTGAGCGCGATGGCAGCGCGTGGTCACCGGAGATGTCTGGGAAAAACGTGCACGAGAGGCTCGTGAGACAATCGGGAGAGAACACCCAAGAAATTGTGCGTCTTTGCTTTTATGACAGATAAGCCGACACACCTCCTTGAGGTGGGGTAGCCAATAACATGGGTGCAAAGTTGGCGGGAAAGCTTTCCCTTTGTTTGGCCTCACGACTTAATCCAATGATATATGACTATCAGATCAGATTTCGAAATGGAGTGCGTTCTTCACAGTATCATTAAACACATAGAAAAATGCATTTGTCAGCTGTGTGACCTATCTCAGTGAATAGCTCGTGTCGGGAGCTTTACGGAGAGACCAAACTCGATAGGTCAGAAAGGCATAGGAGAGAAGTTATGGTTTACAGAAAAAAAATTATATCGTTAAAATGCACACTAGCACAAATACACTCATTTACACTAGGAAACATGCATAGGCCCTAAAATACTACGTGATGGATATATTTCAGCATAGTTGTATTTTACATATACAGTCAAAAATGTATGATTGTGTGTTTCTATATGTGTCTGTGTGTGTGTTTTGTGTGTCCCTGTGTGTGTGGGGTGTTGGAATGTGGATCTGGTCAGTCTCTGGGGGGGGTGCTCCTTTTGAAGTCACCGAAGTGAGGAAGTTGGGAGTTTTCTGTTTACCTTCGCAGGTCCACAAAAGTGTCAAGTGGGCTCATCTTTAGCAGACTGTTCGGAGCCGATTTAGTGATTAAGAACACAGTTCATCAGGTTAAAAGCGTTCTGAAAACTCCAAAGTTTATTGACTCTGAACGGATCCATCCAGACGTTACATATATATATATATTATAGGTAAGCATTTATCAGGAAGATGTGAATTTTGCAATAGTATTGACACTGTGATATTTGAATGTCAGAAGTATGAGAGGAAAAGGATAAAGATGAAAGAAGGCATAAGAAGACTGGGGTTCAAGGGAATTCACTTAAGGAAATACTGGAAAAAACATCAAATTACATTAGTACACATTTATTTAGTTTTCTAAAGGACACAGGTCTGGCAGATAGGATATAGTTTACAGCTCTGGGAAAGGGAAGAAGGAAAGAGAAAATGGACAGAAAGAAAAAAAAGAAAAGGGATATATATATATATATATATCCCTTTTCTTTTTTTTCCCTTTACTTATCATTTAATAAATTGATAGTCCACGTTTGCTCTTAAACGTTCATGAAAAAATTGTTTTATAAGAGAAGTCACGGACACTTGTGCAGATATGATTCAGTTTACAGCACTTCTCCTTCATTTCTATGGTATCCGCAAACAGTGACTGACTGTTGTTGCACAACTCTGGACGAAATTCAATGACGTTAAGGCTGTAATGTGATTGGTTATCAAGGCAGACGTAATCCAAGTTAGCCATTATGCTTTAGTCTTGTTCAACTTGATGCAGCGCTGCAGACCAATCAATGGCTGACTTGAAGCAGTGCATGCTGGTTAGAAATTTGGTCCGACTTGAGACAACGCCGACGCCATGTGACTGTGACGTATGGCATGAAAGTACCGTGAGAGCAGCCAGCTGAGTCAGCCAGCGCAGTTTCTCAAGAGCGACTGCACGGGCTCTGATGACGAGCTGTTCCACGACAACGATCAAGTGTGTTTTGTGGTTATTCTCACACCTTCAGTTCCACTAATGCTCACAAATCTGTATTTTTATAACAGTTAAAGCTCTTTTCATGTAGTCGTGATGTTATATTATGTCATTTTTATATCTATATTTTATATCTTATAACTTTATTGAACTGTATTCTTGTAAAAACAGACGCTGTAAGCAGTACATAAAGTATTAACTGAAAATGTCTCTGAAACATCTGTGTATTAGTCAAATATTGCATTTATTTCACTTCAGCTGTGATAAAGTATGCAAACGCAGTGCGAGCCTCAATACGGGAAGCAGAAAGTGTCTGACTTCACGTCTCTGTTTTCAGCTCCTCCACGCCTGCACACGGCTCTTGCCGTTCAGTTGCATCCAGCCACAGCCGATGTCGAACACACCTTTTTTCCAATGGTAGAGCCATAGACCCTCCCATCTCCCAATAATCCCATCTCTGGTGTGTTCGACTTGAAGTGGCGCTGCGCAGACTGATTGATGTATGACATGGTGAGAGCAATTCGAAAGCATACTGAACTTCTTCTTTTTTTTTTTTTTTTATACAGTAATTATGACATGGTGTGAATGCAGCAAAAGATTAAATGCAAGCAATCAAACCATTCTAAGAAGGAATTAAATCATTCTGAAATTCTGATTTCAAATGAAACATGAACATTTTTGGATACACTGTATTTTTTATATAAAATACATATAATAATAATAATAGTAAAATGAAATAAATATTAAATTAGCTAGGCTACATAACATTTTAAAATAGCATTTCACACAAAGAATTGTTTGCTAAATTCATTTTTATGTACATGAAATGTAGCTAATCATAGCTTCTGCCGTAAAAGCTACTGAACCATAAAAGCCAGCTTTTAAGGAGACAAAAGTGGATACAGGCAATAAGACGTGAAGCATCAGCAGGAAGAATGGGTAAATTTTGGGATGCTGACACTCAGTAAGCCTACGTGTGCAGTAAACATTTAGTCACTGTTAAGTCAAATATCCAAATATCAGTTTTATATATTATATTTCCTGTCGCTGATTACGTTCCCCTCCAGTGGACGTAGTTCTCATAGTAATATGACATGCCGCACTCTGTCTCAATTGCCTGTATTCACTTTTTAATCCTTAAACGCTCGTTTTTTGGGTCGACAGCTTATAAAAACTTCTGGGTTTTTGGTTCTGTGTTGTTGTTTTTTTAGCTTGTTTTCTGTACACCTTGTCACACAGCAGCTTTTAGACATTGTTCTGTTTTTTGTTATAAGTTAGAAATGACAAGGAGGCAGCCTCACGCAATACAAAGTCACTGGAGACGGTTGGTTTGTTCCCCCCTCTGAGGTAACGTAGTTAGCCTACTTTATTGAGTATTTCCATTTTATGCAACTTTACACATTTATTAATAGTAAATTAATAATTAATAAATTCAATCAATCAATCAATCAATCAATCCTTTATTACAGACTAAAGGTCCAAATTTAAAAAGGAAAAAGGAAGAGGGAAGCAGAAAAAAACAAACAAAAAAAACAACAGGACAACATATACAGCCCACAGCATCTACCACACACAAAGAATTACAAAATACAACAATACCATTGTCTCCACAGCTTTGACTGATATTGTGTAGTACTAATCCCTATATTTGATAAACTCACAATAATCTTATTTTTAGAAGCATTTAGCCGGCAGATAAATCTATACATAAGATTTCGTAACAGTGCTTTAAAAGTAATTACTCTTGCACTCACAAACATTTCACTTGCACTATGCCATATAGGTTTAGCTTTAGTAAGATTCTCATTGCATCATTATAAGCTACTTGCAGCTTCTGTAAACTAGATGTTCTATAGTTGAACCACAAATGAGCAATATAAAGTGTTGTACAATATGCTTTAAAAAGTGACACCTTCTCCTCATCTGAACAGAAACTAAACTTACGTAAAATATATTCGCCTGCATATACATCATACGGCGTTGCCTTTCAGTATCCTCATCATCTGTCATGCGTTCAGTGATAAAATGTCCAAGATATTTTACTTTCGCACACACAGTGAGACTCTTTTTGGACAACTTAAAAATGGGAAAATTTATACTTTTATCCTCCTTAGTTCTGCAAATCATAACCACACTCTTATCAGGATTATATAAAATATCATGTTCAAGACCATAATTAGAACACATAGTTAAAAGCTGTTGAAGACCAGCACTGCTAGGACTGAACACCACAAGATCATCTGCATACATAATATGATTCACTAGAATATTTCCAATCATACACCCAGTTTTACAGGCATTCAAACATTTAGATATATCATCCATGTAAAGATTAAACAGAATTGGGGACAAAATCCCTCCTTGTCTCACGCCATTACTAACCCCAAAAGGGGCAGAGACTTTATTGCCCCATTTTACTTGCACCATCTGGTTGGCATACCAATAAGCCAGGATTCTCACAATATATTCTGGCACCCCTCATTGTCTCATTTTAAAAAATTGTGTTGCATGGTTAACCCGATCAAAGGCTTTAGATGCATCAATGAAGCACATAAAGACTGTTAAGTTTTTACTATTTCTTTTAACGCACAGATGCAAAGATCAGTAGCCTACCATAGCATTAAAACCAAACTGCTTGTCTGTAGAATTAATAAATACATTTACCTATCCAACAAGATTTTTTCCAACACTTTAGACAGGATACTGGCTAAAGCTATAGGTCTATAATTATCTAAGTTACCTACCATTCCAGCTTTGTTCTTAATAACTGGCACTAACAAAACAGACAACATTGAATCTGGTAACACACCATGAATCAAAAGGCCAGTAAAACAAACAGCTAATAAAGGGGTTATCCTCTTACTTCCATATTCAAGATGTTCAGCAGAAATATTATCTAGGCCACTAGCTTTATTTTGAGGCAATTCTCTTATAGCATGATCCACCTCACATGACCTAATCACTATTGGATCATTAACTTGAATATCATCCACATTATACAATTCATTTTGAATGCAATTAAAAAGACTACAATAATGCTGTCTCCATAATTCCGCAATATTCTCTGCCCCAGAAACTCCATTTAAGGTACAAGGTAGAGATACTCTGCATGTTGTCACGGTACCAAAATTCCAGTAGGCTAGTCGGTACCGATACCATGAAAATTTTACGGTTCTCGGTACCAATTTTGGTACCACAGCAAAATCTGTTGGAACTATTTTACTATTTTATATAGCCTATTTTAAAAACATTAAATATGATTTGGAGTGTGTGTATGTTTGTGCATGTGTAGGCTACCTCAATGAAATACATTTTGAAATATAAAAATAAATAAATAAATAAATAAATGCTCAAACATCCATTTTGTAGGCTACTGTTGAAAAAACGAGCATATGCTGGTAAGGTAAGTTTTGAAGCTGTAAGCATACCAGCTTCATAACCTACCTTACCAGCATAAGCTGTTTTTTTCAACAGGGGTAACAGATGTGCATGTTTATTTTAGCTATTCCGTCTGTGAAACAACACACTACAGCCTGTAAAACTATTAAATAAATATCGCTAAATAATGGTAACCTAAATAATAAGAAAGTTAAATATTATTTCAAAAAACATTTGTTTTTTTATTTCCACACAAATATGCGTCATATACACTCAAAAAAATGATTCAGGCCCTTCATAGATATGACACATTTAAATTTAATTCACTTTACTTAAAGGTACAATATGTAAAATTTTTGCAGTAAAATATCCGAAAACCACTAGGCTAGTGTTATATATTTCGTCCAGCTGATTACAAACAATATCTCTAATGTTTTCAACTACTTGTAAATCATGAGAAAATTCCCATTCTAAACAGTGACACGGGGCAGTGCAGTCGCCTGTCAATGACGTCAGTTACCTTTTGTTACCTCCTTTACTGACGTAGAAACCACATGACAACAGTGCCGTGGACAAATGCGGAAGTAGTGTCTAGCGTCCAGCAAACCACTAGCTTGCTTCAAGCAGTTCCTTATTTACTTCTTGCACGTTTTATGGTGGATTGTGTTACTTATTTATGGAACATAATTACTGTTTACCATCTGCCGCTGGTTCTGTCGACAAGGACAGCTCCCGTAAACTCATGACCGGAAAAGCGGAAGCGGCGCCGGCGACTGTGTCATAATAAAAGTCCCGCTGCTCGTGAGGCGTGTGTTGATCAATCGCTCCAGCTCCTCGTTCAGCTCTGCTTCATACTACAGTAACGTTAATAATCGCATCCACGAACATGAGTTCTTCCAGACTCCAATCCCTATTCTTTTGCACCGTCCGTTGAGATGGAGACCACATGTCCCAAGTTTCCGCTCTAAAACTTGGCGTCATCAAACTACGCCTTTGTTTTGAATAGGCTTCTAGCGACCTCTTTAAACATATCTAATTAGGAGTAATACGTATTTATATTTAATGAGTCTAACATAAAATATTTAAATAGTTTAATCTATGAAATTTATTTAAATTTGACCAACTAAATTTAATTACATTTGGGAAATGGGAGTGCCAACGCTCAGACAATGGGAACGCTCAGACAACGCACTCGACTCGTGTGACCGCCGGCGCCATTTTCTCTTGCTGGTGAAAGGACCGTCTCGGCTGAGTCTCTGCTTTTGGATGCTCGTTGCTGGTAAGTACTAGTTGTTTTGTGGTTAAATAATGATCTCAATGCCAAGGAATGTGTATATCATAATATTGAGTGAAATATGTTGGGTGAAATACAGCGTTAAAATAATTAATCGAGGTGAATTGTTTTAACAACTGGATACAAACGCACCTTCGCTTAAATTCAGAATCACGTAATGTTCAAAATAGCACTGTCAGTGAGCAAGACCAGCGTACAGTCCAGAATATGACTATACCTAACTGGCTTGATTTCATTCATTGAATACGTTGGCTTGCGATCGACTAACGTACGTTACTCAATTCAAATCAAGTTTGCTAGCCCAGGGAACAAAGTGATGCAAATTAATTTATGGCTAGCAATATTTCCAAATATAATTATGCATGCTTCATACTTTTTTCCAGCTTGAACGTCGCGCTCATCAAAGTCACTGCTGCACACGTTAGCTTAGCTAGTTCTGTGGCATTCCCGCCATTTTATAACATCGCAAACCCAACATATCTAGATTTTTTTTGTTGTTTTTTGTTAAAATGATGGATCTGTGTCTCTGATGATGAGTCTTGTGTATTTTTTACATTTTCTGTGTAATGGGGAGCATCAGAGTTTGTGGGGACTCTGTATACAATTGAACCGTGTAATCAAAAGCGTCTGTTTTCATACGTTAACGTTATTCAAATAAAATTTACATCTTTTTCACAGTTTGACGTCATTGAACATCATTGTGACTACCTCCTAGAGATGGTAAGTCATATTTCCTCAAATAATCAGATTTTTACATGTAATTTGTTAAATATGGTGTGTAATAATACTTTTATTCTTATTTTCAGGATTGTGAATGTGGCAGACACACCCCTCCACACAAAAAGTATGTGTTTTTTCTATTACTAGACTGATTATTTATATATATGTGTGTGTGTGTATATATATATATATGTATATGTGTGTGTCAGTCGGAAATATCATTTCATTCATTTTTTTAATTGTAGTAATCCAGTTAAATTTTTGTATGCACAAGGAGTATGACAACAGCCAGTATGATCTGATCTCACCATCATCGAGTCTGCAATTACATGAAGAAACGCAAAAGATCTGAGACAGACTAAATCCAGAGGAACCACAGCAAGGTTTCTTAAAGTGTCTTGGAGACATTGCTGCAGTTCTTCTGGTTTTAGTCTATCTCAGTTCTTTCTGTTTCTTCATGTAATCACAGGTGGACTTGATGATTGTGAGATCAGATCATACCAGCTGTTGTTATGCTCCTTGTGCATATAAAAATCTCAATGGATTATTACAATTAATGGCAAAATTAATATTTAAAATTGTAAATTTCCTACTGACACACAACAGCAAAAGATTGTGAAGGTTGTGAACATACTTAGACTTTTTCACAGTACTGTATGTATGATATATATAATATATTTATTTTATTTTTTCCCATCTTTCCACAGACTGGCGCAACTGTATTGACACCATTAGCCATCAATTACTTTTATCCACACTCTCATCGCAGGGCATCATAGGAACTGTACATTGCTGGTGTGAATCTCACAGGTAGGTCTTTCAATCAAGCACTAGTCACAGGGATACCTGAAGGGTCAGTTCTGGGACCCTTCCCTTCTCTATATATTCATATACAATACCGGTCAAAAGTTTAGACGTATTACTATTTTTAATGTTTTTGAAAGAAGAATCTTATGCTGATCAAGGCTACCATTATTTATTATTATAAAAATACAGAAAATACAAAATTTAAAATAATGGTTTTCTATTTTAATATACTTTAGAATATAATTTATTCCTGTGATCAAAGCTGAATTTTCAGCATCACTACTCCAGTCTTCAGTGTCACATGATCCTTCAGAAATCATTCTGATATGATTTATTATCAATATTTGAAATGCTTAATGTCTTTATAACCTGTGATAATTTTTGATGAAGAAAAAAAAAACAGCTTTTATTCAAAATAGAAATCTTTTTCTAACAATATAAATCATTATCACTTTTTATCAATTTAACACATCTTTGCTGAATAAAAGTATTAATTTCTTAAAAAAAAAAAAATTAGAAAAAAATTACAGACCCCAAACTTTATAAAATATTTATTTTAAATAAATGCTGTTATTTAACTTTTGTTGATCAAAGAATCCTGAAAAAAAGTATAACAGGTTATAAAAAAAATATTAAGCAGCACAGTTGTTTCAAACCTTTGACCAGTACTGTATACCAATGGTACATGGATTCTCCTACCATTGCTATGCTGATGACACACTGCTTTACTTTTCATTTCAGGCTGATGATCTGACAGTAGCTGCATGGATCTTGGACTGCCTGGTGGACATCTCGGCATAGATACAAGAACATCACCTGCAACTCAATCTGGCAAAGACAGAACTTTTCATCTTCCCAGCCACTCTGATGATTCAGCATGATTTCACCATCCAGCTAGGCTCATCAACTGTAATTCCTTGTGGTAATCTGTGATGACCAGCTGACGTTCAGAGACCACATTACAAAGACAACTTGGTCATTTAAGTTTGCACTGCACTATACCAGGAAGATCAGGCCCTTCCTAATGGAGCGTCCAACACAACTTCTCATCCAGGCCCTTGTCATTTCTAGACTGGACTATTGCAACGCTCTTCGAACATCTGCAATCTCTCTAACCCTAACTGGACAGCTGAATCCCTGACAATATTCAAGAAACAACTGAAAACTCATCTCTTCTGTGAACACTTAATGGCATCCTGCTGACTCTTAAAAAACACTATGCTTTCACTATTAAATCCCTCACTGTTCTAGTTTGTACTATTCTGAATAATGTTTGAATCTTTGTATTTTTTAGCACTTCTTGTGTTTATTGCCTCCTTAAGATGAATTGTTCCTTATTTCTAAGTTGCTATGGATAAAAACGTTGGCTAAATGAATGTTTAAATGGTTAATATTTCAAAGTTATGAATGCAATAATTCATTACTAAACAGCAAATGTTTATTTTTAATATTGATCACTGACAGCTAGTGCATATTTCCATTGTTTTTAATATTGTGATTGTTTTACAGTAAATAACTGTTTTATACCTGCTTTTATGACTTTTAAATAAAAACAAACTAAAACTAAATTTTGTGTCAAACTAAATGATTTATTTTGAGTTGGACAAGCATAAATAAAATTCTTTTTATAAATGAATCAATTTCATTTAAACTATTTGATAAAATTAAGTTGGACCAACTCAATTACATTTCATTGGATGAATTTGTCTTTTTTGAGTTGGGGCCACACATATTTATTGGATGGAAAACCTGACATCAATTAAATTGAGTTCTTCCAATGAGTTATTTTTTTGAGTGTAGCTAAAGTCCCGCCACTTTTGCTTTAACGGACATTAAACAACACTGCAAAAACAAGCTGTTATATTCATATATTGTCCAACATTCCCAATTTTTCTGATGCATGTCCTTAATTTAATTTCATATGTTGGTAATAATTCAGTATTTATAAGCCTTTTAAAGAATTTTAACCCAAACTGACTGGGTTTCTAGAGAGCAAAGGTTTTGTGAAAAAAGTGGAAGACTTAAACACAAAGTGTGTAAAAAATAAACTGTAAAAAGGACAGGGCTGCCAACTTTTGAGTTCAGCTTAGAGTGAGATTTTGGGAGCGTGGCTTTGGTTATGGGGAGGGGCTTATGGAGGGGCGTGGCTTGCTTTTGTACTGTTTTTTTTATGATAAAGTTATGTAAAATAACTGCTCAGTGCTGCAAAACAAACAACTCTTCTAATGCTAACTTAATTCTATATAAACTATTAGGGGTGTGACGAGACAGGTATCTCATGAGACGAGACAAGATGGCGAAATACACGACTAGAAAAAGTAGTCTGCAGGTGTATTTGAAATGTTTTAACTAATCATCTTGTAATGAATGTCATTTCAGTTCTACGTTCTGAGACTGAATTATCATATGCAGTAAAAGACAACAATACTCAAGTACTGTAAAAGTTTTGCCACTAACTCAAGTGACTGACTTCTCTTCTGTATGATTTCAGTCTCTTACTGTACATGATTTATGAGCTTCTACAACTTTTGACCTCCTAACTGAACTCCTTTCCACAAACTGATCATAGAAATAAAAACAGTAAAAGTAAAAATGGTAACACTTTACAATAAGGTCTCATTTATTAACATTAATGTATTAACCAACATCAACTAACAATGAGCAATATCTTTGCTATAGTATTTATTAATCTTTGTTAATGTTAGTTAATAAAAATAGCCATTCATTGTTAGTTCATGATAGTTCACAGTGCATTAACTAATGTTAACAAATGAAACCTTACTGTTTGTGCTTAATAAGATTAAGAGAAAACTGTTGTCATTTTTATGGTACTTTACAATAAGTGCAACCATAATCACACTCTCTCAATATTCAAAGTGCAAATAAGACCTATTTTTTCTTTGATACAGAGCTAAGAGATGGTTACAACGACACTGCCCAGCCTAAAATAGCTTTGATATTGAGAGATATCCTGTATTCATCAGGGAGCCGCTTTCAAATGCGGGGTATTGAAATCGCGTTTGAATGCGCGCTCGCGTTTACTTTCACTTTCACGATCGCGCGTAACTCTGTAAATATGGAGCGGCGGCGACCGTTATCCAACTGAATTAAATGTTTTTTATTTAAATACAAAGCAAAAAGATAGTGGAGGCGTAGTGTAAACGAAGCGGTGGCATATTCTTTCCTAATCATCCTAACACTCTGTCATGGCAACATCACAGACTACTTTTCGCCTCGACGAGAAATCTCGTCACACCCCTATAAACTATTTAACAGCATATTCGTTACTAGCCTAAACTGGACGGAGTCACGGAGCGCCCTGTAACTCACTGACCTGCCTGCGTTCACAATTCACACGGTGCAGATGGGAGGGAGAACAGAAGACTACACAGTTTATGGGAATAAATTGTGTATTTCCCTCACAATTGTCACAAAAAAACTGACTGTACACTGTCTGTATGGTCTCTCTGCGCGTTGTTTTGCGAAATCATGCGGCGCGATTTTTTTTTCTCCCTCACTTCTGCACTAGTCTGCGTGAGAATATGGGGGTGTGGCGTGAGAGCGTGAGAATTGGGTCAATTGCGTGAGTCTCACGCTGAATGCGTGAGAGTTGGCAGCCTTGAAAAAGGATTTGATGATCACTAGTGATAGTATTTTATTCTGTGTTGTCATCACTCAGGTTGGATTTCAGGTTTAATGTACGTTTTTTTAACAAAGCAGCTGATATTGCCATAGAAACTAGTGGACTGCGACTCGCTTTCACCCCAAAATGGCGGAAAAGCAGGCCCGCTGCTGGGCGCCGGTGTTCCAATGGAACGTTCTATTGAGTGTCGCTTCTTTGGTGCGCTTCACGAGGCGAGGCGACCCACAGTCAGCTGACCCGTGTCATGTGATCTAATATGTCGCACCCGGAACTACAGACTAATAAACATCAGCTTCCTCCTGTGGTAGAGTCTGCGCTCACTGTTTTATATGTACTGTATGATTAACTTATCGACTGACGGTTGATTAAATGTAGTTAATCTGAGTTGTGTCTTTTAAACACTACTGTACGTGCTTAATTTATTTTCGCTTTACATTTAAAGAGAGCGCATGACTGAACAGTAATAATTACACTCGTGTAAGATTTTAAATGCAATGTCAAGATGATGCATACTGTGTTATTGTCTCTCCTAACGCTGTCTGTTTGTGCGCACACGGCGTTTGGTGGTGAGTATAATGGTTTAAATACAAAATTAAGATATTAAACAAGAAAAAGAGAAGGAGAAGTTAATATTACTATATTTACAGATGCAGAAGTGACCATCAAAGCGCCAGCAACAGTGAATCTACAGGAAAAATCCTCAGAAAACATCAACTTTACACTAAGGTATGACTGAAAGTCATGATTTGTGAAATCACTCTACTGTCACGTTTTGGGAAATCATTTAATTTTGTCTTGTCATGTGTTTATATTATCAGTTCATCGTTGAACACATCTGTAACAGTTTATTTCAATATCACATTTACATCAAAAAATGTCTCTTCAATAATTCAACTGCCTGATGAGGTATGTGCCCTTTTTTCTATCGTATTTTAATACAAATGACCCTTCTGTTTTAATCATACTCAAAATTTGATGTTGAATACAAAGACTGTGTTGTTATTACAGTTCACTCAGATAGGAACTAGTAAATTATTTAGAAGTTAATCATTTATTGTTTATTTTTGTCCATGTTCAAGAAAAATACTGTTTTCTATAGAAGCTTGTTTCTCCCACTGAATAAAACATAAAAAAAGGTAATTGTGACTTTTTATCTCACAATTCTGCCTTTTTTTCCCCTCAGAAATGAAGTCAGAACTGCAAGTTATATACTCGCAATTGTAAGAAAATGTGAGCTGAAATTTTTACCTCAGAATTGGATGTTATAATTTGCAATTGTGAGAGAAAAAAAGGTCAGAATTGTGAGATAAGAAGCCACAGTTGTCTTTTCATTTTTATAAACAAGCTTCCATGGTATTCTGTGCCAATTTACTATTATTATATTATGATGCCTCCTTTCATACAGAATATGTAAAAGTCTGGATTGGAGCTTTTTTGTTACATTTTTAGATTTACTATATCAGGCATCATATTATAAGTCATAACATAAAGTAATTGTGAGTATTAAAATCTCGATGTCTATGACATCCATATCCAATCTATCCATTCTAGCAGTCTATCTAATAATCATGTATCAGGATTATTTTTTTGAGCTGGTTTATACATTAATAATCAGATTTACTTGAAACAAATGAATCCCATAAAACACTGTCAACTTAAGCAATGTTAAAGAACTATGTTTGTCATCTCGCACAGGTCGTTGTGCCAGCAGGAAACGCATCTGTATCTTTTGAAGTGCTGGCAAAAGGGGTTGGTCAGGTGACCGCTTACCTTTACAGCAATGACACTCGCATAAAAAGGTGCGTTGTAAGCTAAATTCTCTTAATCTGTCACCAATTAAACACAGTATTGGATGAAAATGAAACAAGTTATCTTCTACAGCTTCCTATTGTTTCTCGGGAACTCTTTGTTCAACACATGGACATCCTTCATAAAGTTTTAATTTTTCCAATACTGTTATTTTTTTGTTGTCAGTTACGGTATGAAGCAACATGAGTGGATGGATTATAACCAGATTAGGAGACATTTGCATCAGCAACTTGCAAAACCAGTTCTATTTATTTAGTTCCTTAATTCAGGGGAATTTTTAGATTGGTGTTTGTGTGGCGCTGGATAGTAGGTGATCTGTATTATAGTCTTCTATTTGTCAGCTGTTTTTTTAAATTTATTTTTAGTTTTAGTCTTAGTCCTGTTCCAGATGTACTTTTTAGTTTTTATCATATTTGGTCTACCGTGTCCTGTTTTTGTTTTTACTTGACTAAATGTCTGGGCATTTTTGTCTAGTTTCAGTCAATGATTTCGATTTCAGTCACAATTTCGTCAGGCTGCATAATGGTTAAATTATTTTGCTTAAAATCACAATGATTGTTTTCATTTGAGAAATTTATTTTGACGTTTCATCAAAATTATTGCACTTTCATCTATAAGCACAAATCAAGAGAATTTCAACTCATATGCATGGTTTATTCTAAAACATAGTTTCCTGATTTATTATTGGCTATTTATCATATAAATTAACACACTCTCTACATTATGATAACTGGTAAAACAAGAAAATTCTCTCAAATTAAAACAGTGAAATTCCTAGTAGTTATTCCAATAATTCCGGAATAACATTAATGTTTTTCTAAAGTATTTCTATTACTTTGTTTTTCTAAGAGAAATTTTGGTAAAGTTTTACTTTTTAAATACGTTTTAGTCTTGTCTTTTTCGTCAATGATATTCCATGTTGAAATAGTTACAATCACATTTCATGACATTGTTGTTATCTCGTCATCGTCTCTTAGAATCTTGTCTTAGATTTTGTTAATGAAATATTTGTTCTATACAAATTTAATTTAAATCGAACTGAAAATGTTTCTTTAATATTTTAATACTGAGTAGAAAAAAGCTATTTTGTGAGGGGGAAAAAAGATGTTAACTTAAAGTGCCCCTATTATAATATTTCATATTATAATTTTGTTTTGGAGGTTTACATGCATTGAATGTCAAAAAACACTTACATTTTCACATAATATATATTGCAGCATCAGCTTTTTTCTCACAGTGTCAGAAACGGTTCAATAAATGATTCTGTCTCTCTAAACCCCTCCTTTCTGAGAGCCTACTCTGCTCTCATTGGTCAGATGGCTCAGTCGGTTCTGATTGGTCTACTGCTTACAGTGTGTGCCAGAAATGAAATGCACAGAGTTAAATCAGCTCTGCTCAGAGAACATATGGTCCCTCTCTACATAGTTATAATAACACTGAAGCAAAGTTAAAGTTAATGAGATAATATGTGGTTTGTGGAGTTTTTTTTATCAGATCTTGAGAGATTTAATGTCTTTTATCTTCAGTTGAGTTCATTTTAGGCTGTGGCTGGAAGTCAGTTTTAGTTCTTGTGTTTCACTTCAGTAATTCTGCTTGTTAACAGCAGGTGTTCATCACTAATGCTCAATCATCACTTAATTAATCACTTAATTATCTCATTAACTTTAACTCTGCTTCAGTGTTACTTTAACACTATATAGAAAGGGACCATATGTACCCTGAGCAGAATTAATTTACCTCTGTGGATTTTGCTGTGTGCGCACCATCCAAACATGATGCAAATCTTTTGAAAGTTTGCAAAAAAGAAAAAAGAAAACCTAAATGCAAATTAGGTGCACTTCCATCAAGTTGTTTGAGTGGATGGCGTTGGTATGGGTAACCTAGTAACCGACAGTAATAAAACATCATGAATGGAAACAGCTGATTAGTCACATGGGTTTAATATTCGCTACTTCAGAATTTATTCGGCAAATGTGTTTCCATCTCCCATTATTCGCATTAACTCTTTAAAAAACACCTCACGCAAACGTAAAAACTTTTTTGCGAATTAAGGGATTTTATTTTCTGAAATTTGGCGTAACATAGCTAGTGATACAAACGGTAACGATGGCTTTGATCTTTGAAACTTTGCAGACCTTTTACAGTCACAAACAGTCATATAACACACTACATGAAAGGTAATATCCCAATAAGCATAATAGGGGTACTTTAACACAAAGTAGATTTTTTGATAAATAATGACAAATAAAAGCCTATATTGAATTATTTTTCCAGCTTTGAAACACGAATCAGATTCTTGATTGTCAGAAGCAATGTCCTTTTCATCATCAACCAAATCATTGGCTGGATTTACTTCCTGGCCTGGTCTGTGTCGTTCTACCCACAGGCGTATGAGAACTGGAAACGCCGCAGGTACAAGATTATCTTTGAGACTTAGAGATTAAAGACTTAGACGGAATGAAAACATGATGAATAATGTGCGTGTTTCGTTTCATACAGTGTGGTGGGCCTCAATTTTGATTTCCTCGCTCTCAACCTGACTGGATTCATTGCTTACAGTGTGTTCAACGTTGGCCTATTCTGGGTGACTTATATACAGGTGCATGCAATTAACAGCTTTCAGGGTGTCAAATTTATTTTTAAAAAAATGACACACTTAAAGTTTAGTGCTAGTTGTGCTAAAGCAGTAAACTGTCTTTTAGCTATTGTCTGATTGTTTACTAGCAGTTTTTTAATGGAGATGTTAAATGGTGCATCTACAGGAGGAGTTCTTGAAGAAAGATCCGAATGGTGTCATTCCTGTCGATGCCAATGATGTCTTCTTCAGTCTCCATGCAGTAGTTCTCACTCTCGTCTATATTTGCCAGTGTGCCATCTATGAGGTAAACATTGAAACATTAATGTGTAAATATTATAAATAATAATAATATTACACATACATATTAATTTAAAAGTTTGGGGTCAGTTTTTTATTTATTTATGTTTTAGATGTACTCAATTCAGAAATGACAGAAAAGTGACGAGAAAAAAGTCGTTAAATTATGAGAACAAATTCGTAATTTAACGAATTTGTTCTCGTAGTTTAACGACTTTTTTCTCATAATTTAATGAGTTTATTCTCAACATTTTATCTCAACTTTTTTCTCGAAATTTAATGACATTTTTCTCATAATTTAACGAATTTGTTCTCATAATCTAACGACTTTTTTCTCGTAATTTAATGAGTTTATTCTCAACATTTTATCTCGACTTTTTTCTCAATTTAACAGCTTTAATCTCGAGATGGTTTTATTTTTTTATTTTTGCTTGGCCCTAATCCTCTTCCGTAATTTCAGAATATTACTGTTTTTACTGTATTTTTCTTCAAATAAATGCATTAAAAAAATCTTACTGACCCCAAACTTTTGAACGGTAGTATATAGCAACAAATAATAATAATAAATATCAAATAAAGTAATAATTAGTAAAATAAGTTTTTTTTTGTATTGTATTAATAAAAATTGCAATTAAGAAAATGAAATTGCATTGCTTCTTAAACCGTTCTTACTTTTTTTTTTTTTATTTAGAGAGGTGGGCAAAAAGTTTCCAAAGTGGCCATTGGGTTATTAGTGATTGGCTGGACCTTTGCGTTTGTCTCCCTGTTTGTTGCGGTGGCACAGAAGATCTCCTGGCTGGATTATCTGTACTATTTCTCTTACATTAAACTGGGTGTCACACTTATAAAGTACATCCCTCAGGTACAACTCCTCTATCTCACACCACGACAGCACAAAACATGCTTTAAAGCTGCTCCCACAAATTAAAATTCTGTCATCATTTACTCACTGACTTGTAAAAATCCAAAATGACTTTCACTTTTCAATGAAGTACAAAAGGAGATGTTTATCACATGTTTTTTTGGTCCTTACAAACAAAAGTGCATGAGAACTGGGGCTGTCAAACTCCAAAAACAACATTTCATCCTCTGTTGTAGCTGTCAAAGCTCAGTCACACTTGCATTCAGTTGAAAACATTTAGTGAGTTTTGTTCAGTCATGAGAAACATGAGAATCAATCCTGGCATGACGTGTCTCTTTAGCCACCATGTTTGAATATTCACATGCGTGAAAGAAATTTGAGAGCCATGGTGGATTTGTTGAAAAATGTCAGTTTGTAATGCCATAAGGGTGAAAATAATGACAGAATTTTACATTTTTGAGTGAACTATCTCTATAGAGATGAAGGCTATTCATAGGCCAGTGCAGTAGATTTTGATGCAGTTCACTGCAATGCTAAACATAGATTTCACACTTCCCCTTTTTAAACGGAATTGTACTCTTGCTTATACTTGTGGCTTGTAACAGTAGATTGAGAGAGTTTCCAATGAAACAGAATACAAGTAACCCTTCTAATGTTTCAAGAAAATGTTCGCTGAAGTGTAAAATGTTTGATTTTGATAGAATTAGATTGTATGACATCATTTGTGTGAGACATTTTAGGGCAAAATCTTAGATAATATAACTTTTTTTGGTCAAATTTGATTCATAAGAAAAAATTATAAAACATATACATATTATTTATAGGAAACAAAGGCCACATCCACACGAAGCCAGAGTTTTCCCTATCCGATCTTTTCTTCTAAAAAAATTCCATAAACACGACATTGTCTCAAGAAATAACTGTGTACACAGGAAACCACTGAAACTGACTCAAAACGACTCAAAATGATGTAGTATACATGCCAGACCAGTATGTGGTGCTGTAATTCTGCCACAGAGATACACTAAAAACAGAGAAGACTTGGATCATGCGTTATTCGGTGCATTCCAAACGGGATATATCGCCCTCAGAAGGGCACTTCGGAGTGAAAACGATCATGGCCGCCATATTGAAGGGTCGTTCCAAATCAAAGTGCTCAAAACTGGCCACTTCAAAGGGCCCTTTGGAATGAAGGATTTCGAACGGTACAACTGATGGACAATTCGGGGCCCCATGATCCTTCGCACAGGGAAGTTGTTTGACGTCACAAATGGGTCAGTTCGATTTTACCTATAAATGTATATATTGTATTTTTCTATACTACTGTAAGATTTATATGAGTTAGATTTGGTACATTATTATGGTCAAAACGACATTGTACTTCAACAAAAATACTTTACAGCTCCCTTTATCAGTCCATTCAAATGTTTTAAATACATATACACAATTTACAATATGGTGCGATAAACCAATAATAAATAAATAAACTAAAGTTCAAGGAAAATTTAATTTCTCAGTTCATCACCCCTTTAACGATCTAAAGCCGGGTTCACACTGTGCGATTTATAATAGTCCTTTAGGATTGTTTCTTGTCAGACTGTACGAACATGATCCTCATGTCACACTGTGGGATCTCAGCCGTCATTTATGTCAGACTGTACGACAGTCAAGACGTGTTAAAAACAGATGCGCGCATGAAAACTTGTCTGGACTTTTACATCATCAACCCATACACGTTAGGTGACTGAGAGCTGCATTACACGCGGGACTGAAATGGTGGCTAACAAAGACTAAGTTAATGAAGTTAATTTTGATCATGGCTTGTCTTGAAAAACAAAGACAATTTGACGTTTGTCGCAGGAGAAGTCACACTGCAGGACTGTGTACCAAATCTTCTGACACTGCCAGAATTTCGTAGGAGGTAAAATTTGATCGCAACGGTCATTAATCGACTGTCGGTGAACATGTGAAACTAGCGATCAGAGACTACAGATTTTAGGCTAGGATTATAGGAATCTTTTAGGATTTGCAAAATTTGTCTCAGACGACCAAATTGTGGCCAAAATCGCACAGTGTGACAATGCTTAAGCGCATTGTCTAAAGTAAAAAAATGGTCGGCACCAGGTGCATGGTCCAAAAGGGTTGTACCTAGCCTCCTAACGAGTCATGGGTGTGTTTTGGGCGTAACATGCAATAAACCAATCAGAGCCTCAACTCCCATTCCCTTTAAAAGCCAGGTGTTCTTGCACCATGGCGGATTCGCTATTTCCATGGCGGAATATAGACACCCTGAACCTGACAAGTCAGATTAAATACATGTGTGTGTTGCCAAATAGGAAATTCTGATACATGAAATTAGGGCTGGGCGATATATCGCATGCTTTTGTCACGCGCATTTCGTCAGTAAAGCCGGTTCCCTGATTACCGCTAAATCGCCATCACCTGCTTTCAAATGGAGCGGCATTTAATTCACTGACAAGCTACGCAATATCGCGTTCATTATCGAAGGCGATTCATCTGCGATATGAACGTGATATTGCGTGCCTTGTCAGTGAACTACGGTTCTGTCTATTAAATGGCGCTCCATTTGAAAGCAGGTGATGGCGATTTAGCGGTAATCAGGGAACCGGCTTTACTGACGAAATGCGTGTGACAATCGCATGCGATATATCGCCCAGCCCTACATGCAATGACTATCCATTATGACATGTTGAGATTTTTATCTTACTTTTTTTAATATTTGGCATGTTTGTGTGCTGTTGCACATTCCTGTATTTGTAATAAGCAGAGTGTCTGCGCATTGTGTACGCGCATATAGGCGCATATTACTAGTAACACACACTTTAAATTAAAAAAAATAATAAAAATACTGCACCATTGACTTCATTGACTTTAATGCGGTTGTCACTCCTGAAACTTACAGTGTGTATGTGGCCATATTCTCCCATAACTAATTAATTATATTAATACATTAAATTGACATCCCTAAAAAGTCTTGTAAAAAAGGCACTTATCTAGACAGAAACCAAAAGGGCAGGTGCTTGAGCACCACTTAGGGTCTATCTCTGCATGTGCCTGATGGAATATGTATAATATACTATATTCAAATATGGATCAATTGCATTACTATAAAAAAAGATTGTTTGTTTACATATTCTAGACATTTTCACAAAGCTTTTGTTCCAGTATTCAAAAATATGTAGTATTTTTTAGCATATTCTTTATTGAAAACAAGTTAAAATATATATTTTATGTAGGATATTTTACACTTTAATAATTGTAAATTATTTTTTAGGCTTATATGAACTACCGCAGGCAGAGCACAGAGGGATGGAGCATCGGGAATGTGCTGCTGGACTTCACGGGGGGCAGTTTCAGTTTGATTCAGATGTTCCTTCAAGCCTATAACAATGGTGAGACCACACAAACACTTTTATTTCATACTGGAATGAAACGCTTTAAAGGGTTAGTTCAACCAAAAATGAAAGTTCAGTCATTTATTACTCACCCTCATGTCGTTTTACACCCGTAAGACCTTTGTTCATTTTTGGAAAACAAATTAAGATATTTTTCATGGCTCAGTGAGGCCTGCATTGCCAGCAAGATAATTAACACTTTCAGTGCCCAGAAAGCTACTAAAGATGTATTTAAAACAGTTCATGCGATTACAGTGGTTCAATCTTAATGTTATGAAGCTCTCCGAATCACTGATTCGAAACAAAAGATTCGTAAAGCTTCATGAAGCAGTGTTTTGAAATCGCCCATCACTAGATATTGTTGAATAAAGTCGTTATTTATTTATTTTTTTTAGCGCACAAAAAGTATTCTCGTCGCTTCTTAACATTAAGGTTGAACCACTGAAGTCACATGAACCGATTTAAATACATCTTTTGTAGCTTTCTGGGCATTGGAAGTGTTAATTATCTTGAGCCATCAGATTTTATGAAAAATTAATTTGTGTTCTGAAGATGAACGAAGGTCTTACGGGTGTGAAATGACATGAGGATTAGTAATTGATGACAGAATTTTAATTTTTGGGTGAACTAACCCTTTAATAAGGTTAAAATGCACACAAATAACTGTTTTAATTTATGTGTTTTTTTACTTGACAGATAAATGGAAGTTTATATTTGGAGACCCCACAAAGTTTGGACTGGGCGTGTTCTCCATATTCTTTGACGTTGTGTTCATCATACAGCATTATTGTCTGTACAGAAACCGAGAGCCACTGTATCATGATTTAGATGAGCAGAATGATCAACACACTGATGTTAAAACATGACTAGGAACATGGCAATAACATGAAAGTTTCTTATGGACTTTTATGTCTTTTTGTACACACTAATCTTAAGTGTGAACCAACTATTAAAGGGAATTATATAAATGTGTATCTTTAGATTTTGAAAGCAAAAAAAAGCACTTGTTTCATATGAATTAGTCTATATATTTATAAATAATTTTTCTTATTCCAATAAATTGATGCTGTCTCAGGTAAATTACAAGAGCTGGTACTGTATTGTATTGAAATGAATGTTGTCTACTGTATATTAATTTGTTTTACACTGCCACCTAGTGGCAGTAAGAAACTACATGAGACGAATACTCAGGACTGCCAAAGACTAGGTGGTGTTACCATAGGGTGTTACTAAAGTTTTTTTTATTTTTTATTTTTTTATCGTTTTAGTCTGTTAACTATGTGTCCCGTTACCGGAACATACAGTTAACAGGCTAATGTACTTTAAAACCTTTTAGCAGACTTAATTTTTGTGATATCATCAACTTAAAATCTGAAACACAACTTCGGTATACAAATGTCTTTGATTTTCTAATCATTTTAGACTCAAATATTTTGTACAATACATATTGCCTATACAATAACAATGTTTAGTTCAGTACACCTTACAGTAAACCTACTAAACTTACATAACTTTTGAAGTGATTCCCTCCTGTAATAATAAGTGTGTCTTCTAAAGCATTCATGAATTCCAACTATTAAAGGACGATGCTCAAAAAGGGGAGTGATAGTTAACAGGTTAAAACAAAATTAAATAACATTAAATTCTATAGCGACGTGACGCAAACATACGTGTTTACGCTCTTGCGTCACTGGAGCGCAGCGGATTATGGTTAGCGGAAGCAAGATGGCGGAGGTGACAGATGAGGGTAAGAGGTGTTTGTGTCTTAAATACCTCTTCATCTTTTCCATACCCGTTTATTAACTATGAATCATGTTATGATGTCTTAGACTGTTTAGAGTTGACAGACCGAGTGCTTGCTTGTTGTTGTTGATTTAATTACGCAGTTTTATCATTTAAACGCACCGGCCTCAGTCAGAGACTGAACTAATGTTTACATACATTTGTGTTTGTTCATATTCTCTAACAGACGTGTTTTATTATGTACAGGTACATTTGTTTCTGTTTATATGCAGGCATGCACATTTCTAGTATTTTCATCAGTTCATACTGGTTGTTGTAAATGCGTGTGGAGTTATAACGTTAGTTGTCTGCGGTTTTCTGGTAGTTTGTGGCAGGAGTGGATGTGTCAAGTTTAAACACGTTGTATATACATTTCGTTTGAGTCAAGAGGCATTAAAAGGAGTTCTAGAAAGTCAGCTGTGATGTGTGCAGCGAGTTTAGGTGCTGTTTTGGATGCCAGTACAGCAAATACACACGGAGATTCATATTGTGCGTCAGTGAACCACTGGAACACTGCTCCTGATCTTTACTGAAGACACACTGTCTAATAACTTTAATGAACGTTTTCGTATTAGCCTATATGCGGTGAAAACGAGAACAGAGGGACACTTAAAGATGTAGACACAATAGTGTTTGTACACAGCCACTCTATAATGGTAAAAATCCACCCCCCTCTCTTTTTTCTAATCCCATAAGTCATAAGCAGTGTCTCAGAACAAGTCGTTTGCAAACTAGCTTTTTTTGACGTCACAAATACTTAGGCCCCGCCCATGGTATGCGCATGACGTCATAACCGTTATGACTAGGGATGGGCAAAAATATTGTATTCGAATATTTGGGCTCGTAAAAAAGGAATATTCATTTATTTAAATTACCTTAAACAAGAAGGATTTTTTTTTTTTAAATTAATCAAGAGTTTGTAACCATTTCTGAACAAGCATACGATTAGGCAATATACACAACAAGCTTACGTTATATCTTAAAGGAACACTCCACTTTTTTTGAAAATAGGCTCATTTTCCAACTCCCCTAGAGTTAAACAGTTGAGTTTTACCGTTTTCGAATCCATTCAGCCGATCTCCGGTTCTGGCGGTACCACTTTTAGCATAGCTTAGCATAGTTCATTGAATCTGATTAGACCGTTAGCATCGCGCTTAAAAATGACCAAAGAGTTTTGATATTTTTCCTATTTAAAACTTGACTCTTCTGTAGTTAAATCGTGTACTAAGACCGACGGAAAATAAAAAGTTGTGATTTTCTAGGCTGATATGGCTAGGAACTATACTCTCATTCCGGCGTAATAATCAAGGAACTTTGCTGCCGTATCATGGCTGCAGCAGGCGCAATGATATTACGCAGCGTCTCTCACAAACGTCTCCATGGTTGCAAGGCACGTTCCCTGTGCAAGCAGGGGCTCACGGGCGCTGCGTAATATCATTGCACTGCTGCAGCCATGGAACGGCAGCAAAGTTCCTTGATTATTACGCCAGAATGAGAGTATAGTTCCTAGCCATATCAGCCTAGAAAATCACAACTTTTTATTTTCCGTCGGTCTTAGTACTAGGGATGGGCGATATGGCCTAAAAAAATTATCACGATAATTTCAGGTATTTATTGCGATAACGATACCAATGACGATAATTATATAAGAAAAATAAGAAAACAAACCATTTAAACAAAACGAACTGGATTAGAAACTGAATTATTTAAGTATAAGTATCATAACTTTATTATTATAAAATATACCTAAACTGAGTGCTTGTAATCAAATGCATCATTTTATTCTGGAGACTGAACTCGCGCTCTGCTGCCACACTGGAGCGCGCTCACCACCTACTGGGAAGGGGTGGGAATTACATTTACAAGCTACATCAGCCTCAGTAATCTTTCAAAATGACGGACGGCCTTCATATTTTTTCCGTCATTGCTAAAAAAACAAAAACAGTTAACGCGACCTCATATATATATATATATATATATATATATATATATTATATATATATAATATATTATAATGTCACACGACCGCGGTGGCGCGATTGTCATGCCGACCGTAACAGCCCTAACTGTATCAAAAAGTAACAATCCCAATTATGTCTTCAGATAGTTTACAAAATATATCTGTGACGCAGCTCTCCGTGTACGCGCTTCGGATGAGTACACACAAATCTCCTCACAGCGCGCGCAAGTTCTCTTTTGCGTCTAGTTGAATGTTTAAAGTGGCAACTGGCAAGGTTTAAATGAGTTTAGTTTAAACAGTAGCAACGTGAGATGTTCAGGTCTCACCTGCACTCGCGCGCTATCAAAACCCGGGTGATGATGGCGTGAATGACATACGGCTCATTCATTGAACATTTGTTTATAGTGATTACCGTAGTTTGCTCCACATCTGATTTTCTATAACCAAACCAGTTCCAAATTGTGAAGGGAACTCTTCGCTTAACAAGCTGCTCCTCAGCCTCACGTCTTTCGTCATGCTTGTTTTAACTCCACACGTGAACAGTGAATCGGTCGCGCACGAAATACGTCAACAACTAGACTTATCGTAATTATCGCAAGGAGACAAATTTTTATCGTGAGGAGAATTTTCAACGGTATTTATCGCAAACGATAATATCGCCCATCCCTACTTAGTACACGATTTAACTACAGAAGAGTCAAGTTTTAAATAGGAAAAATATCAAAACTCTTTGGTCATTTTTAAGCGCGATGCTAACGGTCTAATCAGATTCAATGAACTATGCTAAAAGTGGTACCGCCAGAACCGGAGATCGGCTGAATGGATTCGAAAACGGTAAAACTCAACTGTTTAACTCTAGGGGAGTTGGAAAATGAGCCTATTTTCAAAAAAGTGGAGTGTTCCTTTAAGCTTTTCTTTTAGTTCAAAGCATTAAACAATTTGTGCAAAAAAATAAAAATAAAGAACAAAAGCATTTAAGCTCAAGCAGCGCGAACTAGAAAAACGCTAATAAAGCAGACAGCGCCAGTTATCGTACAAAACGTAATGCACTCGAGACAGTAGCCTATATGGTTATTGTTTTCATATTGTTTCACATGTTCATGTTGAGAAAAACAATAATATTATCCACATGCTCGGGTGAGAAAACGAGCCGCGGTGACAGACGTCGCAGAAACAAGATAATGATAATACATAACGGTATGCTAAGCTAAGTTTCTAACAGCAGCACTTTGTTTTCTGTTCGTAAATATGTCTCCCTCGACGAAATTTAAAGGAAGCATGTGTCTCAAAATCATTTTGCTATCAGATAAGTTATCTTCTCGGCTCACTTTGGGTATAGCTGCGCTTAGCCTACCTGTCGTGAATGCAGTGATGGACAGCTGTCTTTCCTCATTTCATGTGCTTTCTCAATATGGTGATGATATTATGATAACTCGGTTTAAATAATTCATTTGATCAAAAGTAATTCCATTGTGTAAGTTCATTTTCATCCAAGTAATTCCAAACTTCGCGAGGCAGACAACATTATGTGACGATCAAACAAAATAAACTTGTTAAACACGCTCCACAGCGCCACCCGGTGCATTTAGTTATAACTGCGAGTTTTAGTGCTTAGGATTTATCATGGATTCACTGCATTTACAGCCAGCAAAGCAACATAGTAAAATTCGAATAGTATTTTTATTTTTCGAATATTAATTACAGGTCAAATATTCGAATATTGTGCACAGCCCTAGTTATGACTGCGGTTACGCCCACTGAGTGGCAAAAGACTGAGCGGCAGCATTGGTTTTCAGCGTGAATGCCGCGAAAAACACACGAAACACATCCAAAACGGGAAAGAGCTTTGCGACTGACTGTACAAATAGCTTTGACACAAAATCGGAGGTATATTTTTACAGACTGCTGAAAGCTAATGGATCACTGCAATTCACAGAAACTAACTATAGTTTTAGGGCTTGACAATATGAAGATATAACATTGATATAAGTCATTGCGCGGTTTTAAACCTACCTATATTGTAGTTATATAAAATATTCACAGTCAGATTTGCTTTATGTATTTCCCTGGCGTTGAAATCAGGCACATATAAATGTCAGGAAACACGATTCCTGGCTGCACGTCAACATCCATGGATTAGGTTTCTTTGACATGTTATAAGGAACATTTCGAGCCCAACCTTTAGTGTAATCGTTTGTTTTACTCACGTTTTCGCGGTTTCCCCTATTAAATCCAGTCATGCAGCAGGTACTTTTGCCACTCAGTCCAGCTGAGGGAGCGCGTTCCCACGGGAAAGTGATGTCGATGCATACCCTCTATTACATAGACCCCGTCCTGAGTGAGCTGTACACAGTCCGCCATGTTTATCTCCTTGCCAGAGAATTTAACAGCAGCATTCAATTAAGAAATGTATTCTTATTAAAGCTTCTAAGTTATTCAGTCAAGAGCAGTGGGTGATGATCTTCTGTTTTTCTTTTGTTGTTTAATTCATGTTAACAACATATATAACAATAGGTACTGTATATTACACTGCTTTCACTTTAATACACAGATCTAATATACACATGTGATTTCTTTATTTACTATTTATGTTCACAGACATAACCAACTGTTTTTGACATAACTTTGTGTGCATTTGACAGTTAAAGCGCAATAACGTGAAAGAGACTTTAGTTTAATACTCACAGTACACGCCAGCTTTCTGTGCATGTGCTTCAGGTGTGTGCGCTCAGAAAACCATATATCAGAAATTTAGACTGATATTGTTTTTAAACACATGTAGATAATTAGGGCCCAAGCCACTCAGGTGCAGGGCCCTTTTGTTTTTCTAAGGAAAATTATTTTTTTCTGTCATCCGGGGCTTTTTTGGGACCTTAACATGCTCAAAAACTCTTGAAAATTGGCACACACATTGGAATCTGCGGCCTTTAGGATGCTACAGAGGCTGGTACCCGGGCATGGCAGGGGGGCTCGACAGCGACCCCTTGAACAAAGTCTGAAAACTTGGTCCATATATCAAACACGCTTGCATGTATTTGTATGAAACTCGGTACATATAGACCTCATCGGGCCCTACTTTCGTGCTCTTAAGTTAAACGCCACGCCAACAGGAAGTCGACTATTACGGGTTGTTTGAAAAACGCATGCTATGGAATTTGATATACTCCTCCTAGGCGATTAATCCGATCATCCAGGCGATTGATCCAAAATCGGTCAGCATGAAGTCAAGACACTGAGGATGTAAAATTGCCAATGGATTTTTGATATCTCGAACGGTTTGGCCGGTGCGAGGCAATGAATTTATGGTGAGAAAAGGAAAACAGGAAATGTGTTATAACTTCTGCATATATTAATTGATTTTGATGAATCTTCAGCTGTGTGTTCATTGTACAAGGCTGATCACCTGGATGTGACTATTGTGAGTCAAAGTTATAGCGCCACCAGCTGGCAACAGGAAATGTGTCACTTTCAGCATGCTTTGAGATCACCCTCTTATTTTTACCCGATTTGCTTCAAACTTCATTTGAATAATGTCAAAACTTGGCAGATGAAGACCTTTGAAAAGAATTGTGATAGCTCAAACACAGTTGCCTTGGCAACGCATCAAACTTTAACTTGTTTTGGATGCTTTTGAGACTCTTAACATGCTTCAAATTGCATGAAACTCGACACACGTCAGGATTGTTATCCAGTAGACATGGACACAGCCTTAGAAATGGGTGGGAGGAGGGACTCTATAGCGCAACCTTAAAGTGCAGTAAATGTGCAGTGAATTTGACATAGACATGTTTAACCATTTTAAAAGCCTATTGCCCGCCGTGCACAGTTGCCCTGAAGCCACCGGGGTGGTGGTGCCACCGGGCTTGGGCCCGCCATCGCTTCTTGCAGCTATATTTAACTTTCATGATGATGATGAAGAACTGCAGTGTCACATGAGCGTGGCCGCGAAAGAGAATCAAGAGATGATAATAAAAACCAAACAAATGTTTTGTTAGTTTTTGGCAGAGTATCTGAGGCATGAGTTGTACAGGCACCGCCCTCTTCTGGAAAGCGGGGTGGGGGAACAGCAGCTCATTTGCGTTTAAAGATACATGCATGAAAACAGCATGTTTTTCCTTCCACTCAAAAATGGGCATTTACAACATGGTATAATAAATGATTTGTGGGGTATTTTGACCTGAAACTTCATAGACACATTCTGGGGAACCTGAGAGTTATATTACATCTTGTAAAAAGGGGCATAATAGGTAGACTTTTAAGCTTTGTGTATATTGTTATCTATATTCTTTGTTTAACATCTATTCTAATATTCTTTTAATTAATTTAAGTTTATCCAAAACTAGAATATTATTGTAGTCGTTTTGATATCTTAAAAACAACACAGCTGTGGCCACCAATCAATTCCCCATGGTCAAAATCAAGTCCTGCCCTACATTTCTTCTTGTTAGAGAAGCCATTTCACTCGAACATACGTCACAATAGGGAAGAAAACACTATCGCGTCTTCCATTTCATGCCGACTTTAACAGGTCATTTGTAAATATGTATGTACACAGTGAACTTTGTCGTTTAAAATATCACAGCTGTTTGAATATAGGCTATACATATATTTTTGAATTTAGACATGAATGATCAATATGATTATTGATAAGAGTTGATTTTGAGAACCAAATCAGTCAGATTCCTGCACGAATCATTCAGGCTGTTATTTTTTCAAAATTAGATTGACCATTAATTGATAACTCACTGACTTTCATAATATTAAAAAGGGTCAGAATATTCTGAAGAAATGTAGAGAGCCAAACAAATTTAATAACATGACGAAATATTCAGTTTTACGTGAACTGTTCTTTTAAAGTTTTTGTGTTTGTAAATTGGTAAGCTTTGCCTTTTTATTTTTTATTATATTTAGGCTATTTATTGTCTTGTCTTGTTTGTTTATTTATATAGCACAATTTAAATAGCAACCAAGGTTGCACCAAAGCGCTTTACATGAAAGGAATGGAAAACAAACATCGACAACACAAAACACCACATCAATTTATAAAAAAACAAAACAAAACAAAAAAAAACAAAACAAAAAAAAACATCTAGTCATTGTATGCTACCAACATTAGATGAGCTTTCAACAATTTCTTAAATATTGACAGTGATTTAGCAGACCTGATCGGCAGAGGTAGCTCATTCCAAAGTCTTGGCCCTATCACAGCGAATGCCGATCGCCTTTATATAGGCACTTTGTTCTAGGCACTACAAGTAAGTTTTGATTCTCTGATCGTAGTGTTCTGGGAGGATTATATGGTTTGCCAAATATGATCGGGCCTGGTTTGCCAAATATGATCGGGCCTGGTTAGTTAAGGATTTGAACACAAACAATAAAATTATTCTCTTCATGTCTGTCTTATTTAATTTTAACTCTCCTGCTTTTGCCACCCCATTTTATTTAGTGTTTTCTCTCTGATGGTTGGAAACAGAAGAGCTTAACTTCATCCTGAGGAGGGATCAGACAGCAGCATGGCAGATGACAGCGGTGAGTTGTATTGGCGAACGGATGAAGAGATGATCTCTTCTGCAGTTCTTTACTGATATTATTGGGACAGTCATTGCAGTTTGTTCAGTAGATTTTGAACAGTCTGATTTGCGCTCTCAGAATCATTCATTCAGTGATAATGGACTGAGGTTTTAAATGGATCAGTGCACGGCATCAGAGCCTGTAACTAGTAGATGTGTTATAGACAGTTATCTCTGCAAACCCAGACACAAGCAAATGAAGCCAGAAATGTTTCCTTTGGGTTTTCAGTTTTTTAGTCCATCTGTTTGTAACGGTTTGTAACCGTTTTTCCATTGCCCTCATGAGTTGTTTGGCTCACTGTTTCTGGGCTTTGTTTGCTCTGTGTTCATTTGTGTGCTTGTCTCCAAAGAATGTTAAAGGACAGAGGCTTTATAATTCTAAGATAATGGGCCTCGTTTATCAATCTAATGTAAAAATGAGTGCAGATCTGATCTGATCTCTTTCTACAAAGTCAGAATGGAATGTCCAGCACCATGGGCGGACAAAACGCGCACAGACAATTTTCATGTGCCCATGTACTCCAAACAGACTCAACTATAACAGAATTTGGATGAAAAATTATTTCTCATGCCTCCTACAAGATACTAAAGTGTATGTATCCTGTGGTACACGTTGCCTGTTTAAGGGTTAAACACCATGTGACAGATTTGGAACAGTCTACAGGCAGAAACTCCATGCATAATCAAATCGTACTGGAGATTTAACGCAGTACTAAAAGTAAATAATTATTCGGGCTGTCAGTTGATTAACAAACCATTTGAATAAAATTTAATATGAAAATGATGATTCAAAGAAATTACTGTGGGAAAATAATTAAGTTGACATTACAAAAAATGTATACAATAAAATACATTATCTGTTGTAGAATGTTGTAAAATCAGAAAGCAGCTCACATGGTTTTGGTACAAAGTGATTGAATCATTCACTGACTCGGACGTCTTGTTTTTCAACATGCAGAGAAACCTGCTGTTGCTCCTCCAGTGTTCGTGTTTGAGAAGGATAAAACACAAAAGGTAAGTACCAGCACTTCAGTTCTTACGGCATGACTCCGATCACACCTGTCCAATACTGGCTTTAAAACACTGATTCTGTCCCCAGAGGTCAGCTGAGGGATCCAGCACAGAGGATGGAGAAGGTGAGTTGGAGTTGGAGTCTTTTTACAGACAACAGAAGATATTATTGAAACAATGAATTTCACAAAGAAATGCTTGGAACATATTTCACTCTATAGTCAGATGAAAAAAAAAAAAAAAAATTGTTACTTTAAGAAAATTAGGTCTATATACAGTCAAACCAAAAATTATAGACTTATTTTTTTATATATTTTTACTAGTGGGTGCAGGACACTATATTTCATTTATGTAAGTGAGGATAGCAAAATAAAGTAAACTGTGACATATTATACCCAAAAATTCTTCATACAGTAATCATTTGGAACCAAAAATTATTCAGACACTTTGATCTGACCATGTTTTGCTTAAGTGTTATCTGACATTTTTTTTCTGACACAGTTTAACTCTGAGATCTTGTCATATTTTATTACCAATTTTTGTAAACTATAGTGAATAAACTGTATTAATGACTGAAATGTTTAAGGTGTCTGAATAAATTTTGGTTTGGAGAACATTTTTGCGGCTTTCTGTGCACACGCTTTTGAGACTGAGCTAAACACAGACAAGCAAAGTGAACTTTGAGCTTCGGGTATTCACCTAAACAGTCAAAAACACATAAAAATATGTTGAAAAACAACAGAAGAGAAAATCACTCACTGCTCTTGACCGAATGAATTTTGTAGCTTTAGTTTACTTCTTACAGTGACTATGCTGTGTTTTATTTTACATTTGATTATTCAATTTCTGTAGTAGGCTGTTAGCTTCACATTTTACCTTGCGTTAGCCTAGTATTCGGCTGTGGTTCTGCAGTTGGCATCAAGAATTGTCAATTTTTGCTGGTATCTATAATTCAGATTTAGCAAATTTTCAGGAAATTTATACTTCATATTTATTGGTATCGTTAAATACCAAAATAATTGTGATTATGATTTGCCCTAATTCTAGCAGCCCTAGCACATTTCACAACCAAATCATCTTGATTTTGTTCGATTCAATAAATTAAAATGAAGTGCTTGCTAAAATTAAATTAAGAAATAAATTGAAAATAAATTAAATTCTTTACAGCAATATAACTACAATTTAAATGTTTAAGGGTGGAAGAATGCTTAATTGTCTTGAAAATATTATTACAGTGCAAAAGATCCTAAAACAGTATTCATTTTCTTTTTGAAAAATGTAATTCCTTTTTTCCGTTTAATTTTGAGGTGAAAATGTGCTTCATCCATTGAGTTCTGAATTAATTTATGCATGTGTCTTTAAAGTTTAAATGCATTTTCTTTTTATGTTTTCTGGACTCCTTATTCCCGCTGGTTCTGCCCAAGACTCTGATAAAGAAGATGGTAGTTACAGCCCTGTTGCCAAAAGAGGAAGAACATCACCATTTACACAGTTCCCACCAACTTATTCAGGTAATCCAGGCATTTACACCTGGAAAGTAATTACAGATCTTTATAGTACATTAAGGGCTTCTTCTTTTCAGCCTAGTTTCTTTGACACACTTTCTTTTCCATTTTGCAGTTTCTAAGAATAATGTTTTCATGCCATCCAGTTTCTGTCAGTCACCAACCGGAAACTCCGACTCAGAACCTGGTGAGACTTGCTACAATGTGCTACATACTTATGACAATTCACTAGGGGTATGACAAGACGGTTAGCTCACGAGACAAGACACGGGATTGAGTTCACGAGAATGAGACAAGACAAGATTTTTACACAGTATTTTTAAGAAATCCTCAGTGACAAAATACATGACTAGAAAAATAGTCTGCAGGTGCATTTGAAATGTTTTAATGTTTTCATCTTGTAAAGAATGTCATTTCTGTTCTACTTTCTGAGTATGAATTATCATATGCAGTAAAAGACAACAATACTCAAGCACCATAAAAGGGTTTGCCACAAACTCAATTGACTGGCTTCTCTCCTGTATGATTTCACATGAGTCTCTTCAGACCTTTCTGTACATGATTTATGAGCTCCTACAACTTTTGACCTCCTAACTGAACTCCTTTCCACAAATTGATCATAGAAACAAAAACAGTATAAATAAAAATGAATAACTTTTCTCTTTGTCTTAAGTGCAAACAATAAGTGCAACCATAATCAAAGTTCTCTCTCAATATTCAATGTGCAAATAGAGACCAAATATTTCTTCAAGCATGCATGAAACAGAAGAGATGATACAGAGTTAAGAGATGGTTACAACTACACAGCTCAGCCTAAGATAGCTTTCACATTGAGAAATATTTGCATGCATCAGGGAGCCGCTTTCAAAATGCGGGTTGTTTGAATCCACACTCGTGTTTCACTTTCAATTTTGCGATCGCACGTACTCTGTGAATAGGGTGCGGTGGTGCTGAGCTTGTATTCTACGAGATAAGACATTTGTCTATCGCTTAGGTTCTGTTGTGCATCAAATCCTCCGCCATGGTCTTGTCAGTCATCTCGTCACCTACTCTCGTCACGTGATCAGTGAACTCTGATTCCTGCTGCACTATTGGTGTTCGATGAGTTAGATGGGATTGAAGCGACTGTTAACCAACTGAATTAAATGTTTTTTATATCTATTAAAACAAAGTGACCGTGGAGGCATAATGTAAACGTAGTGTTAGCATATACTATCATAATTTCACCCTCACACTCAGTCATGGCAATATTGCGAGACAGCTTTTCACCTCGACGAGAAACCTCGTCACATTTTAATCTCGCAAGATCTCGTGAGAAGATTTTGTCCCCCCCTACAAGTCACACATTGTAAGTCAATATAAAATGGCATCTGCAGCCTGTTTTACATTCATAATGTGACATTCATGAGTGCAACAGGATGTCCAGTAAGAAAAAATGGCTCGAGTTGATTTTATCCATATGGAATTGATCAGATTGAGAAAAGTGAAAGTTGTTTCAGAGAAAGTTATTACACTTTCAAAGTTTACAAAGAGAAACATTTGCACAAGACATTTGCTTAGGAAAGAAAGCAGAGTCAGTTTTAGTTTCATGTTGACAGATTTTCTCAATTGTTTTATATTTTCCCCCATCAGAAGAGAAGACCGTGGGGTTTCGCCTGAAGCCACCGACACTGATCCATGGCCAGGCACCGAGCGCTGGTGAGTCACTGTTCAAACATCTGCTGTTTTGAACAGTCTGTTGATTAATGTCTTGTTGTGGCACTTTCATAAGATTGTTTATTTACATGATTCCTCCACAGTCACCATTTGAACTTTCAGTACCGGAGACCCTCTGAGAGCTTGAGGGATGCTGAGTTAAGAGCGATCATTATTTGATTGATTCGTTTCAGGTGTCCCCAGCCCCAAACCCAAAGAAGCCCAGCGCAGCATTCTGCGACCTCCAGTGCTGCAGCCCCCTCCGGCCCGAACCCCCCCTCAGAACAGTGAGTGCATTAGATGAATATCAAATTAAGTAGATCAGCTGAAGGAGAACTACAGCGTGTAACAGCTAAAGTCTGTTGTTTCACCAGACATGAGCAACAGCAGTTCAAACGGAGTGAAAAACCTCTCAGATGGAGGAGCTGAATGTGAACGTAACTCGGAGACGTCTGCTGCTGGCACACAGGAAAATGATGTGTCATCGGTAAGACATGAATCGAACCCAAATCCCAGACAGCACTGTTATCTACTTATTAAAGTGCCCCTGTTATGCTCTTTTTTAAAAGTTCCTAGTTTTGTTTTGGAGGTCTCCCACACAACAGGTTTACATGCATCCAAGGTCAAAAAACACTTTAATTTTCTCATAATATACATTGCACATCACCTAATTTCTCAAAGACTCTGAAAACAGTTTGTTCGAAGATTCAGTCTCTCTTTCCGCCAGCCTACTCTGCTCTGATTGGTCAGACAGTTTGTTGCGATTAGTCTACCACTTACAGCGTGTGTCAGAAACGAAACATCCTTTAGCATATCTGAATTTCAGCTCCGGAGGCTTCCTCAGCACTTGTATACAGTGATACAAAGAGTATCGATGGCGTCAGTTTGGCCGTATCAATTCCAGATCGAGTGCTCATTTTTTTTTGGAAGTGCATGCCAAGCATCTTTTCAACATGTCGACAACACGAACCAAACTCTTCCAGTCTCAGCAACAGCTACAGTTTTTAAGAGAAGTCAAAGTAAACATTGTTCATACTATACTATAAAGACTATAGGCTGACATTATGCAAATTTGTTACATAGCAGGAAGTGAGACAATAAATTTATTTATAATATATTTAAACATTAAAACTTTGCAGACCTTTTACTTTCACAAACGGCTATATTACACACTGTATGAAAGGTGATATTCGAAAAAAGCATAATAGAGGCACTTTAAAAAATAAACTAATAGATTAATAGCAGTATAATGATTTGACAATCAGTGTCCAAATAATTTTTATATTAACTTTAAACAGTATATTAACCTGTATCATTTTAAACATACAAAAAATGTTTTGCTTGAAAAGTGTATTTGTGCAGTATATTTTAAATTAAATCCCATTTTATTTGATATTTTGTTACACAAAGAAATTCATATATTTTGAAGTGAGACTTAAGTGTCCACATATTTTAATGAAGTGTTTAAACTGTGTTCTTCATATTCTAGAATGTAAGCATGTTTGAACACAGCATGGGCTATGGTCCAGTGGCCAGACACTTTTAGTTTTAGTTAGCTACATGGCTGTGGCTGTTTTTTTTTTTTTTTTTTTTTGGCTGACCCAGTATTTTTAGTTGAATCTGTGACGCTTGAATACAGAACACATGATCTGGTCACACTTTTAAACTTGAATTACCTTTTGTTATTTCTTTTAAGATAAAGAACAACAGTACTTTGGGGCAAAAAACAGATGACAAACCTGAAGAACACGGTGCCCCGGTTGAGGCCAGTTTTGTATTTGGACAGAATATGAGGGAACGAGCAAAGGTTTGATTCATCTGAGTCTGATGTTCTCTGTGTGATTTTGTCTCATTCCTATTAGGGCTGGGTTATATGTTGGATATTTACAGTACAGTGATTTTGCTGTCAATATAAAATGAAACAACATTTTGAATGATTTAATTAGCTTATTTATTTAGTTTCCGTATCCTTCTTTGACTTGAATATGAAAGCATTTAGATAGATGTTGTAATAGCATCTCTTATTTAAACAGCAGAAAAAATAAATTCATTCAATTCATTTAGTGAATCAGTTCAAACTGTTTCAATGAAGTGATTCAAAATTCTGCTTCAGACTTTTGCTTGCATTATCAAGCAAAAAATTTTATAGAAGCCACCATATAATATGATTTAGAATTTAGTAAAAAAAAAAAAAAGCCATAAAAGTATAGTTTAAAGAAAAGTTTAGAGAAAAAAGTTTAAAGAAATTAATACTTTTATTCAGCAAGGATGCATTAATTTGATCAAAAGAGTCAGGAAAGACAGTAAAGAATTATATTTCATATAAATGCTGTAAAAAAAATCCTGAAAAAATGTTTCACCTTTTCCACAAAAATATTAGGCAGCACAGCTGTTTTCAACAGTGATGATGAAAAATGTTTCTTGAGCAGCAAATAATCATATTAGAATGATTTCTGAAGGATCATATGACACTGAAGACTGGAGTAATTATTTTAAAGGGTTAGTTCACCCAAAAATGAAAATTCTGTCATGCCGTTCCACACCCGTAAGACCTTCGTTTATCCTCAGAACACAAATTAAGATATTTTTCATAAAATCCGATATCTTAATTTGTGTTCTGAAGATGAATGAAGGTCGTACGGGTGTGGGACGACATGAGGGTGAGTAATAAATGACACTGCTTTCATTTTTAGGTGAACTAACCCTTTAATTAATTGAGTAATTAAATTATATTTTAAAATATATTAAAATAGAAAACAGTTATTTTAAATTGTAGTAATTTTTCACAATAGATCTGTTTGTACTGTGTTTTTGTTAAAATAAATGCAGCTTTTGGTGAGCATTAGAGGCTTTCAAAACATTAAAAACTTTTATCTTATAAAAATCTTACTGTCGCACATACATGAAATCATTAAATATATTTTTCCCTCATGTTTAAGAAAAAAAGATTAACAGTTGGGGAGAACATGTCTTAATTTTTTTAAACTACAATAGGTTTCAAAACCGTTTGATTGATATGATTAGTTACTGTTAGAAAACAAATAACAAAAACAAACTGCTTCAGAGTGAATACATAAGACATATTATGACTGTTTCATCCTTTTCACTATAGTTTAAATATAGGGAAAAGGTAAAGATATAATTTATTTATTTATCACCCAGTCCTAATTCCGAATAAATATCTGCAAATCAGAATTTTTAATGTTGCTTATTAAATCTGAATATGTAATTATTCAGAAGTAAAAAAAAATGTTTAGTTTTTTTTGGGTTTGGTGTTTTGTTTCATTAAAAGTGAAACTGCGTTTGCTGCAGGTGGGTAACAGCTGGAACTCGTCTCAGAATGCTGATTGTCTTCTGGCAGAAAATTCTGAGGAAACAAATTACTTCTTGCAGTGCACCACTTCTAGGTACAGCAGTTCAAATGTTCATGTTCATTTTAAAGACATTTTACAGATCTCCTCAGGCAGAAACTTGTAACTTTTCTTGGTATCTATTTTGTTTCTTTTAGTGCCCAAAAACCTGACAACAGCAATGCCAACAGTGTGAAGTTTGTCTTTGGGCAGAACATGTTAGATCGCGTCTTGGTAAAGCAATAAATTCCTTTCTGTTTGTCATAATCTGACATGCTCAAGTTATCATAGATCACAGTTCCTGATTATCAAGACTTTGTATATCACTCAATCCCACCCGTACTGTATGCTTCCAGACACTGCCGAAATTCAGCGCAGAACTACCAGGGGGAAGCAGAGAGTTTCAGTCTGAGATGGGCCTGTTCAGCCAGCTTTCCTCTTCACAAGATCAAACCGTGGAGAAGAGTATGTGTTCCAGACTCAATCTTGACCTGACCTGACAGAAATGATGTTGAGTTTTGAGACTAATGCCTCATCCTTACTACGTGCAAAATGAGAACACCACAGCATCAAACAGTTTTTCTATCCACACTAAAAGCTAAATGCTGTGTGAAGTGACAGTAATTTCATTTTTTTATACAGTGAGATTTTCGGGTGTTTACAACAAAAGCAACCAAGTCAGAAGCATAATCACATTTTATATTTAAATGTGATAACCATATGCAACTATTTCATGTTTCATAAATGCATGTTTCATTTAGAAATAATGATTATTGCTGCTCACCTGCTTTTAGTGCATGTTAGGATTGTGTGAAAATGCATATTTTTAAAATCAACTATAACTAGTCATTTAAAGGGGTCATGACATGAGAAATCAAATTTGCCTAAATCTTTTAAAATATAAGAGGTCTTTATATCATTAAAACATCCTTCTCATTATAAACAAAGCATTTATTTCATCACAGGCAAATACATTTGCATATGACTGCCTCCAGAGTAAGACATCGCCGAATAGTTTTACGTCATCACACCATAGGCCCCGCCCACTGGCATTCAGTCACATAACGGATGACATTTGCCTCATAACCCATTATAATCACTGACACTTTTTACCTCGATACAGTATACATGTGCGCAATTAAATTTCTGACATACTCCATGCACTTGAGTCTGTAAACAAGGACAAATTGAAGAGTGAAAGAACGCTTGATTTGACACATTCTGTTTAAACAGCTCGTTTGTCTCACTTTACAGAATTCAGAAGGATCAGTGTCGAAAACAAGTGGATGGTTTATTTTAATGATGTCCCAGATTGCGTTGGAGGATTATATGTTTGTTCGGAGCATTTGGTCTTGTCAGCGAGGCACAATGTAATGGAGAGTTTGCAAAGAAAACTTTTGTTGAAAGTATTGCAAATGATGGTTTTATTTGGATAAAATTTTCAAAACACTTATTCTCATGCAAAAACGAGTGGCCGTTGATACTGTTTCCTGTTTCCTACGTTAGCCAATCATAACAGCAGTATTATATATAGTAACAGTAGTATTATATATATATATATATATATAATATATAAAATTCCGATAGAATGGTTTCGGATGCGTTCTTGTGTTCAAAAACAGCGGAGCACAAAATAATAAAATTGCCTTAAGACATCTTAATGAAGGTTTTTGAATTGTATTTGTCACTTATTTACATTACATTTACATTATCCAGAGTGACTTACAATTATTCATTAGAACAATACTGGGTAGTGACTGATAACATGAAATCTGGATTACGTAATCAGATTCCAAAAATTAATTGTTATTAGATTATATTACATTTTAAAATACTCGTAATCAGACTACATTTACATTTTTTGATTACATGATTATATGTACAATGGCAGTAAATTATTCATAATTCATTGATTCTCCCTATTACAAGATGAATAGAATTTTTCAAGTCTTTTTTAGTAATTTGTTTTATTTTGATTGTTTTCATTTTAAAATAATTTATTTTAATTTAAAATTATGATTTAATTACTCAAATGCTTTTCATTAAACTCACGAACCCCAGTCTGGAAAATCCTGACGTAATGTAATATTTAATGTACTTCATGTTGTTGATAAAAATGGAATAAAACTTCTTTTCTTTGTATTTTTATATCAATATGGTACAAGATTATCCTATTCAAATCAATGTGATAAACATGTTAGGTCAAAAGTCATCTAAAAGTAATCATAAAGTAGTCAGATTATATTACCTTAAATGTGTAATGTAATGGATTACATTACTAACTACAGTTTTTGTCATGTAATTTGAAATCAGTTACTGATTTCAAATTACAAGTAATCTACCCAACACTGCATAAGAACTAACAAATTTCTTCATGAATAAATATATAAAATAATTGATATCAAGTATCTGATGTTAAGAAGTTTTGTAAATAAATTACACTGCCATTCAAAGGTTTGGAGTTGGTAAGGTTTATTAATATTTTTGAAAGAAGTCTCTTCTGCTCACCAAGGATGCATTTATTTGATCAAAATTCAGTAAAACCAATAATATTGTGAAATATTAATACAATTTAAAATAACTGTTTTCTATTTGAATATACTTTAAAATGTAATTTATTCCTGTTACACCTGCTCAAGAAACATTTATTATTATCAATGTTGCTTAATATTTTTGTGAAAACTGTGATACTTTTGTCAGGAATTTTTGATTAATAGAAATAATCTTTTGTGACATTGATCAGTGATTTTGATCAATTTAATGCATCCTTGCTGAATAAAAATATTTCTTTCAAAATAATAATAAAAAAATCTTAATGACCCCAAACTTTTGAATAGTAGTTTGTTACATTTTCTACCATTTTATTACCATTTTCTTGCACCACAGTTTAGGAACCACTGCACGAAATCATTAAAGTTAATTTAAATAATTCTATAATGTGCTGTAGGTGACGACCTGAAAGAGTCTCTGGAGGAGTCCGCAGCACGACATGAAGCGCACAAATCCCAGAAGTGTTTATTAGAGCGGGTGGAGGTCAGGACAGGAGAGGAGTCTGAGAGCAACGTGCTGCAGGTGAGAGCAGCTCTCGCATCTGATCGATATAGATGACCTTGATGAAAACACATGAGAAGATGATGCTGCACTGTCCTGTGTTTTTTCAGATGCAGTGTAAGTTGTTTGTGTTTGAGATGACGTCTCAGTCGTGGGTGGAGAGAGGATGTGGAGTGCTCAGGCTAAATGACATGGCATCAGCGGATGACGGCACCTTACAGTCCAGACTGGGTAACGATGTTGTAAAAGGCCTTGGTCGAATCACCTTCACACTTTACATTTTACTGTGAATTTGCTGGAGTTTTGATGGTGGGCGTGGTGGGAGTGGCCAAAGACTGACATTTAAAGGAAGAGTTCACCCAAAAATCAAAGTTTTGTCATCAATTACGCATGTCATCTTGCACAACCGCGGTTGATCTTATTTTCCGGGTTGCGTCCGTTGCTGGAGCGGCTGAGAAGAGCGCGCTGTCATTATACAGTACGAGAGCGACCTCTAGAGGTGAAATAAAAACTAACACTGATGCCTCAGAGTTTGTTTTGACACGTGACGTGAGGCTGCGCACTGCACAGAGCAGGACACTTCAAAAACGGATTTAAAACGGACAACAAAACGGCATGTTATGCAGTGTACACTACAGTACATGTTTTCGTATCATTATAAAGTAATTAGTTTGTTGACTAGATGCTGCATTAGTGGAGAACAGTAGTATGTTTGCCGTCGAGGCTGAGGATGCTAACATTAGTAGTACCTCAAGCGGTTAAAACAATGTGACAAAAACACCAACTGTTTAATGTCACGATTGTTACCATTCATTTGCATTAGTTTATATCCATTTGTTCGCTGTTACGCATTCATTATCCAGTGAAGTTGCATATTTAAACTGTTTTCTCATCATGCAGCGACAGAAACATAACAAATCAGAAATATATTCAATTTCAATTCTTTTTTTTATCGGCACTGTAACACATATTTTGATTAGATAATCAAGTTTTCTAAAATAAAGGCAAATAATGTGTTAAAGTATACATATAATAGACCCATGCTATGCCTTTGTGTGTAAAGATGGTAATTTTTAAGCATGACTGTTTGGATTTGAAATGGCAACACTTTACAATAAGAGTCCATTTGTAACATTAAATAAGTTTAATAAAAGTATTGTTCATTTTTAATTTCAACATTTACATTTTAACATTTTAAAGTTGTCTCTTACATTGGTTATAATGCACTATGAATGAACATGAACATTAATATATTAGTATTTTTTTATATTTAAAAATTACAATAAACATTTAGCCATTTTTTATCAAAGAAACAAAATGTAACAGTTAAAACTGAACACAATCTTGCTGCTCAAACTGTGTATAGAACAATTTTTAATTATATTTTTTTGCTCCTTTTGTATTTTACATTTACTTGTACTTTTACTTTCAATACTTAAGTACGTTTAATATAAAAAAAAATACTTTTCGTACTTAAGTACAAAAAAATATCACATACTTTTAAAACTTTTACTCAAGTAACATTCTAAACAGTGACTTTAACTTCTACCAAAGTCATTTTCTGGTAAGATATCTATACTTTTACTCAAGTATGTTTTTCGAGTACTTTATACACCACTGAATTGGTCACTTGTCTGTTGCCTGGCTGCTAGTTTCTCTGTCGCTGGCTAAGCATGCTATTTGAATGACGTAAACAAATTAATAATAAAATTAAAAGAAATATCCCATCCTCCTCTATAACACGGTCGCCCATTACATCTCATATCGTCTGTAAACTCTCGCGTTACCAAGTCAATGCCTGATGCATTTGTATTACATTCCAAAGAGCTCCATTATCAGTCCCACACTGGAAAATGAAACCATATCCGTACCGGCTGGGTTGGATCGGCACAAAATAGAACAGTTCAGCAAAGAGAACAGTTTGGCCTGACAGTGGAAAACTGGCTAAAGCTGTCTGCAGATTTTGTAACTGACACAAGGGGGAGCTTATACTTCTGTTTTATAGGCCATGTGTGCTTAATCAGTGTCTGATGCCAGTAGTCTCAAAATGTCCAAATATTGGTCAATTAATCACTTTGTCCTATATACCGGCCTATAACTGTGTGAAACTTGTAGTTCACTAAAATTTGCAACATTCCCATAAAACATGTTTGGCAGACACGAGTTTTAAAAGGAGCACAGGTGTAATTCATTCTCATGCAGTGGAGGGACTCGTTGTCTATAGTATTTCTGTTATACTGAGAGCTGATCCCGGTGTTTGTTTGTGGCTTGCAGTCATGCGGACTCAAGGAAGCCTTCGAGTGATCCTCAACACTAAGCTTTGGCCTCAGATGCAGGTGGATAAAGCCAGTGAGAAGAGTCTCAGAATAACAGCCATGGACACAGAGGAGCAGGGCGTCAAAGTCTTCCTTATATCTGTAAGAATGATTATAGTCGTAATGAGAGGCTGTGAACAGTGAGTGTTATGTTGTTGGTCTTATGTGATCCCGTCTCATCTCTCAGTCCAGCTCTAAGGACGCTGCCCAGCTCTTTGCAGCCCTGCATCATCGTATACTGGCGCTGCGGAGCATCGGCGGTCAGGAGTCTGAAGGCCAGCCGGCTGTCCCCGACGGAGAGGTCATTCGCTTCAGCGACGACGATGAGTCCCGCACGCCCCCCAAAGCCACTACACCTGATCCAGGTAATCTTTCATATCAAATTCTAAGAGTTTGTGGTTGTGGCAGTTGCCACTAAAGATGGTTACTATCTACATTGGTAAGGTGCAGAATTATTTCTATTTTTAATATTATCAGTAACTACTTCAAAACAGACATTCTTAATTGATTTTGGTTTAGGACCCAGATTTCACAAAGAACAGCCCAGCACAAACACACTATTAAACACGATTAAAACATTTGCGTTTTTTTTATATTTTATATTGTAATAATTTCACAGTTACTCTCCAAATTAACGTAGAAACAACTTAAAAACAGTATATTTTAAATATTTGTTGTAATGGTATATTTTTATAAATGAAGGCCAGTATCACTGATACTAATACAGCAACTGATGATGTCTCTATGAAAATGTTTTTTTTTTTTTTTTTTTTTTTAAAACATTAATGATAGACATTCAGCATTACAGTACAAGTGAAAGCTATCAGTTTCAACATTTATTAGGCTTTAAAAAAATTACTTTTAATTTAAGTGAATTTAAAACAATATTCACATAAAGCTATTATAATAAATGTCATATTTACCTGTGGCCTTTCTAAATACATAAATTAAATAAAGTTATCAAACATTTTACAGCCTTAACTGCATAAATTAGAAATTAAATATAGATTAATCCTTATTAAAAATACAATTTTCTCTGTTACCTTTGTTCTTTTATTAACATTAAAGGGTTAGTTCAATTTAAAATGAAAATTACCCCAAGATTTACTCACCCTCAAGCCATCCTAGGTGTATATGACTTTCTTCTTTCTGATGAACACAATCTGAGTTATATTAATAAATATCCTGACATGTCCTAGCTTTATAATGGCAGTGAACGGGGGCAATGAGTTTGTAGCTCAAGAAAGTGCATCCATCCATTATAAATGTACTCCACACAGCTCTAGGGGGTTAATAAAGGCCTTCTGATGTGAAGTGATGCATTTGTGTAAGAAAAATATCCTTATTTAACATGTTATGAAGTAAAATATCTAGCTTCCTTCTGTGTTCAACTTACGAAGAAAGTGTAATACCTCTCGCAGTTCAAAACGCTTACACTACGTCCTACGCCTTCGCTTTTCAACTTACGAAAAAAGAGTAACTGACGCGACATAATTCTGGGTGTCATTGTTCATTCAAGTGTGAAAGAGAACTCAGTACTGGCACGCGTCTTTCTCTGCAGACGAGTCACAAAGACATGACACTCACAGATGACATGACTTTTTCACGTTTTCAGCGTTTTCGTTGCACGTGATGCTTTTGCGGCGCGTTTTGATTTGTAACATCGCAAAACATTAACAAACCATTGTAGATTGCATATCTTTATTTAGAGCAGGTGGTCTCGATCGAGCCCACAGACTGACTTCCGGGATACGATTGTGTCGCGATCGTGACAGTATTTTGCATCGTCATTTGAAAGTTCAACCAATTGAAACTGGATCTCTGGTATGGTGGGTAGGGACGATGGGTAGAGACCAATCGGACACTGTTTTACAGCTGGAGTGCGCATGGATTGGTTTGATCGCTCTTATTGACAGGTCTTGATTTACCATGCTCCATTGAACTTGGTAGATGTGTTTTATACTAGATTTTTTAATGATATACATTATGATTGATATTTATTTGGCTGACCTAGCTATACTGTAAAAAATATATATAATTTTTAAAGAATATTATGTTAAAAATAGTATGTTTTACAAGAAAATATATTACGAAGAATATGTTATCTTTATTTTGATTATTTCTACTTCAAAATTTCATGTTTACTTTTGTTACTTATAATAATTTTATTTAATAATTTTAAGATTACATACACTCATTATTTATTTACTAGGAATTGTTTCTACACCACACTTTTTGAGTGTATACTTGATTATACAGTTATTTTTGTTATTATTTGGGTATTTCTGTATTCATTTTTATCTGGTCTTGACAAATTTAATCCGCACTTTTTTTTTTTTTTTTTTTTTCCTCCAGGTAACCCAGAGGCTGGTGTGTGTCCATCCACAGGTGACACACAGTGCTGAGCCTGCTGCTGATTTCTATCCCACAATGCCTCACTGCAGCCCTCTGATCAGCTCAAATACTATGCAGGTGTTTTTCTCCAAACTCCTTCAGGTGTACTGTAGTCATGTGTTCAGCTGGTTTTATTTATTGCATTTTTAACAGCAAAAAAGGACTGCACACGTAACACTCTCAATGTCATCATATTGATGAAAACGAGAGGCTCTTAGTGTTTTAGTAAACCATCAAGATTTTCCATTCTAAATGTGATAACTCATTTGTGTGAGACTTAATTATTCCATCCCCCCCTGAGTGGAAACAGGAGAGAGTGCACACAGAAACCAAACACGGATGTGTGCTGTCCCATCTCAGTTTCAGCTGCACTGTTAAAATCATCCCTCACTCCTCACTTTACATCTCAGAAGGATTTCAGATGAGTCATGGGATGCATAAGCAGCATTTATTTTACTTTGTAGTTTGCTCATAGAGTACAATGTTAAAAGAGAGCTGATCACCCACGAGACTGCTCTTATCCAAGTAGAGTTTAGATAAGAGAGTTACATAAACATTTCAGAATCAGAAACGTTCAAAATGCAGCTTTAAGTGGACCTCATTTATTACATTATTCATATTATATCAAATTTGTTTAGTCACTTAAAGAAAAGTTTACCCATAAATGAATATTCTGCTGTGACTCTCTTGACGTTTCAAAGCTGTATGCTGTTAAAGTTTTTGAGGGTTCTGAAAAATGAACAGAATATGGGTTTGGAATGACATGAGGGACAGTTTTCATTTTTGGGTGAAATGTTTCGGTGAGCTCGACCTCACCTAGCAAACAAAAGAAACAGTTGTATAAATACTTACTGTAAATTATTCTCCAGTTTCAATGCAATAGTACCTTTTCACACAGTATATTTTTATGAAAATGTCCTGTATATCAAGAGTTAGTATTGTACATGGTTTAGGATTGCAAGTTTTATAGCAAAATGTCTTATTAATGATGACATCTATTATCATAAAATGTGTTCTTTATGTTCTGTTACTAAAATAATACTATATACAGTGTTTCAGCTAAATATTTTGTTTATCGGGGAGTTTTTGATTAGATTAGTGAAGGAATTACTCTTTCTCTCACTTAACAGGAATTTTGTTAGATAAGATTAACATTTGGACTACATACACTGTATATGAAGACTTCAGATGCAAAAGTGCCATCTGAAATTTTCTTCTAAAATTAACCAACCTTATGTTTAGGTTCAGTCATTTCACTTTAATGCCAATCAATAAGTCCTTTTCATTGCCATTAAAGAGAAATAACTGAACATAAGCATAAGAACCTGATAAAACTGACCATTTTAGAATAAAATTTCAGATGGCACTTAGGTTTTTTTCTCTTCATATATATATATATATATATATATATATATATATATATATATATATATATATATATATATATATATATATATATATATATATATATATATATATATATATATATATATATAAAATATACACTACCGTTCAAAAGTTTGGGATCGGTAAGATTTTTAATATTTTTAAAAGAAGTTTTGTCTGCTCATCAAGATTGCATTTATTTAATTAAAAATACAGTAATATTGTGAAATATTATTACAATTTAAAATAATTGTTTTCTATTGGAATATCATATAAAATGTAATTTATTTCTGTGTTGGAAAAGCTGAATTTTCAGCATCATTTCTCCAGTCTTCAGTGTCACATGATCCTTCAGAAATCATTTTAATATGATGATTTGCTGCTCAAGAAACATTTATTATTATTATCAATGTTAAAAACAGTTGTATACTTTTTTTCAGGATTTCTTGATGAATAGAAAGTTCAGCAGAATAGAAAGAACAGCATTTATCTGAAATACAAAGCTTTTGTAACATTATACAGTACTGTTCAAAAGTTTGGGGTCAGTAAGAATTTTTATTTTTATTTTTTTGAGAAGAATTTAAAGAAATTAATTTTTTTTATTCAGCAAGGATGCATTAAATCAATCAAAAGTGACAGTAAAGACATTTAAAATGTAACAAAAGATTATATTTCAAATAAATGCTGTTCTTTTGAACTTTCTATTCATCAAAGAATCCTGAAAAAAAATATTGTACACAAATATTTTGTACATCTGTACACAATAAATGTTTCTTGAGCAGCAAATCATCATATTAGAATGATTTCTGAAGGATCATGTGACACTGAAGACTGGAGTAATGATGCTGAAAATTCAGCTTTGCCGACACAAGAATAAATTACATTTTCAAATATTTTCAAATAGAAAACAGTCATTTTAAATTGTAATAATATTTCACAATATTACTGATTTTACTGTATTTTTAATTAAATAAGTGCAGCCTTGGTGAGCAGACGAAACTTCTTACCGACTTATCTAACTTATCTTACCGATCCCAAACTTTTGAACAGTAGTGTGTGTGTATATATATATATATATATATATATATATATATGTATATAGTTGTTGAATCACTATTTTGTGATTGTGGAGCATTGGAACAGGTTTTGGGGTGAATCTCAGAAGAACATGTCTGGGTCGTATTTCACACTAAAATTGAATCATACATTAAGATCTTATTTTTCTAGCTAAAATTCATCCAACCTCAATTTTCAGTAGCCTACTTTAATATGAAAAAATTACATTCTCATTATTGTAATGCAAAAAGCAATATTATTTAAATTACGTACATCATGCTAGTATTTGTCATACTGCCTTTAATTTGTGCTAATTTGTGTTTTTAAAACTCTAATGTGCTTATTTGTCAATGTGTCAAATAGTATTGTCAAAAGGACCGACTTCGGTACCTATCGGTACTGAAATTTGAGCGCTGTTGAGCGGATTCGTAAACACCTCTGATTGGCCATTGTGTTGACACACTCATTGGATATGTCTGTGATTGGCTACAATGATCAACGCACGGCAGCGTTTGAAAGCACACGGAAGTGTTTGAATCTGAAAGTGTTTTGAAAGCAGGCGTCTAGACTGGTCCGCGATAGATGCCTGCTTTCAAACGCTCCCGTGTGTATCTGTGTAAGCGCTTGGTGAAGAGCTTCATTGATGACTATTTACAACATTTTTACAGCGTTGATCATTGAAGCCACTCACAGACATATCTGATGAGCGCGTGAACACAATGGCCAATCAGAGGTGTTTATGAATCTGCTCAACAGTGCAACTCTGTCAAAAAATGATTAAAATAATGGCACCATACAAAACACATCAATGGCCTTAAATTAGGCTTCATTATATTATATTATATTATATTATATTATATTATATTATATTATATTATATTATATTATATTATATTATATTATATTATATTATATTATATTATATTAATTATATTATTTGATTTGATTTGATTTGATTTGATTTGATTGTAGGGTGAAATGTGACCTAGATATTTTTTGTGAGATTTTCCCTTTAATAAAGGTTTAGGATTTTTTTCTTTTTTTCTTTTTTTAAAGAAGCACAGCCTGATCTTATGTTCTAGAAGCTGGTTTGTCAGCTAGTGTGGGTCAGACGTCATCACTCATGAGGCACATTACTACCAAACAACATACAGAATCCTGTGTGACTCTCACATAGTGTAGTCAAAGAAGGGCTTTTCCCACTCTGCTGCTGAATATCCTCAATACACTGCCAGTGATCGGTACTATGTGTAGCATATTCACAAAATGTGAAAATAGAAAACGACGTATGGTACATTGTCTGACTGTTTCTATCAACAGACATGCTGTAATGTGTCTGAAGCAGATGATCCATTGCTCCATCCTGCCATTCACATAGACCCTTTGTACAGTTGAAGAGCAGGATGTGTAGCATATGATGTAAAGAAAGTTGAAATAATCATCCTTCAGTCTGAATGTGTTCAGATGAGAACAGGTTACATTTTGTAGTTTTATAGTAGGATACTCTTCAAATCCGCTTTATTTTAATTAAAATATTGTTAAAAAATAAAACGAGAGATATGTAGATAAATGCTAAATAGGCCTTTGTTATAAATTTAACAAGTTTTAAATTTAAAGAATATTTTTGTCCTTTTTGCAGAGGTTTTAGTGTTTATACCAACTACAGCACTTAATTGTTTTGTTGTGTTCATATTTGTGTTGTACTTGCTTTCCTTTTAGCATTACATTCTGTTGTTCTGCTTCAGAATGAGTGTTTCTATACAGTTAGATGTTTCCCATCAATATGAAAGCATGTAAACTAGCAGGGCTAAAGGTTTACAAAACAGATGTTTCCTCAGTGTGAGTTGATTGCTGTAAATGTCTGTAAATGTTTACATTCAGTGTGTTGCAGGCAGCAGATGTACTATAGGACACACTTTTTTTCTTCTTCATTTTTGGGTTGTTTGTATAGACCTCAGAGAGACTGTGAACATGCCGGTGCTATTTCTGGTCCAGAACAACTCAACTGCACTGGCCTCGTGGTTTAAATATACAATTTCGCTTTGGTGGAAGCGTTTAGAGATCATTTAGAAGGGCTAGGCTGCTATTGGAATAAACATCTATTGACTTGACTGGAATAAGTATGTCTTTTTGTTAACCACGAATTTGAAACGTGTAATGATGGTCAAATGTGGGCATATATTTGGTCAATTATAGATATTTCTGTTTTCCATTAACCATGTGACAAGTTGCACCATTATAAAACCCAAACCTAGAATATGCAAATGATCTTGTCTTTCTTTCCTCTTCAGGTTTTATTTCTCCGTTATTCATTCAGTATCTCAATCATATTTCTTTTTTTGATGGAATACTGTATTGTATTCATGTTTGCAATTAAAAATAATTAAAAGACCATTTCACTTTTCCACCTACACACATCTGCTGATTTTACATATGAAATATGATGCCGCTTCTAAGTGGAACCTGTACCGTCTTTGACTGTTGTTTCATAAAGTCTCTTCCTTTGTCTGCACTCTCTACACTGTGTCTGACTGTTCCTTTAAATATTTTACATTTTTCTTTTCTAGTTGCTCTTTTCTTTAAAGGGGCCATACTAACACCTCAACGCCAGCTTGCTTGCCATTGGTAGTTGGTATTAGGGAGGCTTTATAATTCAAGAGAACGGTAAAATGTTGATATGCCATAAGTATAAGGAGCCATTAATGTTTTGTCCATTTCCCAGTAGGGATAGGCTTTCATAAATCTGCCTTAAAGATAATTTTGGTCATTTTTGCAACACATATACACCTGTAGAGATAAAATGCATCCTGAAAGGATATGAGAAGCAGCATTCTAGTTATTTAAAATGTGATCAGTTCAAATCCGTTTGGAATTTGATCTAAATTAGTGATTGTCCACATTGTGTATCTCAACTGTTCAGATATGATTTGTGTGTCCCATGCGGCTGTTTATTTTTCCAGAATATCTGCATTGGTTTCTATGCAGGGTTCCTACGCGGTTTGGAAAAGTATGGAAAAGTATGGAATTTGATTTGAGTAATTTCCAGGTCTGGAAAAGTATGGAAAAAAGAAATCAGAGTATGGAAAAATATTTGTGTTTCCAGACTATTGTCTCTATTCAGTTTTCTAATTTATTATACCTGCAAACTAGACACTTTACAGCGAAATTAGCTCTTTTGAATCAAAATACATAATTTATGTGAATCGTGTAGATCCAAAGAGGTTTTTTTAGGGCGAGTGCGTGTCTCAGGATTCTCACAAGAATCGAAAATGGGCTACTTTCCCATAGAGTGGAGTGAGTTGTGATCTTTCTTGGTGCTCTGTGGCGTGATAGATCGCTGTAGCGCTCGTGAACCAACCATCTCTTCTGCTTTACTAGTTACAGCACAAAATAAACATGATTGAACATCCGAAGGTATGTTGAAAGATAAAGTACAACTTACTGAATTCTGTATCACATGCAATCGATCAATCATTGTTTCAACTGCAGAAAGGCACTATAGGCTATTGCATATTCATTGTATTTGTACTTAACGTGCTTCGATATTAAATGTATAAATCTGTTTCATGACAGCCACCATTTAAATGTTTAGGCCTAAATAAAAAAAAAAAAGAGTAGAAAAATAATTGTCATTAAAAATTTATATAAACTTCCTTATGTGTAATTTAGCCTATATGAAAGTAGCTTGCAAATCAGTTTTAACCTAATATTATAATGATGTACCAGCTGTGGTTCCTTGTATAATTTACAGCATTAGTTGAATTTTTTTTTTCTTTGAGGAAATTTGCCATGTACTTGACCTGATAGGCCCCAAATGAATCAATATTGAATCGAAGGTAATCAAATCAAAATCAAATTTTCAAAAATTTTCAAAATCAAAATCAAATTTTCAAAATCAAAATTTTCAAAATCAAAATCAAGCAAGCTTCTGAATCAAAATTCAAAATTCGCATTCAATTGTGAAATTTGTGTCAATTCTCAGCCCTACTGTCAATAATTTATTATTATTTTTATTTATTTTTATTTTTTTTACTTGAAGCAAATGTTGGTTTTCCCATTTATGTTGTTGTCAGAGTGCACCAGAATGCTTCATTTACATGTTAAAATCACAAAAATCTTCTCCTGGGGGAGGATGCCCCCAGACCCCCCCTACACATCACCTTTTACACCTCTTTTTACTTTGCAGATGTTTATAAACTTATGAATTTCTAAAATATTACGGAAACTGATACTGCGCTTTTGTAGACTACTCGTACTCGTAGGCTACTCTATAGAAATGTTTTGATACCAACAAATACTGACAACAGAACAGAATGGATAAATCAGAGAAGGATGTCTATGAAGTAAATGTGTTGAATTATTAGAATGTTAAACAAATTAAATATTTACACCTATGTAGCGAGTGGTATGGTCAGAAAGGGAAACAAAGTCACTACCCTTTTAAACAGGGAATATATTAGTACTTGTAGATTAATCCGCAACAGAATTCACACAGGAACGTAGTTTTAAGAAGAGAAGGGCCTAGACGTGAATACTAAATACAAAACTTTATTTCAACAATCAAACACTGATTTAAAAATCACTAAAAGACTGTAAGACCCCTACTACAAACATGAAGCAGAGAAAACATAGAAAAGGAGACCGAGGCTTACCAATGGCAGAAAATCGTTTGGAAGGAGGTCTGGAAATTTGTGTCTGGAAAAGTATGGAATTTTGAAATGGAAAATGTGTAGGAACCCTGTCTATGCCCATAACACCGTGTCCTAACCAGACACGATGTGACGGCGCGACACGTGATAAATATCTTTTCCATGCTAATGGAAGTGGGTGCGTCTCAATCAGCTCCCGAACTCATGAATCAGTATATCGTGTACACAAATTCGGGCACTGGTAAGGACAGTAAAGGACGCTTGTACACACTGGGACACTTATGACTCTATTTCCGGCGACGTGACAACGTCCTCATTGTACAACATGACTACTGGTACTTATGAGCAAAACCAGAGCCGATATCGTTCTGACATCATTTAATGTTATTTAAAGTACTTTATGATAAATTCTTTGCTTGTTACATATACGTGCAACATTTCAGCCGTAAATAAATGATACATTTTAGCTAGATTATGTTCATTACCTGTCTAGCATGGAGGCCCATTTCCACCACTAAATAAAAAAATAAAAACGGTAATTGTTTTTTTTTTCTGAATTGCAAGTTATAAAGTCAGAATTACGAGATATAAAGTTTCACACAATTGTGAGAAAAAAGTCAGAATTGCGAGAAAAAAAGTCAGAATTGTGAGATATAAACTCGCAATTGCGAGGAAAAAAAGTCAGAATTCTTAGATAAGTTGCAGTTACTGTTTTTATTTTTTTAATTTAGTGGCAGAAATGGTCTTCCATAGTCTAGTGATGTATGTTTATGCTGACATATCATAAAATAATGGTTTGTATTTTTAAAAATATTGCGCGTCCTTATGTGTAGTGAGTTGGCTCAGGTGATTTAAGTTTTGCGCTTCAGAACTTCCGTTAAGGGAGCATAGTGAGCATCGGTGCATTGTGGGAATTTTTAGGGAGCAAACGTTTCAGTGCCTTGGAAGGATTCTGAAATTAAAATGGCCGACCCCGATCAGTGCCCTGAATACTGAACTAGGGAGCTGATTGAGACACACCCAGAGTTTTTTGTCCTAACTAGCTGCAACGGCGACACGTGACGATTCTATTTTAGAAACGGTTTCTATTTTTCTGCAACATTGTGGCTGGAACAACAACACCAAGTATGGCAATAATAATCTCAGCTACTGTCTGTGTGCTTTATTTAATGTTAACAGCACCTAATGTGAGTTTGAATATCATTTTGTGTGTCTTATAGCCGTACTGAAAGCAACAATGGACAATTCACCTCACATCTTCAAAATAAATGAAAGGGAAACAAGGACATTAAAATTGTCAACTCATTGTGAACATACAAGTGTATTCTATGACAAAGATTGTTTCAGTAACTCAGTACGTATTTTTAATAATGTTAAAATGGTGTAATATTCATGAATTTGATTATGTACTTATCCGTTTCGTTGCGAGTGCTGTTGGAGCTTGCCGAGAGACTCCGCCCACGCTCTCTTCTGATTGGCTGTGATTTTTGATTGACTTTATCGTGTCTCATAGCCGCGTCGCGTCTTGTGTGGACAGACAAATTGTTTGTTGCTGGAATCATATCGCATCGCGTCTGGTTAGGACACGGTGTAATACGGAGCCTGGGAATCCGTACTCAGAGATTCTTAAATTGTTCCCTCGGTTTACCAAATCGTGCCCACAGATTAATAAATTTCCAATCCGTGCGCTCAGATTTGTAAACCGTACCTTCGATTTTTCTATCCATATCCACTAATTCATAATCTGCTCCCACAGTTTTGGAAACTATTACCATATCTGAATTTTGGCTCCAGAGACTTCCTCAGCACTTGTATCCACCTTTTTCTTGAATAAATGATCTGCGCCGCCATGATGGATTCTACCTTCTGTTTGTATGCTGTCCTGTTCCTGTCTCCATAGGACCCCATTTTTAAAATGGGGTAAAAAGAGCGACTGAATTTATTAAACTAAATCTTTACTAAAAGTTAAAATAAGTGCAGGGTTTGGCTGCCACAACAACAGCAATAAACTGAAGAAATTTCTTGAAAGTATGTGTTTTGAGCACCATCAAATCTGAAAAGAATGTCCGTATTCAGCGCCACATGCCTTACCGAAGACTGACGAGAAAATGAGCATAGCTTGCAGCACTTAAGTTACAATACTCCCCATAAAAGGTAAATGTGTGCTCTTATCATTTACCCCCTGCCCCCTTTGACCATTGAGGCACTGACAAAAGACACTATAAATTGATGGTACTATGGAGAAATGTGCTTTTTTAAAACCATTTATATAGGTTAAATGTTACATTATCAGCTCAGAAAATACACTAATTTGACAAGACACATTCACAAAAAGCTATATTACACACTGCATGAAAGGTAATATTCGAAAAAGCATAATGGGGACACTTTAAAATCGAGTATTCTGAGTGCCATGTAATGTGTGCATCTGCTGAAAATTATTTATTTTTTTAATTTTGTGAGCTTTAGAAGTTGATGACCTCAGTTTTTCAAGCATAGACTAATAGCCACAAAACTCACAATTTTTAACTTCATATTACAAACCTGATTCCAAAAAAGTTGGGACACTGTACAAATTGTGAATAAAAAAGGAATGCAATAATTTACAAATCTCATAAACTTATATTTTATTCACAATAGAATATAGATAACATATCAAATGTATAAAATGAGACATTTTGAAATGTCATGCCAAATATTGGCTCATTTTGGATTTCATGAGAGCTACACATTCCAAAAAACTTGAGACAGGTAGCAATAAGAGCAACTTAAGCCCCATTTCCACCGCAGGAACTTTACCCAGGAACTAGGGACTTTGGGCTGGTACTCGGTGTGTTTCCACCGCAGGAACCAGGAACTAAATAAAGTTCCGGGTAAAATTTCCCCCTCAGAAAGGTCCCTGATGGCGAGGTGGTACTTTTTCAAAGTTCAGGAACTTTCGGGGGTGGGATTAGGCGCTGAACATGCTGATTGGTCGGATTCACGCCGCATTTGATTGGTCGACTCCATGCAGCAGTAAGTCGGTTATGCGAGCTTGGGATTGTGCACACTGGAAAACAATGCCGAGAGAAGTTGAAAAAACTAAAGCAAGATTACAAGAAAATAAAGGATCACAACAATAGAAGTGGTTCCGATCAGCGTATTAACAAGTGGTTTGACCGTCTGGATGCGTTGCTAGGACACAGACTGTCCTTTTCTGGTTCAGTGGTGACAAAAGACTCCGCTACTGCATTGTTGGAAGCCATGCCGGAATCTGATGAACAGTGGGTTGAAGGTAAATAAATATATGTATATATCACATCTAAATGATATCGTCTTAACGTCGTTGTAGTAAAAAAAAAAATCAATCTAACTTTTTTTACACCATGTTTTTCCAGACGAAACGAGTGGTCCATCACTGACAGGAAGAAACAGTCGCGCGCAGTACTAAGTCACCGGACAAATTAGCCTAATCTTCACGGTACTTTAGACCGCGTGGAAACGCAGAAGGCAACAGGTCTGGGGGGGGGGGGACAAAGTTCCTGGGAGAAAAGTTCCTGGTACAATTGTTCCGGGTAATTTCGGTGGAAACGCGGCTTTATTAGGTCAATTGGCAACATGATTGGGTATAAAAAGAGCCTCTCAGAGTGGCAGTGTCTCTCAGAAGTCAAGTTGGGCAGAGGATCACCAATTCCCCCAATGCTGCGGCAAAAAATAGTGGAGCAATATCAGAAAGGAGTTTCTCAGAGAAAAATTGCAAAGAGTTTGAAGTTATCATCATCTACAGTGCATAATATCATCCAAAGATTCAGAGAATCTGGAACAATCTCTATGCGTAAGGGTCAAGGCCGGAAAACCATACTGGATGCCCGTGATCTTCGGGCCCTTAGACGGCACTGCATCACATACAGGAATGCTACTGTAATGGAAATCACAACATGGGCTCAGGAATACTTCCAGAAAACATTGTCGGTGAACAAAATCCACCGTGCCATTCACCGTTGCCGGCTAAAACTGTATAGGTCAAAAAAGAAGCCATATCTAAACATGATCCAGAAGCGCAGGTGTTTTCTCTGGGCCAAGGCTCATTTAAAATGGACTGTGGCAAAGTGGAAAACTGTTCTGTGGTCAGACGAATCAAAATTTGAAGTTCTTTTTGGAAAACTGGGACGCCATGTCATCCAGACTAAAGAGGACAAGGACAACCCAAGTTGTTTTCAGCGCTCCATTCAGAAGCCTGCATATCTGATGATATAGGGTTGCATGAGTGCATGTAGCATGGGCAGCTTACACATCTGGAAAGGCACCATCAATGCTGAAAGGTATATCTAAGTTCTAGAACAACATATGCTCCCATCCAGACATCGTCTCTTTCAGGGAGGACCTTGAATTTTCCAACATGACAATGCCAGACCACATACTGCATCAATTACAACATCATGGCTGCGTAGAAGAAGGATCCGGGTACTGAAATGGCCAGCCTGCAGTCCAGATCTTTCACACATCATAAAGAGGAATATGCGACAAAGAAGACCTAAGACAGTTGAGCAACTAGAAGCCTGTATTAGACAAGAATGGGACAACATTCCTATTCCTAAACTTGAGCAACTTGTCTCCTCAGTCCCCAGACGTTTGCAGACTGTTATAAGAAGAAGAGGGGATGCCACACAGTGGTAAACATGGCCTTGTCCCAACTTTTTTGAGATGTGTTGATGCCATGAAATTTAAAATCAACTTATTTTTCCCTTAAAATGATACATTTTCTCAGTTTAAACATTTGATATGTCATCTATGTTGTATTCTGAATAAAATATTGAAATTTGAAACTTCCACATTGCATTCTGTTTTTATTTACAGTTTGTACAGTGTCCCAACTTTTTTGGAATCGGGTTTGTAGTATGAATATATAGAGCCATGGTTAGGCAGCGGTCGCAGTGTAGGTCTGTGTACTTTAACAGATCCACTGTTTTCTTCCATTCTCGCACGCTTAAACGGTTTAAAGGTCAAGGCCATTTTGAGCAAGTTATTTTTGCTAATGGATGTTTGGAACCATTTTTGTAAACTAATTATAGCTTCATTTATACTATAACTCCATGGTTAAGAAACACCAACAACTCTTTGACAGTTGGCTTTGTTGGCTAACACAAATAGCCAACAGAATAATAACAGATATTGGCTGGAATCTCTTATTTAGACAAACTACAGGTTAAGTGAAGGGGTTTAAATGTTCACGCACTCTGCCATTTTCTACATGGTATGTTGGGATCTCAATAATTACTTTACTCATATACAACCTGAATTCCAGAAATATTGGGACGTTTTTTAAATTTGAATAAAATGAAACCTAAAAGACTTTCAAATCACACGAGCCAATATTACATGAATATTACATGACGCACCACACAGCATACCTGGTTAAAAAAAGTCACCGTTGAATGGGTTTATAGCTAATATGCGAGACGCTCACCTTCTCTCTAGACATTGTTAGTTTACTCATTTGCTTGCTCATGACAAATAGAAACACAGTGAAAAGTATTTCTAATATGTTGGAACTTTTATTGAGAGTAGCCCATATTTACCTGTGGGGACGTGCCTTCACAAGCATCTGTAAGAGCTTTTGTGACGTTTGAGTCGACGGAGGCACAACATGCGAAAGGTGTGTTTGCAAAATAAGCTGTATTTTTAATCCACTAGGTGCCGCTAGTGTCACAGAAACGACATACTTCAACGTATCAGTTTAGGACACAGATCTAAATCAGACACGACAAATAAAAAACACCATGGCGTCAATTTAAATGTATGCCACAAGTACCTTTTAAATTAATTATTAAAAATAAGTAAAACAATTAGTAGCCTATTATAAAAAAAAAAAAAATGTAATTATAATAAATATAAGTAGGCTATAATAAAAAAAAATCAGTTCTTCTATCAGTTCTTTAAAAAAAAAGTTGAAATTATGCAAACGCAAAAACTATATCGATTAACATCCTTAAACTATTTCTAAGTTTTCATAAAAAAATATCTATGGAGAAAATGAAATACTATGAAAATAGTTTTAGTTATGATTTCCCCCCCCCCATTTGGCTAAGTCTAGTTAGTTTTGTATCAAATACAATGTGGTTTTCGGTGATCGAGATCTGGCAGTAGCTATTTTTTCCTCTTGGGCGAGCGGTCCGCTCATAGCTTATCCTGCCCATGTGTAGGGACATGGCCAGAGTAAAGGCAGGGAGACACTGCTTGAAGTCAATTTGATGTGTTTATTGACAAATTGCATTTTACAAAACAACAAAACACATTAAACCCGGGACACTAATGTTGACCCTCCTCACGGAGGCCCCAACCAGAACTGACTCTAGCAAACACAGTGAGCCATTTAAAACTCAAAGTCAAACCAAATCATAATCACAGGGAAAATAGAAAAATCATACATATACATAAACACATAAATAAACTCAATAATTGAATATCAAATTCAGAATAAATTAACAATCAATAATACCCAAATAAATACAAAAAATAAAAAATAAACAAACCACCACATTTGTACATACATTCAAATAAACACAATGAAACAATGACCCCCCTGCTGGTACTGGTAAGTAGACTATGCCTACACTACCCATAATTCCTCTGGGATACATAAAAAAGGAAACGGGAAGGCCGCACTTCCTCTTAAACCCCCACCCCCGGAACCATGCTGCAGCCATGCTCCCAGAAACAAAAGGTAAGAAAAATGGAAGTTGGTAAACTATAAATAAAAGAAAGAAAGAAAACTCCTGGTGTCCTTTTTCTGTCGTCTAATGTGCACCTTAGACTAGGAAAAATAACCCAAAGTAATTTTTAAACAACAAACATTTATACAAATAAACCAAACAAATATAAACCAAACAAATATAAACCAAAATAAACAGGGTATACACACAAGAAATGTGGGTAATTAGGGGTAACATGGAATCTTCACATCTTCCCCCTCCTCTAAACTCTCGCAAGGAAGACGTGAGAGAAAATCAGCAGTCACATTTTCTGACCCTGGTCTATATCTCACAATGAAATGGAAAGGTTGCATAGCCAAACTGCAACGAGTTACACGAGCATTGGTATCCTTCATTTTGTCAATCCACTGGAGTGCTCTATGGTCTGTTTCTACTACAAAATCTCGTCCCAACAAATAGTATTTAAACGAATCAAGATCCCATTTCAGTGCCAAACACTCTTTTTCAATGACAGAATACCTTGTCTCTCGAGGATACAATTTCCTACTCAAATAAGCAACAGGATGTAACTCACCTCCCTGCTCTTGTTTCAAAACAGCACCCAAACCCACTTCAGAAGCATCTGTCTGAAGCACAAACATTTTATCAAAATCAGGACTGTACAAAACAGGATCAGTTACTAGTGCATGCCTCAAATCCTGGAAAGCTAGTCTAGATTGTTCAGTCCACAGAATTTGATTTGGGCCTGACTTCGGTGTCAAATCTGTGAGTGGTGCTGCCCTAGTGGCAAAATGAGGGATAAACCTCTGATACCACCCAGCTAAACCTAAAAAAGATCTGACCTGCTTTTTTGTGCTTGGAAGTGGGCAGGTCTGAATAGCTTGTATTTTCTGGATCTGGGGTTTAATAACACCATTACCTAATACATAACCCAAGTACTCCGTCTCACTCTTGGCTATTGAACACTTGACAGGATTGATAGTCAAACCAGCATCCTTAATTCGCTGAAACACCATTGCAAGATGATGAAGATGTATCTTCCAGCTATCACTGAATATTACTACATCATCAAGATAAGCCACTGTAAATTCATCTAAATCCTGTAAAACAGTATTCATTAACCTCTGAAAGGTAGGGGGAGCCCCGTGTAATCCAAAAGGAAGGACCCGGAAATGCATAAGACTGGTAGGGGTACGAAAGGCAGTCAGTTCTCTAGATTCAGGAGCCAAAGGCACCTGCCAATACCCTTTACACAAGTCTATTGTGCTGATGAATTTGGCTTTTCCCAACTTCTCAATAAGCTCCTCAATACGGGGCATAGGAAAAGAGTCAAATTTAGGTACAGAATTTAAATAACGAAAATCAATACAAAACCGCAAGCTCCCATCCTTTTTCGGTACCAACACAACGGGGTTACACCATTCACTTTGAGACGGTTCCACAATGCCCATCTCCTGCATTACTCTAACCTCCTCAGTGAATGCTGACACCATCCTTTCTGGAATACGATAACTCATTCTTTTTACTTGAGCATTAGGTTTCAACACAATCTGATGCTGAATGAGAGGGGTACAACCAGGGGTACTCTTAAACAGTTCTGGATCACATAACTCTTGAATTTGTTTTTTCTGCTCCCCTGATAAGTGTTCAAGATTAACTGAGGTGGTATCCTGACTAACAGATAGGTACTGTTCTTCTACCTCTTCTTCATCTTCTACTAGCCGAATCAAATTCACACTTGCAGACTCTTTCTGTGGAAACCATTCTTTCAAGAGATTAATATGTAATGTTCTGTGAGAACGTGACCCACCAGGAGTAGCAATTTCATAGGTTGCAGGTCCTAGCTTCCTGGTCACCTTAAACGGACCCTGCCATTTACCCAACAGCTTGTTCTCTTCCGTTGGAAGCATGACTAAAACCTGCTGACCTATTTCAAAGGACCGCTGCCTTGCTTTCCTGTTATACCAGCATTTCTGCCTACGCTGTGCTTCTTGTAAGTGTTCGGATGCCAACTTGGTCATCCTCTCCAATTTCTCCCTCATTTGCAACACATAATCAATGACATTCACCTTACTAGAGGTCTGTGAAATTTTCTCCCAGGACTCTTTCAGCAATGACAGAGGACCCCGCACATCATGACCATACATCAATTGAAAGGGAGAAAAACCTGTAGAAGCCTGTGGAACTTCTCTATACGCAAAAAGTAAGTAAGGTAACCACTGATCCCAATCAGATCCTGTGTCACTCACAAATTTTCGGAGCATTTGAACAAGGGTTTGATTAAATCTTTCCACAAGTCCATCGGTCTCAGGGTGGTAGGGTGTGGTCTTCAAACCTCTTATACCCAGCAATTGATAAACCTGTTGCAGCAATTTTGAGGTAAAATTGGTTCCTCTGTCTGTCAGTATCTCCTGGGGAAACCCCACTCTAGAAAAAAAACTGCACTAAGCAAAAGGCCACCGATTTTGCCTTAATGTTCTTTAATGGGAAGACTTCTGGATATCGACTTGCATAGTCACAAATTACCAGCATATATTTGTTACCTGCTTTACTCCTTTCTAGAGGGCCTACAATATCCATGCCTAGTCATTGAAAAGGCACCTCTATTACTGGCAAAGGCATCAAGGGAGCTCTTGGAGGACCACGAGGGGCAGTACATTGACATTCTGGACACATCTTACAAAACTCAGCTATATCTTGGGTCATCCCTGGCCAGAAAAAGTGTTTACTAATTCGATGATACATTTTTCGACGGACCAAATGACCGGCCCAGGGGATTGAATGCCCCATCTTCAACACCAGGTTGCGTACACTCAAAGGAAGAACCATTTGTTGTCTGTTTCGGGTCTTACGATACAGAAGTTCATTCTCTAGACAAAAAGTAGAACCTTTAAAGAAGACCATCTCTTTGTCTTGCTTTACATTTGTCATTCTAGAATAGATGGAACCAATTTCAGAATCAGTTTTCTGCAATTCAGACATATTGTCAGGGATTTGCCACTCTAAATTAAGGTTTTCTGAACCCCTTCTATCGGTGACTTGCACCACTGTTCCCTGAAACTTGTCTAACCTCTTCTCTGCTTTAGACTTAACAGGTTTCACTGGATGGGTTGCAATATCACAGTCATAAAAAGGAAGGCATTTCAAAGATTCTGTCTCATTCACCTCCTGGTTTTGTTTTGACTTGGCACGAGTTAACACCACGTTACAGGTATTACTTGGCTGCAATAAGTCCATTAACACAGGAAAATCATGACCAATGATCACAGGTTAAGGCAATTTTGGTGCTAGCCCCACTTTCATTAGGTACGTTTGCTCCTTAACCCCTAAATACACTTCAGTGGTTGGATAAGACAGTTCTTCACAATGGATACATTTAACCATAACAGGGCCATCGGTTTCCCCAGAACATTCAGATACAAGATCAGTCTCTACCAAAGTTTGGGTGCATCCTGTCTCTATCAAAGCTATAACCTTTTTACCATTCAATTCTACAGGAATTGTGACATCACTGGGCATTGGAGTAATGCTAGGTTCAGGTTTCATCAGCCGTGGAACATAACACTTTGACATTGGTAAGCTTTTTATTCAAGTTTGGACACATCGGTTTCTTATGGCCTATCTGGCCACAACTAAAACACTTAATAGTCCCAACTGTAGGTAAGCTAGACATTTCTGTTTATTTCACCAGTCTCTCTCCCATACTCTTACCCCCTTCTAGCAGTAAGGTTGTCTTACGGGAGGAAGGCTTGTTCCTTGCGGTCTTCCACTGAGCAAAACTCCAAGGCTCAGTCCTTCGCATAGCTGCCACAAAGACATCCGCCAACCTGGCGGCCTCCTCAGCAGAGGTTGGATCATGCTCTTTGATCCAAGTTTGCAGTTCAGGACACAACATTCTTAAGAATTGTTCCAAAATGATACTCTCTGCAACCTCATATACAGTCTTTCCTGCAGGTTTCACCCACTTATAGAACAGATCCTTCAACCGAACATACAATTCCTTAGGAGTTTCTTCCATCAGCACCTCCATAGAACGAAACCGCTGACGATAGGTCTCAGCATTGATAGAGTATTTCTTCAATATTGCCTCTCTCACCTGCCCATAGTCGGTCGCTTCTTCCACATCCATAGCCACATAAGCAGCCTGGGCCTTACCAGTGAGTAGAGGAACTAGTCGAATGGCCCAATCTTCTGGAGGCCATTTGCACACTGTAGCAATTCGCTCAAAAGTAGTCAGATAATGCTTGATGTCATCCATCTCACTCAGCTGCTGCATCTTTGGCTCTTTCAATGGACCCCCAGCAGTTGGATATCGAACTCCATCAGAATATCTGGAAGTACCTGGGCCCTCACTCTCCCCTTGTGGCAGATGACCCAATGAGGTATGTTGACTTACTTCTCCCTGCAGTAGGCAAAACTGATGTTGCAAGGACTTCAATCTTGTTTCTTGCCGTGCATTTTCCTGTTCTTGATGGACTTGCCTTTCTCTTTGATCCACCAGGAATTTCTGGAACATATCCTTGAGCTCAGCAATATCCTTAGAAGAACTCCCAGAGGGATCTGGTTCCACGACACCTCCACTAGCCCCTTGTAGTTCTTTCCCATCCTCTCCAGGATCCATCTGCACTGGTTTCTCAGTACGTGCCCGTTTTGGTGCCATCACACCTGAAGATTTGACACAGTAATGCTCCTCTTTTGGAATATCCCACCGCTGCCACCATAATGTAGGGACATGGCCAGAGTAAAGGCGGGGAGACACTGCTTGAAGTCAATTTGATGTGTTTATTGACTCAAAACTTGCATTTTACAAAACACATTAAACCCGGGACACTAATGTTGACCCTCCTCACGGAGGCCCCAACCAGAACTGACTCTAGCAAACACAGTGAGCCATTTAAAACTCAAGAGTCAAACCAAATCATAATTCACAGGGAAAATAGAAAAATCATACATATACATAAACACATAAATAAACTCAATAATTGAATATCAAATTCAAAATAAATTAACAATCAATAATACCCAAATAAATACAAAATAAATAAATAAATAAATAAACAAACCACCACATTTGTACATACATTCAAATAAACACAATGAAACAATGCCTACACTACCCATAATTCCTCTGGGATACATAAAAAAGGAAACGGGAAGGCCGCACTTCCTCTTAAACCCCCACCCCCGGAACCATGCTGCAGCCATGCTCCCAGAAACAAAAGGTAAGAAAAATGGAAGTTGGTAAACTATAAATAAAAGAAAGAAAGAAAACTCCTGGTGTCCTTTTTCTGTCGTCTAATGTGCACCTTAGACTAGGAAAAATAACCCAAAGTAATTTTTAAACAACAAACATTTATGCAAATAAACCAAACAAATATAAACCAAAATAAACAGGGTATACACGCAAGAAATGTGGGTAATTAGGGGTAACATGGAATCTTCACACCATGTAATTTGCAATAGACCAGCAAACCAAAGAGAACTAACAAAAGCGCGAAGGCGCAAAAGCTGCTGCAGATCAGCTTACCCGGAAGTCTCCGTAACTGGCAGATTTAGGGAAATAAATAAAATAAATAAATTACAGACAGTTACATACGCATTACCAATCATGTAGGCTTTATGATACACCTCAAACAAGGGATTTAATATTAATTTATAATGTTAATATTAGTTGCAGAGTCCACGAATGGCTTGGGTATGCAGAGCATTCGCAGCTTATATGGACCGCACGCCACTGATATATATATATATATATATATATATATATGCACAGTGCCCTCCACAATTATTGGCACCCTTAGTAATTATGAGCAAAAGCAGCTGTGAAAATAAATCTGCATTGTTTATCCTTTTGATCTTTCATTCAAAAAATTCACAAAATTATAACCTTTCATTTAAGGAAAATAATTGAAAGTGGGGGGAAACTCACATTATGAAATAAATGTTTTTCTCCAAAACACGTTGGCCACAATTATTGGCACCCTTTTATTCAAAACTTTTTGCAACCTCCTTTTGCCAAGATAACAGCTCTGAGTCTTCACCTATAATGCCCGATGAGTTTGGAGAACACCTGAGGAGAGATCAGAGACAATTCCTTCATGCAGAATCTCTCCAGATCCTTCAGATTCCAGCTCCATGTTGGTGCTGCTTCTCTTCAGTTCACTCCACTCATTTTCTTTAGGGTTCAGGTCAGGGGACTGAGATGGCAATGGCAGAAGCTTCATTTTGTGCTCATTTTGTGTGTGTTGGATTTGATGTTTGTTTTGGATCATTGTCCTGATGGAAGATCCAACCATGGCCCATTATTGGATTTCTAGCAGAAGCGGTCAGGTTTTGATTTTTTATCTGTTGGTATTTGATAGAATCCATGATACCATGAATCTGAACAAGATGTCCAGGACCTCCAGCAGAAAAATAGGCCCACAACATTAAAGATCCAGCAGTATATTTAACCGTGGGCATGGGGTACTTTTTATCCATGTGTGACCAAACCCATCTGGTGGGTTTGCTGCCAAAAAGCTCTTTTTTTAGTTTCATCTGTCCATAGAAGCTGGTCAAGTTTGAAGTTTTAGTCTTGTCTGACAACTGAATATGCTGGAGATTGATTCTGGATGAGAGCAAAGGATTTTTCTTGAAACCCTCCCGAACAACTTGTGGGGATGTAGGTGCTGTTTGGTCATTTTTTAGGCTTTCTGAGACTCAAGACTCAACTAATCTCTGCAATTCTCCAGCTGTGATCCTTGAAGAGTCTTTGGCCACTCAAACTTTCCTCCTCACCACACATTAGGATGATTTAGACACACGCCCTCTTCCAGGCAGATTTGTAACATGTTTAGTTAATTGGAACTTCTTAATTATTGCCCTGATAGTGGAAATGGGGATTTTCAATTTTTTAGGTATTTTCTTACAGCCACTTTCTATTTTGTGAGCTCAACAATCTTTTGCTGCACACCAGAACTATATTCTTTGGTTTTACTCATTGTGATGAATGTTTATGGGAATTTGGCCTTTGTGTTTACACATGTTTATTCTCCTGTGGAACAGGAAGTCATGGCTGGACAATTTCATGTTCATGATCACCCTGGTGTGCTAAAAAATGTAAATATGAATGGGAATATACTTCAGAGATATTTTACTCATAAGAATTTCTAGGGGTGCCAATAATTGTGGCCAACATGTATTGGAGAAAAACATTTATTTCATAATGTGAGTTTCCCCCCACTTTCAACTGTTTTCCTTCAATGAAAGGTTAGATTTTTGTGAATTTTTTGAATGAAAGATCAAAATGATAAACAATGCAGATTTATTTTCACAGCCACCTTTGCTCATAATTACTAAGGGTGCCAATAATTGTGGAGGGCACTGTATGTATGTATGTATGTATGTATGTATATATATATATGTATATATATATGTGTGTGTATATATAGTAGTCTAATTAAATGACAAAACTTTCTACAATCCAGTCAATTTCACATTTTTTTTTTTTTTGTCTTTTTTTTTTTGAGAAGCCGGTTCACTCTGCTATGTGTCACAATAGAAAAGACGTCCACAATTTCCATTTCATGCTGACTTTAAGGTGATGCGTTACATCTGGTCATTTTAAATCCTCTGTTGTTTAACTCCTTGATTACAATAAATTTGAAGCACTAAACGAGGAACTAAAACAAAAGATCAGTCCAGTTCTGTCATGAAAGCAAAGCAGCTGCAACTGAAATGTTCAAAAATGGGATTTGGACATTTGACAACCAGAACATGGAACATGTCAGGTTACACTTTATTTCAGTGGTGTACTTTTGCAACTACATGTCAACTAACTCTTATTAATCTGCAACTACATGTCAACTAACTCTTATTAATCTTAGGTTAGGGCTAGTAGAATAAGCTGACAAAGTTACTTATAGTCAACAGAATGTCTAACGTGGACTATCAAAATAAAGTGCTACCCCAAAAAATGGTTTGGCACATCAAATATAACCTAGACTCTTTTTTTTTTTTCCCCCCAAATAGAGGGATGAAAAGAAAATGTATTTTTTGGTAAATGTTATGCATCAAATACTGTCGATTTTGCTTGTATTGAATTTGACGAACTACTGTGGTTTAGTGAACTTGAGTGAAACTGACTTCAAACATTTACTAAAAACACATGAACCCCAAGTCATTGAATTGATCAAACTTGGTTTGGTATTTTGTTATCTATTGTAAAAAAAAAAAAAAAAAAAAAAAAAAAAAATCATCATGACAAGTCTCTTTGACTATAACAATGTAGTGACTGAATACGTACAGTAACAGAAGAAGTAAACAAAGAATTATCATCTGTGCTTAGTTTGATATGTGAAATCATCTTTGTGCTTCTCCACTGGGGTGTTTCTGTAATTTTCCACAGTTCCTAAACTCGTCACTCATTCTGGACAGCTTCAGTTCAGTTTATTTTAACAATGAGGGTGTGATAAGTCAGCTTTGGTGGGCTATGAGGTCTGGGATTGGCCGAGAAAGAGTTTGCATGCGTGAGGCCGTGAATTCAGCATTTCAGATGAAACGTGAGGAACACTTTCCCCTCAACCTTTCAGAAGAAATCAAAGTGTCTCATGCTAACAGCTTTAGGACAATAAACAAGTTCTAAAAAAAAGTCTTCATAAATATACAATACGTCACAAAAATCATGTCTCTTAATGTGGATGATTCATGTGGACACTTTTCTCTCGTGCTCTTTTTTGTTTTTTAAAGTTACATTTTTAATTTCATCTTACTGTGTTAATGACCCATCCTCCTTTTGTGCAGCAACAAAAATGACTTCACAGGATTTCAAGTTAAAGTGAATTTCAATTTTTAGCACCTTATTTTTTGTTCTTCCGGATGGCTGAAGCCTCAGTGGCACATTTCGCTTCTGTCCAAATATTTATGCATACAGATGGTTGAAAAGTAACGTTTGTATACATGGACATAGTCATACTCAGTGAGTGTAATGAGTACGTGTGCAGCGTCTCTCAGCACTGATTGTGGGTTTCCTCACTGTTCCCTTTCAAAACAAATGTGGTCAACCACAGAAAATGTTCCCTGGATGAATCACCGACAGCGATGATGATAATTACCCTCTCCATTAACATGCTCGCGGTGGAACTGGTGGAATCAGTTCAATTTTGACATATTATTTATTCATTTTGGATTTATATTATGTCAACTGTTCTCTATTGAATCATGTACCTTAAATTTCTTTTGCTATATTAAAGTCAGGTTACTTAATCTACATTTAAAAAAAAAAAAAAAACTCTAATCTTACTATTTTTCTTAGTTCTTTGTTTTATGAGATTTGGCTCATTTGGTTACAATTCCAAAAGCGGTTTGGAACGTCGAGCACTCACTTAATCTTTGATTTACATGCTAAACTGAGTCATTTTTAATCAGATAAATATTAGCAGACGGAGACGGGCAAATCTGTGCCTGAATATTTGTCTATGTTCTCAATGCAAAACAGCACAGCAACATTATGCCACACTTTTCCATTTTTTACACCATTGTGTGTGACAAATGTGTTCAGATTTGGATACTGCGTAATAAATAGCGAACTGCCATTGCTAAGTCATTTTGAATTTACACAATGACAACCGATGTGGACGTGCTAGCAAAAGTGACTTCGGTCTAACTAAACTAAAAATCATTCTAGCCACATAACTTGCAATTTGAACAGTCTAATTGTTCTAATATAATCAGAATTAAGAAAAAAAAAATCTGCTTTCCTTCTTGCATAACGTGTTGCGCTCCCTTGACAAACTATAAAGAATGCATAACAATGCAAAGTTTCTTGTGAAAACGTAAGTGCTGGAATATAGGCCTAACTTTTCTTCCCATCACATATTTCAGCATGTCCTGTTAGTGGCTCCATAGAGGCTCCATAGAGTTTTACCAGATACTGATTCTTGTTGGAGGGCTTTTAAAAGCAAAAACATGGACATTTGATTTTGGAAAGTTTTGCGTTCTTTGCAGTTTCTCAAGGGAGCGCAAACATTTTGTGAGCAAAGCAAAAGCATTGAAATATAATTTTCCCTCCCTTTTCATATTTTTTCCATCACCATGTCCTCATAGAGCAAGGCTTTCCAACTCCAGTCCTGGGGCTTCATTTATAAAATGTTGCGCAGAAACCGTCCTAAATTTGTTCTTACGATCATTTCTCAGATGTGCGTACGTGTGATTCATAGAATGAATGTACACATGGAAAACGAGTGTACGCCTCTCTTTCAGATGTAAAAAATCTCTAAATCGCAAATGGTCGTGAACTGAAACCATCTCCGCGTTGTAAATGACACCTAATTAATGTCATTTACATATAAAAGATCACAAGTCATCGTCCAAATCCTTTCATTTAGAATGACGAACTGCAAGAATATCTTAGATTTCCAAAAACCTGCAGTAATCTGACAAGGAAAAGTGTGTACGTCTGCTCAGACCCTGACATGGCTCTACGCACTTTTCCACGTCAAAGACCGTTTTTATAAATATGAGCGTTGGCATGGATTTAAGCGTACGTACACTCTAAGAACAAATCTGTGCGTACGCATGCTTTATGAATGAGACCCCTCGAGTGCCAGTGTCCTGCGGACTGGGATGGAAATAAAAATTAACTGAAACTATATTTGATTGCTTTTGCGAGAGAACGCAAAGTTTCTTGGGGGAACTCAATACTTTTGCGAGAGAATGCAAAAGCATTAAAATATAACTTTTACTCCCTTCTCATTTTATTATTTTTTTTCTGTCACTATGTCCTCTTAGGGACTCTGTACTTTAGGGCTATGTAATAAATAAATGTTGCAACAAATTTTTTTTTTTTTTTTTTTTCATGAAAAATTACAGTTTGGACATATAAGGTAATCTCTTTAAACGACTAGTTCACTTTCAAATAAAATTTTCGTAACACTACTCAGAAAAGTATGGAAGAGGATTAGGGCCAAGCAATAATAAAAAAATAAAACCATCTCGAGATTAAAGTTGTTAAATTTCGAGAAAAAAGTCGAAATAAAATGTTGAGAATAAACTCATTAAATTACGAGAAAAAAGTTGTTAAATCTGGTAATTTAACGAATTTGTTCTCATAATTTAACGAATTTGTTCTCGTAATTTAACGACTTTTTTCTCATAATTTAATGACTTTATTCTCAACATTTTATCTTGACATTTAATGACATTTTTCTCACAATTTAATGAATTTGTTCTCGTAATTTAATGACTTTATTCTCAACATTTTATCTTGACTTTTTTCTTGAAATTTAACGAGTTTTTTTCTCGTAATTTAACGAATTTGTTCTCGTAATTTAACAACTTTTTTCTCATAATTTAATGACTTTATTCTCAACATTTTATCTCGACTTTTTTCTCGAAATTTAATGACATTTTTCTCATAATTTAATGAATTTGTTCTTGTAATTTAATGACTTTATTCTCAACATTTTATCTAAACTTTTTTCTTGAAATTTAACAAGTTTTTTCTCATAATTTGATGAGTTTATTCTCAACATTTTATCTTGACTTTTTTTCTCGAAATTTAATGACATGTTTCTCATAATTTAACGAATTTGTTCTCGTAATTTAATGACATTTTTCTTGTAATTTAACAAATTTGTTCTTGTAATTTAACGACTTTTTTCTCGTAATTTAATGACTTTATTCTCAACATTTTATCTCGACTTTTTTCTCGAAATTTAATGTTTTTTTCTCGTAATTTAACGAATTTGTTCTCGTAATTTAACGACTTTTTTCTCGTAATTTAATGACTTTATTCTCAACATTTTATCTTGACTTTTTTCTTGAAATTTAACGACATTTTTCTCACAATTTAACGAATTTGTTCTCGTAATTTAACGACTTTTTTCTCGTAATTTAATTACTTTATTCTCAACATTTTATATCGAATTTTTTCTCGAAATTCAACGAGTTTTTTTCTCGTAATTTAACGAATTTGTTCTCGTAATTTAACGACTTTTTTCTCTGTAATATAATGACTTTATTCTCAACATTTTATCTCGACTTTTTTCTCGAAATTTAACGTCATTTTTCTCATAATTTAACGAATTTGTTCTCGTAATTTAATGACTTTTTTCTCGTAATTTAACAAATTTGTTCTCGTAATTTAACGATAATAAAGTCATTAAATTACGAGAAAAAAGTCGTTAAATTACGAGAACAAATTCGTTAAATTACGAGAAAAAAACTCGTTAAATTTCGAGAAAAAAGTCGAGATAAAATGTTGAGAATAAAGTCATTAAATTACGAGAAAAAAGTCGTTAAATTACAAGAACAAATTTGTTAAATTACAAGAAAAATGTCATTAAATTACGAGAACAAATTCGTTAAATTATGAGAAACATGTCGTTAAATTTCGAGAAAAAAAGTCAAGATAAAATGTTGAGAATAAACTCATTAAATTACGAGAAAAAACTGATCGTTTCGCTAGATAAGACCCTTATTCCTCGTCTGGTATCTTTAAAGCCCTTTGAAGCTGCACTGAAACTGTAATTTTGACCTTCAACCGTTTGGAGTCCATTGAAGTCCACTATATGGAGAAAAATCCTGGAATGTATTCATCAAAAACCTTCATTTCTTTTTGACTGAAGAAAGAAAGACATGAACATCTTGGATGACATGGGAGTGAGTAAATTTTATTTGAAAGTGGACTAATCCTTTAAGTAACTAAATGAGCATGTAAAGCAAATATCTTTTTAAAAAAAATCTGTGCGGAGCATGCCCCTGCCCCACGCAATGTTCTCACCTTTTTTCCCCCTTACCTGTTTGCATCCCTGAATATTCCATTAAAAAAAAACAAAAAAAACAAAAACAAGAATGGTCTGTTTTGTTTTCATGGTGACTTTAAAAAAATAACACAGGCAATGGGACTTTTCTGAGTAGTGTTATGTAAGTTTCACACTTAAGTCCTCTTGTTTCAGAACTGAGACAAAATTAGACAATCTGAGCTCATGATGAGAGTGTTCTGGCTGAAAACATTCTCATGCACAGCAAAGTCAGACGACCAAATCTCTTTAACATGAAAACTGAGCACCAAGTCTTGATTTCAGGTAATGGAGACCAGCTTCGTCACCGGAAATAATGACTCACGAGATGTTTAGTCTGTCTGGTTTGACCCGAGTGACCCATTCAGATGGCCAGTGAGATTCAGACATTGTATAATGATAGAACAGAGTCCAGGCAAACAGAAGTGCTTGGCAGTGATAGATGATGTTTGTGTTGAGGAGATAACGTAACACTCTCAAGGGTCAAAGTGGTTTACCATCCAAATACGGTGATCGATTCCTCAAAGCAGAGCAGTATTTGCTTAGTGTGATCACCCTGCTGGCTCGCCAGAATCTCGTGTACACGCATCCTCATTTCAAAGTCAAACAGGCCCGTGGCCACCTATCATTGTGCGCTTCTCTCTGTCAGTGAACAACAGAGGGCGCTCAGCACATGGCCAATTAGAGCATCACTATGTAGACTATTTCAACTTGTGTTTGAAATGTTTAGAAATAAAGCCTGGATTGTTTAATTTATATTATAGATTACAGGCTGCATTGCATTAGACTCTTTTAGTGCACAGCAAGAACCACATAAGGGAAAAAAGAAATCTAATCTCATGGTTAGATAAGCAATATAAAAATAGAAAAGTCATAAAAGAGTCTTGAAAGGCTCTTCCAGGCTTTAATATTAAATCACAACTGCCTTCACTGTCTATTGAAGCATTTGTTAGGAAATGGTACTGTTTGTGCCTGAACATTTCAGGGAAAAACTTTTTAATCATTCCATTTGAAAAGGTACTGTGAATCTGTCAAGAAAACATTTTCCCACAGTAACAGGGCAATCAACATTCATAGACATTTGGAATCCACCTCTTAAACCCAGTAAAAGCATTTAAATAAAAGCTACATTTAGGTAGAATAAATGTAAACTTATTTTTAAAATAAGTTAAAGGATTAGTTCACTTCTGAATGAAATTTTCCTGATAATTTACTCACCCCCTTGTCATCCAAGATGTTCATGTCTTTCTTTCTTCAGTCGAAAAGAAATGAAGGTTTTTGAGGAAAATATTCCCTTTTCTCCACATAGTGGACTTCACTGGGGTTCAACGGGTTGAAGGTCCAAATTTCAGTTTCAGTGCAGCTTCAAAAAGCTCTACATGATCCCAGACGAGGAATAAGAGTCTTGTCTAGCGAAACGACCATTCATTTAAAAAAATAAATAATAATAATAGAATTTTTAACCACAAATGCTCGCCTTGCACTGCTCTGCGATCCGCACGCATGACGTAATCATGTTACAAAGGTCATGCATGACGTAGGCAGAAGTACTGATCCAGTGTCTACAAAGCGAACGGTTCTTCCGCCTACGTCACACGTGACCTTTCAGCGTCATGCGTGGTGCATCACAGAGAAGTGAAAGACAAGCATTTGTGTGTGTGTGTTTTTTTTTTTTAAATGACCAATAGATAGATAAGACCCTTATTCCTCGTCTGGTATCGTTTAAAGCTCTTTGAAGCTGCACTGAAATTGTAGTTTGGAACTTCAACTCGTTGTACCCACTGAAGTGGAAATCCTGGTTTTCCTCAAAAACTTCATTCCTTTTCGATTGAATAAAGAAAGACATGAACATCTTGGATGACATGGGGTGAGTAAATTATCAGGACATTTTCATTCAGAAGTGAACTAATCCTTTAAATTTATCAACTAATGTGACACAGCGGGGAAATGTTTTGGTTGTATTTAATTATTTTTATTACAATGGTAGTAATGTTGAATCATTTTTAAATGGACTTTATAAGCTTTAGTTATTTTATTATTATTAGCAGTAATAAAATGTATCGCAAATTCATTCGTACATTTTATATCCAAAATGCTTCACCTTGTATAAATAGTTGAGTGATTTTCCAAATCATATTGCAATACAATTTCTAAGATTTCATCAAGAACAGATTATAATGGATAATATTTGTTATATAGTCCTCTTTAGATGCATTTGCCCCATAGTGTTCTGTAAAATTTCAAAATAATACAATTTTCGACTGTTGCTTGCTTAGTCCGAGATAAAGACAGTTGCTTTTATTAAAGAAGTCAGAGGACAAAATGTGGATTTATGAGTTGATAATATACAGTATATATATGGATTATTTCAATATATATGAGGAGAAAAGTTTAAAGATCAGCTTTCATGACTCAAGAGCTTGCTTATGAAAGTTTGAATGATTCCTTCTGAATTTCCTCCATAAAAATAAAATCCAAAACTCCTGCTCAAACATTTTTTAGCCAATTTACTGTGAACATCTAAAACATTGAGTATGGATTTTTTAAAGATTTTCTGCTGATGTGTTCCTGCTTATTTTGTCCATATGAACTTAATATTAAGAGAGTCAATTAGTTGTTAAAATCAACACAAAGATATATAGATGGATAAACAAAATGAGACTTTCCTTCAGCTTTAGACAGTAGAATTCTCCCACTGAAGACGCAATGGCAAATGATACAGTTTCCTAAGACTGATCCCACAACTGTAATTTAAATGTCGCAAGGTACTGTAAATGCATGTCATTTTTAAAGGACCATTTTCTTTCAGTCAGGACTGGGTCAAATTTGCAAGAGTGTGTAATGTACATTTACTGACTGACATTTATTCACGTACATAAAAGCTATTGACAGTAAAACATGTGTGTCAGGAATGACCATTCACTACTGAGACTCAGGGGGGATTATGGGTAATATGTTGTCCTCAAGAGATGCATTTTTCTCAACTTACATTTATCATCCACCAGTGAGGACAAGAGGAGGATGGAAATGAAGTTCGCCTCTCCATTTTGTAGAAATCTCACCTGAAACAATATTCAGAGACCTGCAGCAGATTGAATGAAAACCAATTTTTTTTTTTTTTTCTTGTCATAGTTTAAAGTTGCATTTACTACTGGAATGCTTGTGTTTCTGTTGACAGATTTGCCAAAAATGACACTAATGGGTGTTCTTATTTGCACATTTATGCAGTTAAAGGTGCAATATGTATGAATTTTTGCAGTAAAATATCCAAAAACCACTAGGCCAGTGTTATATATTTTGTTCACTTGAGTACTTACAATATCCCAAATGTTTGCAGCTATTTGTAAATCGTGAGAAAATTGCAATTTTAACCAAGGCTCCGGGACGTGTGAGGAGTCGCCTGTCAATGGCGTCATACCCGCGTTACCCTCGGTTTCCGGTTTTATTTTGTAGAAACCATGGAAACACCAAAGACGCTTTAATATATTACATGTTTTAATAGACAAGAGAACAACTGTTTGGTTACGTTTATAGACAAAAAGCTCAACAAGTTTAGCCTTATTGTTTAAATCTAATTTTCTTGATTTTTTGCGAGTACCATGCTTTACCATGCCTCAGAGAAAAACACTATTTTGTGAAGTAGCTAACATAGCATAATCAGATGCAGCTTTATTTTTAGTAACAGTAATACAGCATTTTCTCCATCATACAATACATTTTGAAATTAATTGTATGCCATTTATCAACACAAGCCATCCAGCATTTAATATGATATTCTAAAATCGATCTATCTTACTGCAGTGTGTAACAGTGTCTCACAGCAGCCGCCGAGCGAACGCACAGAGTAACGTTATAACATCATTTTCAACACACTCAAATGTATCTAATATGATAAACAGAGCTGTGTTAACTCATACTCATGACCGGAAAAGCGGAAGCGGCGCCGGCGACTGTGTCATAATAAAAGTTCCAGCTGCTCGTGAGGCGTGTGTTGCGCAATCGCTCCAGCTGGCCTCGTTCAGCTCCAACAAAACTCGGTCTTGCTCTGCTTCATACTACAGTAACGTTAATAATCGCATCCATGAACATGATTTCTTCCTGAGTCCTATCCCGATTATTTCCACCGCTGTGATGTGAAGACCACATGTCCCAAGATTCCGCGCTCAAACTTGGGGTCATCAAGCTGTGCCTTTGTTTTGAATAGGCCTCTAGCGACCTCTAGTGGACAGAAAATATTACATATTGCACCTTTAATAACATTGATTTGAGCAGCACTCAAGCACAAGTGCAGCACTCAAGCACTCAAACTCTTGTCCATCTGTTACATTATTACCACACAAAACTGCTCTTCTGAAAACAAAACAAATGAAATAAAATAGGCAAAACAGAACTTTTGTAACTATTTGACAGGTTTTATATGTTTTGTTTTTTTTCAGATGCTGACATTACAGCTCATAAATGTTTCTGCCACCGTACAAAGCGCATTGATATTATTTTAATAGTAACGTAATCTCAATTTAAAAAGAAGTACAATAAGTCACAAAGTGTTGGTTTTAAAGCTGATACAGTTTATTAAACATGTTGTATATCGAATATAATACATATGAGATATTTTTGGCACCAACAAAATTAATAAATAATATGTTCTCATTAAGTCAGTGATTCTACATCTAAATAAATAAACATACCATAACTTACTCTTTAATAAATATACATAATTTGTTATATAGATGCATTGCATCAATGTTTATTGCAGTTGGTCAACAGGGTCCAACAATGCTCGAGCTGAAAGGCTGTGTGTGGTGTGTGTGTGTGTGTGTGTGTGTGTGTGTGTGTGTGTGTGTGTGAACAAGACATCTCACTGCAGCAGGTGGAAAGAAACTGAGGCCATATGGATGGACAGATAAACTCTGTTTGCAGTTACTCCAAAGAAAGTAAAAGAACAAATAAGATTAACTGCAGAGTGACAGATTTGGATATCAATGGATTATACAACACTATTTTGATATTGCGCTGATATTTTGTTATTTCTCAGCTTGATCTTGCTTTGACATTGCTTTGACAGTAAATATACAAACACGTTTATCTTACATTACCAGACCACTTTGTGTGTGTGTGTGTGTGTGACAATGTAGTCATGTTGCATCAGTCAAATTATTATTATTTTTTCTTTACGTGAATAAAATCAGTTAATGTAAATGTTACTATTTTAAGTGATTTTTATAGTGTAAACAAAATAGCTTGTATGAAATATCAGTTAAAAGGATAGTTCATTCAAAATGACAATTTTGTAATAAAATAAGATATTTGGAGAAATTATTATTGTTCTTTTTTGGACATACACTGGAAGGTCAATGGTCACCAAAACTGTTTGGTTACCAACATGCTTCAATGTATCTTCTTATGTGTTCCACAAAGGAAAAAAATAGTCAGAGGTTTGGAACGACATAAGAGTGAGTAAATGATGAAATGTCAAAATTTTTATTTTTGTCTGAACTATCTCTTTAAGTTTATTGCATAAAAGCAATATCATACTAGAAACCATGCTAATATTCAGCACTCTTGCATGATATTGCTTAAACATTTTGAGAACCAAAACAATGATTGCTTAGAAAGTTTCAGAATGCATAGGGTGTTTGATTATGAATGTAGATACAGGATATTCTGAGGTGAAATTAGAATTCGGTTTCATAATTTTTTGTAGTTCCGCATGCTAAAAGATTCTTACAACCATATACATGCACATTACTACATAAGTGTATTGCGTAAATCTTCAATTTGGTTTTATATATATTTTTGTTCATATGTAAAAACAAAATATATACAAAATCAAAATCAAAATTTGTATTAATGTTTGTTACAGCAGCACAAAGTCTGTAGACCTTTGTAAGCACACGGTTTGTTGAGTTTTAAGGCCGGACGCTCGTTAGGGCTTAAGTCCTCTCCTGTAATTACATCAGTGCTCTAAAGAACTGATCAGACTTAAATGTGGCTTAAAGGGTCACTCATCTGCTTCCTGAGCACAAGACTACGACTTCATTTCTCATTTAGATTCATCATATGTGAGCGACTTCATTTATATACCAATTCTTTTCCTAGTCTCAGAAAAAATGTCATGGTGACTATTATTACATCTGTTGACATCATGTGTGCAATCATTGCAGCTGTAATCCACTAAGTATAGTATTATATAATATTATTAATTAGTATTATTTTTATGTCAATGCAAACATGATTGACTACAGAAAGTCGAAACGAGGAGTTTAAGTAGTATCTGTGCTTTACAGGAGATTATTTCGGTGGCGTTTAGGGCTAAAATCATGACGGTTTTATTTAGATTCATTTGATGCTTTAGCAGGTATTGTTCTTCCAAGTTCCCACTTTGGTTCTCAGTATTTTTGGCCAAGGCTTGACAGGAGCTAAGTGGATTAGACTCATCTGTTATAGGATTTACACAAACAAAGTGGATTTGGTTAGGTTAACTAAGGGAAGATCTTGGGTACGGATTTCCTTACACCCCCCTGAGAATACACCGATTGCTGCTGAGAGGTTACCTTCAATTCCAATACACTTCCAAAAACCTGAAGGAATGAAAACCCTCTGACAATGAGAGGAACCTTCGGTATGCTGCAACTGTTTCTGGAGGGATTCTTAAAAGGACGGGAAGCAATGAGATCTGCTGTTTTCTTTCCTCTGAGGATCAGCTCAAAGTGCCTTTATGAAAGCAGCCCAGGCCTGTCGTTGCCGCCACATGAAAAAATACAATTCAGATATTTTCGATACACTAAAATCGAACAAATTTCCCCCTATTTAAATCTGATTGGAAGGTTTGGAAAAGTTCATGGAGACATTTCAACCTGATCTCAAAGGAAAACGTTTTTATGAGGCAGCGATTTGGTATTAATTTGTGAATCATTCAAAAACAGGATTTTGTAGCAAAAAAGTAAGCGTGAAGGTCCACCCCTAAACATAATCATTAGTAGGGCGTAAGCAGATCGTATGAATTAGCCACCTACTCACCAAAACGTAAAATAGTTACGAATTGCCATGTCATTGTAGTGTTTTTTCATAAATATATCAAATTTCGTAATTTCAATTTATCATGTAGGTTTTAAAGGTTGGAATACACTACACAACTGTTGCCCAAATTTTTGCCCTGAAGGATTCAATGCTATTTGTGAAAAATCAGAACCAGTCTTGTTTAGGCAGTAAGAATCGACAGGTTTCATAGGATAGTCGCATTGTAGGAACGTAATTGGATAATTTAAACTGATTTTAGAACACATCCGCTGTCTCCGAAATCTCATACACTGTATAGTAGGTAATACATTTCTCATGAAACTTATTTTGCAACTGTTAAAAAAAGAGTAGACTACCATTCAAAAGTTTGGGATTGGTAAAATTTTTAACGTTTTTAAAATGTTTCGTCTGCTCACCAAAGCTGCATTTATTTAATTAAAAATACAGAAAAAACAGTAATATTGTGAAATATTATTACAATTTAAAATAACTGTTTTCTATTTGAAAATATTTTAAAATGTAATTTATTTCTGTGATCAAAGCTGAATTTTCAGCATCATTACTCCAGTCTTCAGTGTCACATGATCCTTCAGAAATCATTCTAATATGATGATTTGCTGCTCAAGGAACATTCATTGTGTACAACTGTACAATATATTTGTGAACAATTTTTTTTTTTCAGGATTATTTGATGAATAGAAAGTTCAAAAAAACAGCATTTATTTGAAATATAATCTTTTGTAACAATGTCTTTTACTGTCACTTTTGATCGATTTAATGCATCCTTGCTGAATAAAAGTATTAGTTTCTTTAATTTCTTTAAAAAAAAAATTCTTACTGACCCCAAACTTTTGAAAGGTAGTGTATAATCTTACAAAAGCTTTGTATTTCAGATAAATGCTGTTATTTTGAACTTTCTATTCATCAAGGAATCCTGAAAAACTGTTTTCAACATAAGAAATGTTTCTTGAGCAGCAAATCAGCATATTAGAATGATTTCTGAAGGATCATGTGACACTGAAGACTGGAGTAATGATGCTGAAAATTCAGCTTTGCCATCACAGGAATAAATTACTTTGTAAAATATATTCAAATAGAAAACAGTTATTTTAAATTGTAAAATTATTTCACAATATTTCTGTTTTTACTGTATTTTTAATTAAATAAATGCAGCCTTGGTGAGCAGATGAAACTTCTTTTAAAAACATTAAAAATCTTACCGATCCCAAACTTTTGAATGGTAGTGTATGTTCTATATAGTACGAACATCCTCAGTGTTGTCACTGTCATGTGACCTACATCAGTTATGTTGCTTTACTGCCATTCACAAATCCTCTCCCATGGCTTCACGGGATAGTAAAGTGTGCATCGAATGGACACTTCAGAATCTCGCCGGAAGTAGTAAGTCATCCGGGTACTTTTCGATTTCATGAATACTGTGAATTCAGACATATTACTCATATGGTCAACTGTATATTAGGGAAGTAGGCATATTGTTTTATGTGTCTCCTTGAGTTTGTTGTGTTCAGAAGGACTTGAAAGTCTGGTAGTGTACGTTCCTCAATTGTTACATGCATGATTCCCAGTTTTTCTCTGTAACTATTTACAAAAGATATCAAGTGTGGCGATTTAAAATCTGTTCACATTTTAAAAGTTCTGTGTATTCCAGCCTTTAATACATTATTAGTATTCTTTTTTGATTCCTTTATAAATATGTTTTTAATTATTATAGGCGACTATTTAATGCATTTAAATATTTTGATGAAATACTTGGTATTCTTTTACAGAGCCACGTCGACTACAAGCTGAGGTAGATGTTTAGTATAATTAATATGTTCGTTTGAACTAGATTTGTGGGAATGTTTTGACTTTGAAATACCAGACACTCAGGACTGAAACCTTTCAGAATTGCTGGGATCATTTACATGCCAGTTCCATTCCTTTTTCAGCACAACGAGAAAGTTTTGTTCAGCATTGGGTGTGCCTTTTTGTATTTTGCTTTGTTTACTGAAGCCCTGAATTCATTTCTAGAGGTGTTCTGCGTTTAAACTCTGAGCTCAACATTCACCCAGCATTTCAAGCTATTTGACAATATAAACAAGACATACAGCAGCATCTCATTAGCAACGAATAAACATGGGAATAATTACTGTTTGCATGATATGTTTCCTGTTTCTCTTCATCAGGACGGGCAGAAGTTTCTGAGGAGAATCTGTCAGCCAAGTATTTTTCATAAAGGCAATGCAAGACATACGCTCTTGTATGCTTTAAGCCCAAGACAAAGATGTTGTTCTCAGAATTAAGGGTCTGTATTTCTTCATTTAAATTTGTCTTGAGAGATTAAAACGTGATGTTTCCTAAATGTTTTGAGTACTCAGATGAGCTTTGACCCTCAAAGTCAGACGCACCCACATGCTTGGGCCGAAAACTCTTGGATTGTGTGGTATCGATTGAAGTTATCGAGGAAGGAGATGTCCTCCTCATACGCCGTGGGCCGACAGCAGGGGCTGTGGCGAGCCTTGTCCTTCTGGTCCTTTGTGAGCAGCCGCGAGCGCTTCATGAACGCCAGAGTCAGGTCATAGTTTTTGCGACTATTGGTGCACTTTCCACTGCAGTAATGGAAGACTATAGTCTCATCACTGACGTAGCCCAACCCCAGCTGACTGACCGTCACCTCCACCTCCCGCAGAGAGCAGGGTTTGGCTCGCTTTTTAGCCCGTTTAGTCCTTTTGCTCTGCTGGGCATCTCTACGGGCTTTCCTTTCCACCAGTGTCCCGATGACCTGCTTCAGCTCGCCTTCTGTGAAGCTCTGGAACATCTCCATGACTGAGGAAAAAGGAGGGTTAATTATTTTTAGCATTTAGCTTGACAAAAACATTAGCATTGTTTCAATAATATTATGAATATTATTATGAATATTATAATAATAATACTATTATCAATGGAAGTCTATGAGGCGAGACATTGACATAAGCTTAAACCTAAACTTTACAGCTGAAATTACATTTTTGAACACAAGAATCAGTATTTAACAAATACAAGCTGCACATTTTTGCTTTTCAACATTTTAAATGAAAATAAATATTACATAAGAAATAGTTACATTAATTTTGGAATTTTAAATTGTGGTCTTGTTTAACATTATTTAATCCTTTGAAACGAGCTGGCACCAGAATCAAATGTTGTAATTTCAAATTAAAAAATAAATGTGTTTGAAAACACAATCTCATTGATCATAAATAGAATAGAATCAACCAATTAATTCCATGAATTAAATATTTATTGATTGAAAAAGGATTTGTGAACATTTGTACTTCTGTAAAGTTGTTCATACAGTGGTGGTCAGAATTATTTGCACCCTTGGTAAATATGATCAAAGATGACTATAAAAATAATTTAGCATTGTTTATCTTTTTGATCTTTAATTCATACAATTAGCAAAAATCTAACCTTTCATTAAAGGAAAAGAATTGAAAGTGGGGGGAAAATCACATTATGAAATAAATGTTTTTCTCCAAAACACTTTGGATTTTATTAAATACTTTTTGCAACCTCCTTTTGCCAAGATAACAGCTCTGAGTCTTCACCTATAATGCCTGATGAGTTTGGAGAACATCTGACAAGAGATCAGAGACCATTCCTTCATGCAGAATCTCTCCAGATCCTTCAGATTCTTCTCTTCAGTTCACTCCACTCATTTTCTTTAGGGTTCAGGTCAGGGGACTGAGATGGCCATGGCAGAAGCTTCATTTTGTGCTCAGTGACATATTTTTGTGTTGGATTTGATGTTTGTTTTGGATCATTGTCCTGATGAAATATCCAACCACGGCCCATTATTGGATTTCTAGCAGAAGCTGTAATGTTTTGATTTTTTTATCTGTTGGTATTTGATAGAATCCATGATACCATGAATCTGAACAAGATGTCCAGGACCTCCAGCAGAAAAATAGGCCCACAACATTAAAGATCTAGCAGTATATTTAACCGTGGGCATGGGGTACTTTTTATCCATGTGTGCGCCAAATCCATCTGGTGGGTTTGCTGCCAAAAAGCTCTTTTTAGTTTCATCTGACCACAGAAGCCGGTCCCGTTTGAAGTTTCAGTCTTGTCTGACAACTGAATATGCTGGAGATTGTTTCTGGATGAGCGAGGAGGATTTTTCTTGAAACCCTCTCGAACAACTTGTGGGGATGTAGGTGCTGTTTGATCATTTTTTAAAGGCTTTATAAGAGTCAAGACTCAACTTACCTCTGCAATTCTTCAGCTGTGATCCTTGGAGAGTCTTTGGCCACTCAAACTTTCCTCCTCACTGCGCTTTAGGACGATTCCAGGCAGATTTGTAACATCTTTAGTTAATTGGAACTTCTTAATTATTGCCCTGGTAGTGGAAATGGGGATTTTCAATGCTTTAGCTATTTTCTTACAGCCACTTTCTATTTTGTGAAGCTCAACAATGTTTTGCTGCACATCAGAATTATATTCTTTGGTTTTACTCATTGTGATGAATGATTACGGGAATTTGGCCTTTGTGTTTCCTCATGTTTATATTCCTGTGGAACAGGAAGTCATGGCTGGACAATTTCATGTTCATGATGGGAATATACTTCAGAGATATATTACTCATAAAAAAATTCTAGGGGTGCTAATAATTGTGGCCCACTTGTTTTGGAGAAAAACATTTATTTCACAATTTGATTTACCCCCACTTTCAATTCTTTTCCTTCAATGAAAGGTTTCAGATTTATGATTAAATTCACATGAAATTCTGCTCTTCATGATTATTTTACCACCATGTGTGAAGTTGGACCTGAGACTATAAAGATTTCTGGGAGGTCTGCATGCTAAATGCAATCTGATTTAAACAAAGATATAAGTTGCATTACAATGAACCGCTATCACAAACACAAGAGACAAGAAGGCCTTGTCAGGGTCTTACATTCTGAGACGAAAGAGTTTCCTTCGTCAGCTGATCTGACCCTCCGTTGCCGCCCACCTACCCCAATGGAAGGTGACGAATTACTGGGTGTAAATGAAGATGATGGTGGTGAAAACGATGAGGATGAAGCTCTGCGGTGGGGAGGAGGGGGCAGGGCTCTGGAAGAGGGAGTGGTTTTAAGGACAATCAGGGGGAGTGTAGCACCACAGAGAATCAGGCCGAGGGCAGCAAACTTCCATAACTTCATCTTAGAATGAGGAGAAGCATTGGGCCCCTGCAAAACAACCAAACATCCATCACTCAAAAAGTAAAACAAACACTTTTTACTGTTTGTTATTCTATTTAGATTTTGTCATCACACTTATACAAGTAAAGCCAGAAACATTAGACATTATTTTCATTTTGTCAGAATATACGCTACTACCGAATGGCTATCATTGGAGAAATATGTTTTTTATCCCCATAATGGCCATCATTGGAGAAATATGTTTTTTATCCCCATAATGGTCTAATAATGATTTACTAGCAGGAGCTAACTGCTAAAGCTAACCAGCAAAATCCTACCCCCCTGGCTAGCTAACTAACTTCCACAACAGCAGTTGATTGAAAATTGACTATGGAAAAAGACAATGCGCTAATGGCCGCTATCCATCTTATTTGCAATGCAGAAGTAAGGAATTTGCAAAGCTTTAGATTTATTAGCCGCTTTAGTTAAATAATAAGAAGAATAAAGTGCAGTAAACGGTAAAACTATTTGCGTTGCAAATCAGTGTGTTTATAGTTACAACAATACATTAAAATAATATGGTAAGAAATACCAGTTTGCAATATCAAGCAGCATAACAAGCTGTTTTTGTACAGCTAAAAATAACTGGAAGCGGACAACACCGGAAGCCAGACACATTCAATTTTAAAATGGCCGCGCTTGCCCTTATGTTAAAAATAAGGTGGATAGCGCCCCTTGTGGCAATGCTAAAAATACAACATGTATTTGCACATTTTGGGAAGGCATTGATGCAAGAAAGAACTCAAGCTTGAGTAGCTAGAAGCTTCTTTATTCTCTTATTCTTCTTATTCTACTTGGGTAGATTGTTTTTTTTTTTTTTAATTCAATACATCGTTGACATTTACTTTTTTTTTTTTTTTTTGCAGCCCGTCCTAGCAACACTCGTTCAACCTATAGCTTTGTAAGAGTTATGTTCAGTTTAGGGACCATTTGCACAACACCATTTCAACTAAAAAAGTAAAACTTTTTATGTGTTTTGGTCATTCATTTACACAACAACGGCTATTTGAGGGCCTGAAAACGCAAACATGTTTCAAAGTGCAAGTTTTTGAAAACCATTATCATCTCCATGTAAACTACAAAAACACAAATTTGTGAAAACGGTGACATCATGCACATGCGTATTACATGTTCAGTCTATAGGCACGTAGTGTTTCTTTACAAAGTGACATCGCCAACTACTGGCCTGGCATGCATAATACAGCATTTTTAGACATTTTCGCGGATCCGTGTGAACGGGATAGTTCTGACAACGTCTGTGTGTGAAAAACGCAAAGGAAACACTTCTCCATTTTTGGTACATTGTTGTCGTGTAAATGTAGCCTCAGTTTTTTTTTTGTTCTTGTGTTTTTGTTTCTTGTGCTTACTTTCTGTCTAACTCTTGATTTACCCTGGCAAATTTTAGCTGCCTTAGTTATTGATTAGTGTCACCTGTGTCTAGTTTAGTTTCCTTTTTTCTCCTCCTGTTTATATAGCCCTGTATTTCAGTTTCTTGTCTGTTCTTGTCCTTGTTTAGTGTGTGGTGTTTGCTTATTTATTACTTCTGTTAATCTCCAGCGATCTCCTGCATGTTTTATTTGTTCATTAAAGATTATTCAAAGAGTATTCATCTTCATGTGTTTGCTTACCGCAGCAACTGTGACAAGCATGAATTCTGGTCATTGTGATTATTTTACAACCACATGTGATTTGTTAGATATTGCGTTGATTAGATTAGACCTTGGAACAAGAAGACATAGGCCCGGTTTCACAGACAGGGCTTTATAAACGTACCTCAGTAAAAAAACATAACTGGTGTGCATTTTGATACAAAACAATGGCGTTGATATATTTTAAGATATGTCAGTATAAGTTTCTTTCAATTAAAACAGCTCAAACATGCATTTTAGTCCAGGACTATAGCTTAAACCTTGTCTGTGAAACCGGGGGATGATGCGCTAAATGCATTAACATTTACTTTTTCTTTTTTTTTTTTCTTTTTTTTTGGCTTCACTGATGATTGACATTCATGTTTGACACAATTGTTATTCTCAAAAATGGTTCAAGGATAGCAGTCCAACAATTACAGAACTGCTGCACTAACAAACGCCAAACCAAATTAAAACATCTTAGATTGTGTATTCTTAATCTTTCAGCTACATATGAGCAGCCTGCAAACCCAGTTGTTATTCCAAAGATTTCATTCACAGATGTTTGCACAAGTGGTTTTGCCATCCGTAACTTTTCTTCTCCTCTGCTGATCTCATTCCGGTCGCAGGTCTCGGAGAGCACACAGGTGTGGATTATCTATCGTTTTCATGCGGGCCAAATCGTCTGTATCCAGAACATACAAAAACTGCCACATGCTCCCAACGCGCTCTTGATTATTGTTTTACTTTTTCAATTTATCAGATGGAGATAAAATGGGAAGTTCCAAGTGAAACAGATTGCGTTTACACATGGGCCAAAGTGTTACTCTGATCACAAGCTTCTCCTTTGGCAACATCACAACACACACATGAGAAGTATATCAGAGGTTTTTTTCAGTGATTTCCCTACATCCACATAAGGATTTATTTTCCCTTTTTGCTCTGTTAGACAAGATATCTGCCAGGTATGTTTATTTCTGAGTGAGATGTTTTTAGGATCAGAGGGCTTATTGTTACATGGTTGAATTGGATCATCAAAGGTCTGCAGCAAAGACATTGTTTAATCAAGTGAGATTTATTTATTTAACTTATTGCAGGTTTACGTAATATTCTGAGATTGCATTTGACTATTTTTATTCACCTTGATGAATACTGAATCTGTTTTTTTTGCCATTTAGCTGAGTAAATGCATGCTCACATTTACCCATAAGTGCACACAACGCCTCTGCACTATTACTCTCGATTTCTCTCAACATGGAGACAGGAGAGGTGTCAGTCAATAAATGGGAAAACAACTCTTTAAGTAAACTTAAGTGGCCTTTTATTTCATTATTATTATATTATCTGCAAGAACAGTTTATACAGTAAAATGATTTTTTGCTGCTTGTTAAATTTACTTAAATAAAATGAGTTAAAACCACAATTGCTGAACATTTTGTCATTACTTAATTTTATTATGTGGAATTAGTGGTTCAACGGAACACAAAACTCAAGGTTCGGATCATATTACGGTTTTTGAGTCACGGATCGGATCATTTTTCAGAAAAATATTTTGGGGTCGGGGGTAACTTTGTTTTCCATTTATTACTTAAAGCACACTTTAAGTAGTCCAATACCACACCAAAAACTACTAATAAAGTTCAAACATTATTAAAGGCAAGTGAACACTCAGTAAAAAATAAGAACAAATACACGAATTACAAGCATAATATAGCCTAAGAAAGTAAGGTCTAACCGAAGTATTAATTTCAGGTACAGAAATGTAATAATTCAATGAAAAATAAATCTTTGTTAAAGCTGTATTTTGTTGTTTGTTTAACAATAATGACATAGACTACGTTTACATGTGAACCAATTATTTCTCATAATCAGAGTAAGGTCTTAATCGCAGTAAGATGTTTACATAACACGAGCAGAACTCTTCACTCCAGTTTACATGCAATTTTAATCACTCTGATTATTCGCTAATAAATGGTTATACCACATTCAGGCATACAGTATGCATGTTACCGGTCATTGTTTTAATCTACTTACATCAAATTCAAAATACATGTTTATGGATGTACTGAATATTATTTGGTGCTGTGATGAACATCGCAATGCCGGGTTTGCTGCCGTCGCACTGACAGACAACAGCAAGTTTTTATATTCTGCTGTCACTTTAAGACCGAATGCACAGATCCAATATAATGATACACATCCTGTTCTCTTTCTCTTGAGACATAACCAACTGTGTTTACAAGAATACTTGCTAAGACCTAATTTTGTGTGTATGTGTCCATCCAAGTGCAAGTAGACGTGAAAGAGGAATCCATTCGGAGAAACGCGCCTCTCTCTCTGTGTGTGTGTGTGTGTGTGTGTGTGCGCCTCGAGTGTGCTGCTGTGATAATACCTGAATAATTTCAATTAACTGTTGAATTAACTAAAACTTGGCAGTAGATTTTTGCATGCTTTGCATATGGCTAAGAGAGTAAATGTTGAAATTAAGTGCTGTTTTATGTGTTTTTGATTAAAGGATAAGACCTTTTAGTGTTTAATGTTATGTTTGACATTTAATAGAGTTTCTGTTAAGTTAGTTTTTGTGGTTACCATTGTGCAGAAGAGTGGTGCTTCTGCTCAGGCTGTGGGAGGATACATGACAACCATGATCTGTGTTGCTTGCTTCACTCAATTGGCAATTACTGCACTCATGCCAGTGTAGTAGACTATAGTTTCTTCTGGCTTATCGTGTATGTTACATATAATAATAATAATTAAAGCTGCAAGCAGCAATGAAAGGACACTCGCACCTGGGGCCACTGCCACCCGGTAGCCTTAGGAAAACAGTGAACAGTGGGCGATATACATTTAAGCGAGTAAATACAGGAGAAATATGGAATTTTCGATGTGCCACACTTCCTGCAACCAACAGGTGGCGCTTTGACTGTAACTGAATAGTTTAGCACTTAGCCAAGTGTTGCATGATTTAATGTGTTTCTAGTATGTTTGGTACTACATGGCATATACAAATGTGTTTCTGGGAGTGAATTACAGTGTAAAGCATGCTATTTCCTGTTGCCAACAGGTGGTGCTATGAATAACTCAATATTGGCATATAGATGTCTTCAGGCCAGGACTCTTATCACACATGTGAAGTTTGGGGCAGATCGGACATTGTATGCCTGAGTTACAATAGCTTCCTCATGGCGAAACATCTAACTTTGTCAGACATCAGATTTTGTCAGGCCACCACGGACACGCCCTTCAGCAAAAACTCAAGATCTTTGCAATTTAACTTCCCTAAGGCCTTAAGATTAGACTGAGCAAATATGGTAAATATCGACCAAATATAGATGTTGATCTGGTTAAATCTCTATGAGGAGTTATCACAGTGTAAAACATGTAATTTCCTGTTGCCCACAGGTAGCACTATGACTGTAACTGAATATTGGCATGTAGATGTCTTCAGGTCAGGACTCTAATAAAACATGTGAAGTTTGGGGCAGATCAGACATTGTATGCCCAAGTTACAACAACTTCCTGTTTTACGGCGAAACATCAAATTTTGTCAGGCCTCCACGGACACGCCCTTCAGTGAAAACTCAAGATCTGTGCAATTTAACATCGCAAAGGCCTTTACATTAGACTGACCAAATATGATGTTGATCTAATTAAGGCTGTAGGAGGAGTTCGTTAAAGTACAATGACTGGAAATGGCAAAAAATGCAAACATTTTGCAGAGAAAATTCTAAATATCTCACTTCCTGTTGGTTTTCAGATTTTTTTGTAGGTATTGGCCTGTTACACGTGTCTACTGGATGTATGTGAAACGTAGCGGAAAGGGTGCTTAATTGAAATTTTGTAGGTGGCACTATCGAGCCATTTTGCCACACCTAATTCTGAAACCCATATCATACATAAATTGTCACCACTTCTGACGTGTGTGCAAAGTTTCATGAGTTTTCAACCATGTTTAGGCCCTCAAAAATGCAATTCATTTCAGAGAAGAAAAATAATTGTCCGAACAATTATAAACATAATTGTCTTTAGCATGCAAAAAAGCTTTTCCTAGTTATTATCATCTAACACAGTAACTTAAAGGGTTTGTTCACCCAAAAATGAAAATTATGTCATTAATGACTCTCCCTCATGTCGTTCCAAACCCGTAAGACCTCCGTTCATCTTCGGAACACAGTTTAAGATATTTTAGATTTAGTCCGACAGCTTTCTGTCCCTCCATTGAAAATGTATGTACGGTAGACTGTCCATGTCCAGAAAGGTAATAAAAACATCATCAAAGTAGTCCATGTGACATCAGTGGGTTAGTTAGAAGTTTTTGAAGCGTCGAAAATACATTTTGGTCCAAAAATAACAAAAACTACGACTTTATTCAGCATTGTATTCTCTTCCAGAATCCTTTCCATTGAATTGATTCCATTGAAGCCTTTCATCTGTCGACATTGGTAATGCACTTTTACATCGTTGTTTTTGGCGATTAGGACATCCGCGACATGCACACTTACACACCATTTTAAAAAATATAGCAATACCAAAATACAAACAATGTAGAATCGCTTGAATACAGCGTGCGTCTCCCTCAGACTGTAAACGAAGCTCGGGTGCACCGGATAACACGTCAGCAGCGTCTTACATCAGTAGTGTCACTGCGGAGTCGTGAACCCGGATTGACAACAGACCCGGAAGAGAATACAATGCTGAATAAAGTCGTAGTTTTTGTTATTTTTGGACCAAAATGTATTTTCGATGCTTCAAAATCTTCTAACTAACCCACTGATGTCACATGGACTACTTTGATGATGTTTTTATTACCTTTCTGGACATGGACAGTCTACCGTACAAACACTTTCAATGGAGGGACAGAAAGCTCTCGGACTAAATCTAAAATATCTTAAACTGTGTTCCGAAGATGAACGGAGGTCTTACGGGTTTGGAACGAGGGTGAGTCATTAATGACATAATTTTCATTTTTGGCTGAACTAACCCTTTAAATCTATTAAGTTGTTTCAACAAAACAATATTTGTTTAAATGAACTTGTTTTAGTCTTGTTGTATGGACATAAACTAATTGTGTGGAAAAATTTGTCCTTAATTTAGGTTCATAGAAAAGTTGTCCATAATTTAGGTTCATACAACAAACAAGTTTTTGAGTGTACAGAATCATTTCAAATGACATCTCAAAAATATTTCATCTGTTCAATCTGTTTTAGCTTGCTCCAAAGGTTTGGAAATTATTTTTCTTCGCAAAGAAATTACAAGGTAAACCAACTTATTTATGCTGACTGAAGTCAAAAATACTTTGTGCGAAATATTATCATACATTTTTCAGGTTGAATCAATGTTGTAATTTTTTCAGTGTTATAAATATGATATAACACTGCATGGGAGTTTGGTACTTTTTAGTCCTTTTTTGATAGTGTTATTTACTAAATTAGCCCAATTCCATTAACACAGAGAAATGTGTAAGTACACTGTATCATTTATGTCCTTATTATTAAATTGAGCTGTCAAAATGTCTTTCTTTCTGTTATAAATTTGTCAAACCATAAATATACAGACGTTTCTTTTGCTTGTCACATAACAAGACGCAGAATATTAATTCCATATGCTTGTAAGAGTTTGTGCCAGTGGATGTTCCTTTGCTTTTCTTGCCTTTAAAACACTAAATTCTTATAGGAATTCTTAATAGTTATTGATCCCATTCCTGTAAGATTCTGTAAGACTGAAAAAAAAAAGAAAAAAAAAGTGGCTAGGGGGTACCAAACAATTCAGCAGCTGAAATCAGGAAATGCCTAGGCCTGTCTTCCAGAGACTAAGAACTAAACCAGACCACACACTCTCAAACACTTCAGCAGACGTTACTAGAGTGCACTGGACAATACTAGACTCTGGTTCTGGTCCAGAAGAACATGGAAAGAGAAAGATGTGGACCAGTAAATGACAAGATTTGGGGAAATGTGCCATCTTTTTATTGCCAAACCTTTGCTGTTTAGTACGTCAAAAGATCAGATGGCAGTAACAACAAACATGCCAGAACATAAATAAAGAGCCTATTTTAATTCCAATCAGTTAAAATGTGTACTTGTTCAATTCTTGTGTGGGTGAAAATGTCCAGAAAATGGGACTAAATAATATCTATTATACTCTAAAATACAGGGGTAGAGTTTAGTTGTTTGGTGTAAAATCTAGTTTTGTGAATGCGGCAACAAAACACTTCCAAGTAATGTAAGCTGTTGTTTTGAGCTGTGGACAGAGAATAGTCAGTCTGATATCAAACAGGAATACAGTGAACTGGATTTCCAAAAGTACAGGGAACGGCCTCTCCTTCTTTCGCATTAGTCTACAGATGCTGATGTCAGAATATGTTGCAGAAAAGTCAACAAACAAAATAGCATAATAACATATACTCTTACTATTTCTGCCATATAAAGATAGTAGTCTATAGTGATTATAATTAACTTAATTTAAGAACAACTGAAGTTAATGGGAGGTCTTCATAAAAAAATATAGGCTACTAGTTTATGTGTGCGTATGTAAAGATGAATTTGAATGTGAGTAATGATGATTCATAAGTGTAACCTCGGTTCATCTCTGCTTTGACATCAGCTCTCCTGTCTGGAGCACACTTTCACTCACATCACTGGGGTCTGTCAGATTTTTTAATGTTTTTGAAAGAAGTCACTAATTCTTACCAAAGATGCATTTATTTGATTAAAGGGGTGGTTGATTATGATAGTGTGACGTTAGTGTGTAATGTTGCTGTTTGAGCATAAACAGTATCTGCAAAGTTACGATGCTCAAAGTTCAATTCAAAGGGAGATTTTTTCTTTTAAAGAATTCTAAGGACTACAACAAACGGCTAGTAGGGACAACAACGAGCTTCTTCCCGGGTTTGTGACATCACTAACCCTAAAATTTACATAAACCCCGTCCCAGAGAACATGCAACAAAGGGGTGAGGCCATGTTATTGCAATACAGTACGTATAGGGGAGAACGGGGACGAAAGTAGTTTTTCTCAGAGCTCTGACTACATTTGCATTCCAATTTATGACAGCACGTTCACCACGCAACCCTTGACGGAGCTGCGAAATATCATGTGATTTCGTAATTGTTTCCCACGGTTAGGTCTGGAAAGCAGTTTTCGAGAAATTTCTGAAGTGGTACTTTTTTTTTCTAATTACAAGAATGTTTCTCATTTCACGTGTCACAATAATGATCAATCTACAGGTTATTTAGTGCTGTAACACATCCTGAAGTTTGCCTTGTCAGAATTTTTCAGTATGAAAGTAAATCGGGTTTAAATATCCGGAGTTCCTGTCGGGACGAATGTAACACTTGTTACTTTTGTCCCACTGCTAATGTGGTGGCTTTCTCTGCGTTGCAGCATTTATTAAAACATGTTTATGTCATATTATACTAGCAGAATATGCCAAGAGTGAGGGTCAGAAAGACAGACAGAGGTCTGATTCAGCCAGATGTTTATGAGAGGGCGTTTCTGGACATATCTGTTGCTGATTTCTGTATGTCCCCATTTATTCACTCAATCTGTTTACATTTACCACAGTCACATTTAGTTTTTAGCCATACTTTAGCTTTTCCACATCCACCTATGAATTTGCAGTGTTTCCATTCAGATGTTTTTATGCATATTTTGAATTTATGCATAAAAATAGCTGGATTGGAAACATGACTGCTGTTACATTATGATGAGAATTTATGTTATGCTAATTTAATTTAATTTTCATATTGTTCATACTGTTGAAAAAAAAAAATATATATATATATATATATTCTTTTGGCAATGTCAATTTATTTTATAAAACATTTTTTCAACAGTTTGAACAATATGAAAATTATATATATATATATAATGTATGTATATTCTAAACAATTCAAGTTTGTACTGTCGGGTTACTTTTGAAACATTTGATGAAACTGAAATTTAATGTTTTTTGCAAAGATAAAGGACAAAATATGTTTGCAGTTACATATTAACAAGATCATAGTCAGGTATATTTAATAAAAACAAGACTAACACAAAAAAATCTAGCTTGTGTTACTTTCGTCCCAACTGACCGGATCGAAAGTAACAATGTGCAATTTATGTTCAAAGTGAAATTATACTGAAGCTGTTCTACATTTGTACAAAATACCACCTGGTATTGATAGACCACACTTGTGCGTTAATGACCACAGCAAAAAATATATCGCTGTCTAAAACATTATCTTTTAAAATTACATTTTTGTGAAAAATGGTACTTTCGTCCCTGCTCTCCCCTAAAACAAATGCAATAGCATGTCATAAAAGCAACATAAGTTATAACCATAATTAAAGTATTTACTCCTTCTGGAACGAACGCAGCGCCAGTTCTGTTTTTTTCGTAAGTAGAATACAGAAGATGTAGGACATACAGAGTAAGCTTTTTGAAGAATACATAAGTGCGGTTTTGGTGGAAGCATGTGCAAGCCGATAATTTGTGTTTATAAAGCATATACAGTTGTATTTTTTTCGAAAATGACCAATCGTTTCGCTAGATAAGACCCTTATTCCTCGTCTGGTATCGTTTAAAGCCCTTTGAAGCTGCACTGAAACTGTAATTTTGACCTTCAACCGTCTGGAGGCCATTGAAGTCCACTATAAGGAGAATAATCCTGGAATGTTTTCATCAAAAACCTTAATTTCTTTTCGACTGAAGAAAGAAAGACATGAACATCTTGGATGACATGGGGGTGAGTAAATTATCAGGAAAATTTTATTTGAAAGTGGACTAATCCTTTAATTTTGATTATTCTTCAGTGGATGCTGGTTCATGAAGCTGCTCACAGCAGGGAGAGAGGAACACTCGTTGACTAAGTGAAAGACAGAATATTATTTCAGTCCTGCATAAACAAAACATAACTAATTACCCTCAAATGAAATTTAGAAAAACTGCCTCTTTGTTTTCTTCTCAGACATCAGACATAGTCTCCAGCCAGGATACACCCTACACAAATCACACTATTAAGCACACTGTCTCCTTATTAGGAAACAGACGATTGTTCTGAGCGCCCTTTTGGAGGCATGACGTTCTAAATATGTATTCTTTTCAAGGGAAGTAGACTCAGAAATGTGTTTATGGAACATTCAAATAGTAAATTGTCTAGTCAAGTGGGCACTCAAAAATAACAAGATGGCTACAATAGCATACAAGAAGCCACCTTTCCTAAAATAAGTTTCTCAGGCTTCAGAGAAAATAGAAATACCTCTGTCAAGTGTTCTGATATTCTGACTGTCTGTTGGATTGTTGAAGTACTGCTGAAGTCATCTTCGACACTCAGATCTTCTGCTCCTCTTCAATAAAACACAAGGTTTTGTTTCACAAATAAATAATAAATATATATTTTTTCATCAGCTTAAGGTGGGTTGGCCCTCATGGGGACAATGGAAAATGTATACTATAATGAAAAGATGCACTTTATGCACCTTTAAAAGCAACTGCCATGAAATTGGCATAATTGTTGTACTACCTTAAAGACAACTTCAAACAAGTTGGAGGTGTATTATTGTCAGAATTATTATTTCAGTATTATTTATATACTATTATAGAATCTATTGATACATTGAATTAGCTGTTATGTTGAAATTTTCAGTGTTCATTTTCATTTTAGTTCAAGTTTTATTAATTTTGTTATGTGATTTTGTCAGTTTAATTCATTTTTTCTTTATATATATATATATATATATATATATATATATATATACAGTCAAACCAAAAATCATTCAGACACTAGATATAATTTTTTATATATTTTTTTTTATAGTGGGTGCAGGACACTATAGTTCATTTATGTAAGTGAGGATAGCAAAATAAAGTAAACTGTGACATATTATACCCAAACATTCTTCATACAGTGGACAACCAGTAAAACTGATAAACATTTTGACCTGACCATGTTTATCTGACATAATTAAGATTAATTTTTTTTCTGACACAGTTTAACTCTGAGATCTTGTCATATTTTATTACAATTTTATCTATAGTGAATAAACTGTATTAATGAATGAAATGTTAAAGGTGTCTGAATATAGTATATATAGTATATAATGTTAAAGGTGTCTGAATATAGTATATATATATATATGCATAAAGTGCATATATATATATATATATATAATATATACACACACACACCGATCAGGCATAACATTATGAGCACTCACTGATTATCTCTTCATCACAGCACCTGTTAGTGGGTGGATATATTAGGCAGCAAGTGAACATTTTGTCCTCAAAGTTGATGTGTTAGAAGCAGGAAAAATGGGCAAGCGTAAGGATTTGAGCGGGCCAAATTGTGATGCTAGACGACTGGGTCAGAGAGCAAAACTGCAGCTCTTGTGGGGTGTTCCCGGTCTGCAGCGGTCAGTATCTATCAAAAGTGCTCCAAGGAAGGAACAGTGGTGAACCGGCGACAGGGTCATGGGCGGCCAAGGCTCATTGACGTGGGGAGCGAAGGCTGGCCGGTGTGGTCCGATCCAACAGAGAGCTACTGTAGCTCAAATTGCTCAAGAAGTTAATGCTGGTTCTGATAGAAAGGTGTCAGAATACACAGAGCATCAGTTTGTTGCGTATGAGGCTGCATAGCTGCAGACAAGCCTGGGTGCACATGCTGACCCCTGTCCACCGCTGAAAGAGCCAACAGTGGGCACTTGAGCATCAGAACTGGACCACGGAGCAATGGAAGAAGGTGGCCTGGTCTGATGAATCATGTTTTCTTTTACATAATGTGGATGGCATTGTTGCAGACCATGTACACTCTTTCATGGAAACGGTATTCCCTGGTGGCTGTGGTCTCTTTAGCAGGATAATGTGCCCTGCCACAAAGCAAAAATGGTTCAGGAGCACAACAACGAGTTTGAGGGATTGACTTGGCCTCCAAATTCTCCAGATCTCAATCCAATCAAGCATCTGTGGGATGTGCTGAACAAACAAGTCCAAATATCTTGGTGCAGATACCACAGTACACCTTCAGGGTTCTAGTAGTGTCCATGACTCAACGAGTCAGGGCTGTTTTGGCAGCAAAAGGGGGACCAACACAATATTAGACAGGTGGCCATAATGTTATGCATGATATACATATATAATATAGCTTTAGTTTATTTTTATTTCAGTTTTAGTCATTTCGGTACTTCAACTTAAATGGTTTATTTCAGTTATTTAAACTTAATCAGTTTATTTCAAGTCGACATTTCACATTTTCATTTAAGTTTTTTCATTTTAGCTAACAGTAACAACACTGATTATAGTTTACCTGCTTTTAAGCAAGAAAATAAACTGATGCTATAGTTGTTAACATTTTAGGGGTTTTTTAACTGTTCATAGGTATCAATAATAAACCATTAAACAAAATAAAGATCCTAATTTGAACATATGGGAAACTTCAAGAAAAACAGAAAAACTGCTATCCAGCTGAAATACTCTTGTTCTGAATAGTTGCAGCACACTGCTTTTGTTTAAGCTTAAGAAATATTTTAAAGCAAGTTTTATCAAAACTAAACAAGTTGAATCAGCTCATGGAGGTATTAATGCTAATACCTCCCAGTTGAGCAGCAGAGATGTGAACTACATTGACCCATAAGTCACCCATAAGAAAAGGACATGATCCTCAGCATTACTATAAACCACAGTGTCCAAAGATGCTTTCTATCTAAAGTAACAGTACACTATTTTTAAACACAGTTCCTCTGGCACAACCTTAAGATAAGTGCCTCTCTCAAGGGAAAAATGGTTTGAAGTTGAACAGGGATTACCATTAGGATATTATAAGAGCTGGTGTTGATTTAGCTCCAAGTTAGAATGTTTCTTAGAAATGCAAGTTTAAGTTCTGGGAATCAATGGCTTGGACTGTAAAATCTTACAGACATCAGACTGCTCGTGTCATGTCATAACTAGACTTTCTGGTGAAAATGACAGGCTTCTCTTTGGTGATGTATGTAGGAATTTTCTAATCATTCATTCTGCTAAAACTCCACCCCTGAAAGCTTGTTGGTTAGTTTCATGCTTTCATCTGTGTCCATTGTTAAAAATCCATTTTAGTCAGATGTATGTCACCATGTCGCTACACCAACAACTTTTATTCCTTTTCATACAAATTATGATGACAGGGGCAGACTTATTTTCACACAATTCCTTACACAACTATGCAATGATTTCAAAATACTTGTCATAGCACATGATCTGTAATTTTCATGTGATTTGTAAAGTTTCACGTTTGTGTCACATAACCAACAACCAATGGCTTTGTGACATAGTAAACTTGCTTAGTAGCTCACCTGATACAGCACAGCGATATGAGTCCCATGAAACATGACTCCTGATAAAAGTAGATGCAATCTAAAATGACATGGTTGCTTTATCTCATGTGTATTTTTATTAAGACTCTCGGTTAGGTTTAGAGTATAGGGTTTAGTGTTGGTGGTATATTAGTTTCAAATGCGATAGAGCATTAACCTTTAGCGCCACTCACCAGACATTTCATTGCTGAACTGCTGCGATATGTAAAACAGCCAACATAATAAAAGTGCAGACATTTCACTGTGAAAGAGTCGCGAAACGTGCAAGAAGGAGCATAATATCATTTTGCAGAAATGTCGCAACAAGCACATTTTTCCAGTGAACATATAGCTTGGAGGTTTCAATAGGAAATGGTTATTTCACCCAAAAATTTAAATTCTCTCATTAATTACTCACCCTCATGTTGTTCCACACCCGTAAGATCTTCATTCATCTTCAGAACACAAATTAAGATATTTTTGATAAAATCTGATGGCTCAGCGAGGCCTGCATTGCCAGCAAGATAATTAACACTTTCAGATGCCCAGAAAGCAACTAAAGACATATTTATAACATTTCATGTGACAGTGGTTCAACCTTAATGTTATGAAGCGACGAGAATACTTTTTGTGCGCAAAAACAAAATTACAACTTTATTCAACAATATCTAGTGATGGGCGATTTCAAAACACTGCTCCATGAAGCTTCGAAGCTTTACAAATCTTTTGTTTCGAATCAGTGGTTCGGACTGTGTTTCAAACTGCCAAAGTCACGTGATTTCAGTAAACGAGGCTTCGTTGCATTATAAGTGTTTCGAAATGTTTCGAAATTTCAGTGGTTCACCACTGGGGGGCGGTTTGATACGCGCTCCAAACCACTGATTCAAAACAAAAGATTCGTAAAGCTTCGAAGCTTCATGAAGCAGTGTTTTAAAATCGCCCATTACTAGATATTTTTGATCAATTCAACAGTTGAGTAAAAAATTTTGGCGCTCAAAAAGTATTCTCATCGCTTCATAACATTAAGGTTGAACCACTGTAGTCACATGAACTGTTTTATATATGTCTTTAGTAGCTTTCTGGGCATCTGAAAGTGTTAATTATCTTGCTGTCAATGGAGGCCTCACTGAGCCATTGGATTTTATCAAAAATATCTTAATTTGTGTTCCGAAGATGAACGAAGGTCTTACGAGTGTAAAACTTTAATTTTTGGGTGAACTAACCCTTTAATTAGCCAATAGGGTTTAGAAACATCATAGCCATGAATTACTTACTATTTGGTTGCAGGCATTATTATGGGGTGAGACATTCTCATTTGAGGAGTGCAGCATTAATAAATGAATCAATACTTTTTTATCAGTTTTTTAGAGGACAAAGATTGTAATTTCTATGTGACCTTTCTTGAGGTTCAGCTTTTAGAAGTGCACTAGACTTTAATGTGAATATACATGGACTTAAAGCCACAAAACTCTGATTTAGGTTTCATTGAAACTTCATTCTAGTACAATTATGATACAGTTCACAAGTTGATTCCTCTGAAAAGTGTAAACACTTTTGCTCTGTGGTACTGCAAAACATTGATCTCACCTAATCCGACACAGAAACACTGGCAACCAGTGGTGTGAGTTTGGAGCAAGACTATCAGTTTGACTAATGGCACATTGGTTTGGGAAACGTAAGTTATTTTTGCAATTGTGTTTGGTGACTCCAGTGTCCCAGAAATGACACACCTCACTTTTAAATACCACGATCAGCCCAAAACTCGCACGTACAAATAGATGAATATGTTCTATAGTCTATTGTTTGAGAAATCTGCTCTCAAAATACAGCTCCATCCCAAGCTAAGCAAGGGGATCATGCAGTGAGATCCAACTCAAATGACTGTACAAAGGGTGGACGTTTCTCTTTATCTGCAGAGTCAGAGGAAGTTGAGGTGCTAAAAGCAGGACAAAATCAATCACTCTGCTGCTCTTGGCTTGTCTTCTTCTTCTGTTACTTCTGATGGGCAGAACTGTTTTAGGTTACCTCACAGATCTGGGCTTGTGTTTAGTGGCCTTGTTCACTACACATTAAACAACAGTATAAAACTCATAGAAAATGAACAAATGCCTCTTAAATTAAACATAACCACCCTGATGTTTATCAGCTATATTATGATTGGCTCAATTTCAGAACATTGCTTATTTTTGCAGTTAGGGATGGGAGTGTAACATAAGAGCTCTGTGCTGATCGTGTTTATGAATTGCAAATGCATGAAACATTCATGAGACATGCATGAATAAGTTGTTTCATACTGCACTCTTTAACACAATGCATCTCTGAGGCTCCCAAGGGGAGTTTAAGAGGCTTTTAAACATCATGAAGATGTGGAGACTGTAAAAACTCTCGACGGATATTAACACACCCTGTCCACATCAATCAACTGATTAAAAGCAGGCTTCCTTGTAAGTGGGTAGGCTACTATAAATTATTTGGGTTTAATATAACAGAATATCAATGAATATTCAAATAATTTCATTTCATTTTAAAGCTGATGTAAAATGAACTTAAACTTAAGTGATAAAATTGAGTTTTTTATTACACAATTTAAAAATATCAAATAAATGATATATGATTTAAAAAAAAAAAAAAAAAAAGTGTCCTATATTAATGCCCAGGATTAATGCTGACTCTTATTGATCATATAGGCATTAAATTCACTCTCATTGATTGTACAAATGGCCATCTTCCATTGAACAGAAGTTATTAAAGTGAAGTATTGGCATTGTATGTAAAAGCACACTATTACATAAAAAAAACATGGGGCCTCGTTTATAAAATGTGTGCACGCACAGATTTGATCTTAGAGTGTTTGTACGCTAAAATCCATGCCAACGTTCTTATTTATAAAATGGTCTTTGAAGTGGAAAAGTGCTTAATGCCATGTCAGGGTCTAAGCAGACATACACACTTTTCCTTGTGGCAGAGTTGGAGTACTGCAGGTGTTTGGAAAACTCAGCAATTTTTGCCACTTGCCATTTTCAAGTTAAGCATTTCACTTATGCTATTTTATATTAATTAGACTGTGTTTACAAGGCGGAGATCTGAAACCATTCAGCTGTGCACAATTTCAAGACCATTTGTGAATTATAAATTTTACTTCTGGAAGACTCTGAATCACATGTGCACACATTTGAGAAATGATTGTAAGATCAAATGTAGGAAGGTTTCTGCGCAACATTTTATAAATTAGGCCCATGGAATCTGAGTTTAAAGAGGCCTGTAACTCTAAGTGTCTGTGTCCTGAAGGGACGTCCATGGAGAATACTGTACAAGTTCAGGTGAAAATTGTGTTATCTTTGGCAGACTGTCATAAACATCTCTGGGCAGATATTGTTTTATCCAGATAGTGATGATGGTAGTGATGGATAAGATGTGTTGAGGTACTTAATGACTCATTTGGGCTTTTCTATGAACGATTAATGTAATGGGTCCGGAATTCACACCACAGCAGCACATGCACAATTACACGGTTCACTAACAAAATCTATGCAAACTAAGGTTACATTCACAATTCTATTGCCAGTCGCTTCTGTTCATACACAGTTTTCGAGAGTGACAATTGCATTCTACAAAAAAAAAAAGAAGACAGAACTGATTTTTGAAAGCAAGTTTGGCAGGTTTACACATATGATATGGCGGTGAACGTGATTTCACCAAGTACAACATATTCCTAGATTATCATCTTTGTTGATCCTGAAACAACATTTAATCAACCAATCAGATTTGAGTTTACAGTTTATGTCAAATTTAGGCTTACAACCAGGGTTAGATGACAAATTAAAGGCGTTATATAGTGCACTGAATCATTCTCTTAATGCTGAAAACAATGGAACCACTTGGGAGAGAACTGTCAGGAAACGTATTTCTTAGCACAAAAGAGGACAGTGGTACAAGATGATTACCAAATCATTGTTTTAAGTGTGAAAAATTCAAAAACAATGGACTTGGACTTGCCCCTGAAATAATCAGGCCTTCATTTTAAGCTTTCATTTAGTGATGAGGGATTTTTTTTTTTTTTGGCTAGAAAAGAGCAGGAAAAATACCAAGAGAATGTCTCAGAGCCAGCAAAGGCTATGAAAAGAGTGACTGTTTATCTCACAGAGTAAGATGCAGCCTGCAGAAATTACATGCATGGTTGTTGTTCTCACTGGAACTACCTACTGTAGCCAAAGCACAATAAAGTCAGTTAGCCATTTCCAAAAGCCCATTTTTACAAAATATAGATTCTGGGAATCAATACTCTGGTCTCATGAGACCAAATCCATCAATTTGGATCTAACAGCATCCAAAAATATAATGGTGTTGCTAGAGGAGGAGTACAGTGAGAAGTGCCTGGTTCCCACAGTAAAGTTCAGTGGTAGTAAAGCTCTTATATAGGGATGTATAAGTGCTTAAGGTGTGAGGGAGTTGTGCTTTATCAATGCTGTCATTAATTCCAACACCATTGTGTAATTTACTACACAAACGTGAAACATTGCAAATATCGGGGGGTTACGTGGGTTTCTCCATCGGCCCAAATCGCATTCTGGGGGAACGCGGGGGCACCGCGATGCAACCGCAAAGGGCACTTTCACTTTCACAATCAGAGGGGCAGGGGCTCATCTCAAACGATGAGATTTCTCAAATCTCAACGATTTCTTTCTAAAAAAAAAAGTCTATTGCTTATATATGTTCAGAAGGTCTTCCAGGTTTGTGGAATTGTATGGAATTGCAAATAACCAGCCACTAGTCATGTGAATATCACTGAAAACTGAGACCCACACAGCAGTTGATGACTGGATTTACATATATATTTTTTCTTTTTTATTAAGTGTTTTATTTTGATTGCTTTTTATTTTAAAATTATTTATTTTAAATGTTAAACTTGTATGATTTAATTACGTAATAGCTTTTCATTACACTCACAAACCCCCTGAGGTTCCAAACCCCAGTTTGGGAAACACTGTAATATTTAATACACTTCATGTTGTTGATAAAGAATGGAATATATATTATTTTTCTTTATATTTTATATCAATATGGTACACAATTATCCTATTCAATGTGATAAATGAGTTTAGTCAAAAGTAATCTAAAAGTAATCAAAAAGTAGTCCGATTACATTACCTTAAACATGTAATGTAATGGATTACGTTACTAATTAATTTTTTCATGTAATTTGGAATCAGTAACTGATTACAATTTGTAAGTAATCTATCTAGCTCTGTCCACAAGTTACCTAAAACAAAGGTTTTAAGCTTTGCCAGGTATTGTCTGTAGTAAATGTAAATACAGTTCATGATGATCCTGGGATGTTCTGTCCCACTTTAGCAGAAATTATGCAGATGAATTTGTCAATCTCCTGATGGCAAAAGAAACTCGACCAAGATTGTCTGTAAGTGGCTCTTGCCAACACCGAATGCACGGATTCAGATAAATAAGATCAATTTATAGAGATACCTCAAAGGCATCGTGTAAGATGAGTAAAGCATTGTTAACATTAGTTAACAACATTAGTTAACATGAACTAATAATGAACAATACTTCTCCAGCATTTATTAATCTTAGTTAATCTCAAGGTTTACTAATACATTTTTAAGATAAAAAGTTGTTTTTGTAGTTAATGCATAGTAAACTAACATGAACATGTTTTATTAACTAACGTTAACAAAGGTTAATAAATGCTGTAAAAATATATTGTTAAATTTTAATTCATAATGCTTTAACTAATGTTAACAATTAGACCTTATTGTAAAGTGTTACTGAAAATGCATTACAAAAAGTCAATATAGAAGTCAGTTTACTTTATATCATTGAATAAGCTTATCACTGATCTACAGTCCACAGTGATTTATTTTGCAATTGCATTATCTGTTTTTTTAATTGTTGATTTGTGTTGCTTTTTTTTCCCCTTCAGTTTTACACACCATGATCACTTCTTTTTTAAGATGCTCTGACAAGTTAAACATCCAAACGTCAAAAATGAAAACATTTGAAAAACATTTTGAAACCCCTGGGTTCAATTCCATCACATTGCACTACATCCAAATCCTTATGTATTCTGGGTCCCACTTTATATTAGGTGTCTTTAACTACTATGTACTATAATTTAAATTAATAATCTGATACAATGCAATTATTGTGTGCATACATGTTTTCTCTTTGTACCTCTATGTAAAAAAAAAAAAAAAAAAAATACTTACATGTATTTAAATCTGTAATTAATTTCTGTAATTACATCTATAATTACACTGGTGACCCTTCCCTTACACCTTAACCCACCCTTAAACCTACCCATACAACTAAACCCATCCCTAACCTTACCTTTATCCTAGCACATTGCAGCAAAAGTGTTTTGCAATACAATATGAACACAATATTTACATTTTTGACAACATAAAACGCCTAATATAAAGTATTCTGTTCTGTCTGCTCACAACAATTGTGGTTTTGTGTGCTATTTTTTTGCATGTTTTTTTTTTTTTAATAATTAATTGTACTAATCAAATTGTTGCACAGACCTCAGACTAAATTACATTTTGTCATTTTTCATTGCATTTTAGATGTTTGTCCATTATTTGAGCGTTTGAGAAAACCTCAGTTGTTAAGCTGTAGTTAAGCTGAACAGGATGTGTTCTTACCGTCTGCCCGGCTTATCCAGACTCCACAGCGTGTCTGTTCAGCTGACCTCTGGGTAAAAATGGCATTGATCAATATTCCAACCCTTTTCCTTTAGAATAGTGCTTTAGTTTCTCTCTTTATAATATGGATGAATCCTGCGCAGAGTTTATGAAAAATTGGGGGCTCGTCCAGGATACGCACTGCATTCCTCAGTTACGGGATCCTCTAGAAATCCAGGGATGCCGAAGGTTTAAACAATATCTGAATATCCTCATTCTGCTTTAAGACATTTGCAGGCTAAACTTTGGAGACAAAATGGGAAAAAGAAGAAAATGTCCTCACAATCTGTGCTGTAAATAATGAGTGCAACTCATGAACTGTGTTTTGCTTAATATGTAAGCCAATGTCCTGCAAAAATCAGTTTCTTTAGTAATGAGTTGTCATATTTGACTTTCTTATTTGCATAAATTGGAAAAGAAAAAGAAGAAAATATGGAATAATGTCCTCACAATCTGTACTGTGATGAGTAACCAGCCTCAAATAATGAGCGCTGCGAATAGAAACCCATTAGCTGCTCTCCCAGCCAACATTACACTTCCACACAAAAACGAGTAATTAAAGGATATGCCAACCATCTGTCACTCAAAACACCTGCAAACTATTACTCATACGAAATACATATATTTGAAGAATTTGGAAGCGCTTGTTCACCTGTTTACAAAAGGAGATGTTCATGTGCAGTTCTTTAAATGTTTACTGTGCAGGTTCTTGTCTTACATCCTTTATATACACAACTCCGAAAGAAGTAATCACTTCGAAAACAGCTTCAAAAAGATGTTTATCCAACAGATTCCTCTGTAATGATTCATAAATGCGAGAAAAAGCTGACTGCAAGTTCCTACAGAAGCCAAAATCCCATCATGCTCTCTCTGAGAGAGGCGCATACATGTTGCCGTGAAGCCAGATCTGTCCTTCTGCGTGAACACGTCCGAATCTGTATTCCATCACTTTTGCTGCTGTCACCCAAAGCTGAGTTTTCAAATACTTGACATCGGCCCCACGCCTCATTACAGATGGAGATTACGATCCCAGAGTCAGGTACCTGTCCAACGTGTCCTGTGCTCTCGCCGAGAGTACACGGCACCTTCTCCCTGATCCTTTCCACACCAGAGGATTAGAAGCCTTTGGCAGCTGCTACCTGGTGCGCCACGTAATGAAGCAGCCCTGACAACTGAACTGAATTCAACAGACACAGTTTTTGTTTCCACTCCACAAGATGAGCGTGTCTGACAGTGAGAGCAGCACTGTGGCATTAGAGATGAGTTTGGTGTACTGCTGGAGAGCTGGAGAAAGGGGTGGCTGACTAGAGGAGAGGGAGGGAGGGAGGGAAGGAGGGAGGGTTGTACGGTGGGGGCATTGTGAGGGTGGATGGCATGTGCTTCATCCCTCGGTTACCTTCCCCTCCTTATATCCACGCACGAGCTCCACCCCCTGTCCATTGTGGACATTTACCTTTAGCTTGGTTTTCGGTGTATGCTAGAGATGTAAACAAAGTCCTGCCAAAATCGTACTATTTCATAGTGAAATTAGAGTGCTTGCAATGTGGCACTGTGTTGTTATTCCTAAAACATTGTGGTTAGAGTTTGTTTTAAACCCCTAACCAGAAGTATTTAATTTCAGTATATTCAGCCTAAACTTTATACTTTCAAAATGTACTTTTTCACTTTTTTTTTTTTTAAAGGTGCAATATGTAAGAATTTTGCAGTAAAATATCCAAAAACCACTAGGCCAGTGTTACATATTTTGTTTACTTGAGTACTTACAATATCCCAAATGTTTGCAGCTATTTGAAAATCGTGAAAAAAATTGCAATTTTAACCAAGGCTCTGGGACGTGTGAGGAGTCGCCTGTCAATTGCGTCATACTCGCGTTACCCTCGGTTACTGGTTTTATTTTGTAGAAACCATGGAAACACCAAAGACACTTTAATATTTACATGTTTTAATAGACAAGGGAACAACTGTTTTGATATATTTATAGGCAGAAAACTAAATATTGTTAACACGTTTAGTCTTGTTTAAATCTAATTTTCTTGATTTTTTTGCGAGTACCATGCTTTACATGCCTCAGAGAAAAACACTATTTTGTGAAGTAGCTAACATAGCATAATCAGATGCAGCTTTATTTTTAGTAACAGTAATACAGCATTTTTCTATCATACAATACGTTTTAAAATTATTTTCATGCCATTTATCAACACAAGCCATCAAGTATTTAATATGATATTCTAAAATCGATCTATCTTACTGCAGTGTGTAACAGTGTCTCACAGCAGCTGCCGAGCGAACGCACAGAGTAACGTTATAACATCATTTTCAACACACTCAAATATATCTAATATGATATAACTTACAGAGCTGCGTTACCTCATGCCTCATACTCATGACCGGAAAAGCGGAAGCGGCGCCGGTGACTGTGTCATAATAAAAGTCCCGCTGCTCGTGAGGCGTGTGTTGCGCAATCTCTCCAGCGGCCTCGTTCAGCTCCAACAACACTCGGTCCTGCTCTGCTTCATACTACAGCAATGATCGCATCCATGAACATGATTTCTTCCCGAGTTCTATACCGATTATGTACTACCGGCCGTTGAGGTGAATACAACATGTCCCATGATACGCCTTTGTTTTGAATAGGCCGCTAGCGGACAGAAAATGTTACATATTGCAGCTTTAAGACATAATATTAAAGATTTTTATTGACTTGCATCACATGACATCACAATATTTGCATTAAAAATGGCATTTGGTCTTGGTGTGTCAAAATGAACTCTCTCTTTGAATGCATATGCAAATTTTAATGTTAATGAATGTTATAGCAAGAGTGCAAACTGTAAAAAGTCCAAGTTTACACTTTGTATTATTATATTGAGATTTTAAAAATGATCCACTTACTTATTGCATTTTATTTCAACAGTGTTTAAATAAAGCTATTTGTGGTATTAAAGGGTTAGTTCACCCAAAAATGAAAATTCTGTCATTAATTAATCTCACCCTCATATCGTTCCAAACCTGTAAGACCTTTGTTCATCTTCAGAACACAAATTAAGATATTTTTGATGAAATCCGGGAGCTGTCTAACTCATCTATAGACAGCAATTTAATCAACACTTTCAAGGTCCACAAAGGTAGTAAAGACATTGTTAAAATAGTCCACGTGACTGCAGTGTTTCAACCTTAATTTTATGGAGTGATGAGAATACTTTTTGTGCGCAAAAGCAAAACAAAAATAACCGCTTTATTCAACAATATGTGGTAACAACAATAATAAACCACAACAATAAAGTGGTAATTAAAAGGAGTCAGAAACATCTCAGATTTCATCAAAAATATCTTAATTTGTGTTCTGAAGATGAACGAAGGTCTTACAGGTTTGGAACAACATGATAGTGAGTAATTAATGGCAGAAATGTCATTTTTGGGTGAACTAACCCTTTAACTCCAATGTGTCGAACATGTGCACTTCCATCGTGACAACTCCAATAAATTAAACTATTATTAGGTATTATATTGGAATTAGATATTTATGGTATATGGAGACATGTTGGGTAACATGTTGTAATGCAGTCATCTGATCAGCATGAAACAACAACAAAAAAGAACACTTTTATGAGAGCAATGCAGGATTTACACAGTGTGAGTATTTTATAAATGTAACTAATCTCTAAATAGCTCAAAATTACTCCCCATTTCATTTGTCATATTACATGCTTAAACCAAGGTTTAAAACATTATTGCTTTGAGCAGTATTTAAAGATCTTTTCAATTGATCTCATTTACAGTCACATTTATTCATTTAGCAAATATTTTTATCCAACAACTTCTCATTTTATATATATTATGCATCGGGAAATGAGTGTTTAAATTCATTGATCTGGAACCTGTGAGAATAATATTTCATCTTGTGTATCCTTATTTTTCAACACAGAAGAAATTTCATGAGAATGTGCCAGAATTCCGATTCATCGGCTGCTATAAATAACTAGAAGAATAACAAAGTGCAGTAAAAGGTAAAACTATTTGCGCTACAAACCAGAGTGTTTATGCTTAGGATATTAAGTTAAAATAATATGATAACAAATACCAATGTGTATTCGAGTGAAAAATGTCTGCACCCACTTTTATATTAAAAATAAGGTGGATATGATGGGGTCCAAAATAGACCCTATAAATCTAGGATTCAAAATAAAAATTTAAACTTAAAAAAAAAAAAAAAAGATTTTAAATAGTCTATACAGATTTAAGATTTCTAGGTTACTATTTAAACAAACAAAAACTTAACTAATCAAAAAAATCTTCATAGAAACAGCTTCAATATAAGCATTAATGGCATGGAATCAATCTGCATACTTTTTCCCACATTTTTTTCTGCTTACTGGAGAGAAAAATGTGCTCAGCGAAAATAGTAGGGTTTTACTGGTAGACGAAAGCATTATCACAAAAAAAAATTAAAGATTAAATAAACAAGCACACAAAGGAGTTAAGGATGTCTAATTAGGGGCGTTGCAATTGTGTGGATATATGCTAAGCTTTCTGAAGCCACAAAATGTTCTGCAGGACGACGAGAAAACCTCAGGATGTCAAAGTGAATGACAGCCTTGAACTTTGACACAGAGGGACAGACAAAACTCTAAAATGCTTAAGTGTTATGCTATAAGACACTATAGACAAGGTATATAGCTGGATTAAATCACCTCTCTCTCCCAGACGAGTCTTGATTCAACATGTTTAGGTCATTATTTATCAAATACAATCTATACAGAAAGTGATGGTTGTTTATGACAGTTCCCATAGAAACTAATTTTGCCTGATGACTGATCTCTGGGGAGTGGCATTAAACCATTTTGGTAGGCACAGTCCATTGTGAGAACTGTCCATTCATAAATTCTTTTAAAATCATGGGATGGTTGTGGTACTGGGAGTGCTGTGTGTTCAGGAACATCACTGGCCTATTCAGAGTTGAACACACAACGTGAATCGCACACACCAGGAGCCACAGATGTTTTCGTGACTTACTAAAGAATCCCTTTTTAGCCAATTTTATTTTGTATTTTATTGGTCTAAAAAGTTTTAGAATTAAAGGAACAGTCCACCCCGAAACAAAAATTCTGCCATCATTTACTCACCCTCATGTCGTGTAAAACCCATATGATTTCCTTAGGGTGGCTGTCGGGCTCCATAAAGATTTGATGATATTCCAAATCTTCTGAAGTCATATGATAGCTTTGTGTTGTGAAGCAGATGGAAATGTACACGTGTTAAGACGTGTTGCACCGGTTTCCGATGGTCACGGATCACTGACGTCAAACCTGGCGTGCCATCTGAATGTACATGTAAGTGTATGAGATTTTCAGTAAATAACAACTTCAATTTAAGCCTGTGCTTCACAAGAGGACTAGGAATGTAGCATAAAAGCGATATGGATTGTTTAGATAAACTGTATTTCTCTTTGAATCAAATAACTTTTGTTTGGTCTACTAAAGATTCAAAGTTTTAGCTTAAAGGTTAGCAGTTAACCTTAGAAAGTTAATCTTAGAAAAAAAAAAAAAAAGGTTCAATATACACTCTTAGAAAAAAAGGTTCTTTGGGGTTCTATATAGAACCCTAGGGTTCTTTAACCAACTTTATAGAACCCTTTCTGCCAAAAAGGTTCTATATAAGGAGAAAGAACCCTTTTGGCACAAAGGGTTCTTTGGGCTAAATGTGCTTTATATACATTATTAGTGCATTATTCAAATGATTACACTATTGAACATTATATTTGTGTTTTTACTTCAATTTTACTTAGGCACACCTTTCATTCTGAAGAAAACAAACTTATATACATTTTCAAGTTTAATAGGTTTATTAGACAAAATAATTGCCGCATTATCCTGTAATGAAAAAAATCTAGATTAAATATAGCTTACGTTATTTCTGGATCTAGGCGCTAGGGGCAGAATTCTGCCATCTGCTGGTTAAAGAAAATCCTGTAGGAATTACTTAGATTCTGAAGTCAATTCTTATAACTCAACTCTCCAAACAGATGCATTAAATGATCTTCGACATAAACAGCAAATAACTTGCATGTGTATGCGCTGATCAGTTCTGTACTGTCTGCACGCGCAGTGTCGGATTTCAGCCGCGCGCGTCGTGCGCGAGTAATTAGAATGCGCGTGAACAGCATTTTAAACTTCAACCGTTACAGGTGTCCGTTTGAGCTCAGCGCTCGAGAGGACGACGATTAAATTGGTAAGTGAGAAAATTAATATCTCTTACGTTATTTTAATTACATTTGCCTAAATCCTTGATATATTTTCACACCTTGCATGTTTTTTTCAAGAATCAAAAAGAAGAAATGTGGTTCCCTTTCGATACTTCACTCGTACTGCGTATGGGGAAAGGTCTCCCTTTTTCCCCGCTGCTGAAGCCTTTTTCAATAACGCAGTGTAACTGCACCGTCATTGGTTCACTCATAGACAAGTTGTTGAACAAATGGCGGCGCGGCATAGCTGCGCGGCCTATGGCGACAAAGCGCGCGAATATTCCTGCCGAAATGGGCGGGGTATAGGGCTATATAAGCAGGCGTTTCGCCATAGGATTTCAGTGTTTTCTCCTTCAGCGACAACATCTACTTCTCTTCGCTGATCTCCGTCTGAAGCCGAAGAAGCTCGCCGCCTTCTGCTCTCGCCGCCGTCTGAAGAGGCTCCCGCAGCGGACTCGCCTGGACTCGCCGGTGGAAGAAAGCGCCGGCGCCCTCGCGGACTGCAGCTTCTAGCGCCGTCGCCGAGCCGCCGCCTCCCGCTTCCCGCTTCCGGCCGCTTCCTGTGCGTCCCCTGCCGCCATCCGGCGCGCCGCCTGAGAGCTTCATCCGCGGCTTAAACGCCGCTCTAAAAGAGCGATTTTCAGCGGTTTTCACCGCTCTAAGAGCTTCCGCGGCCCTCGCCGCTCTAAAAGAGCCACCCAATTGCCGTTTTCACGGCAGCGGCGTCTCACGATGCCCCGCCACTCATGTGGTACTTGCAGGGCCCCCCTGCACGACGACGATGGACACAGCGAGTGTGTCGCTTGCCTGGGCAAGCCCCACGCAGACGGCGCGCTCGCTGGAGACTCATGCCCGCACTGCGAGTGTATGAGTCTCGCTTCCCTGCGCTCGCGGGTCGCCTTCTTCACTGAGGGCGATCTCGCCGCTCGCGCCCTCCCGTCTCCTTCCTCCCGCGAGCCGGCGAGGAAAAGACAGCGGGGTAGAGCGACTCAGCGCCAGGAGTTGAGCGAGCTCACGCCGGCCCAGCCCCCGCGTGCCTCGCCCTCTCCTCCCAGGGAACTCTCTCCCGTTCTGTTCTCTCGCCCTGAGCAGCGTCCCTCCGCAGAAGCGAGTGACCTCGTCTCATTCGGGGGAACAGACGACGAACAAGACGACTCCATGTCTCTTGCGGCTTCCGAAGCGGAAGGATGGGCTGGCGAGCCGGAAGACCCCGCTCCACCGCCTCCCTTGGAACCCATCGAGCATGGCCAGGGCATGGATGCCGAGCTCTTCCGCATCCTGTCTAGGGCCGTTGAAGAGCTGGACCTCGAGTGGGCCCCTCCAGAGGAGCCGTCTCGCAGCCGCCTGGACGAATGGTTTCTGCCAGGCCGCCGCCAAGCACCTCGCCAGCGTTCAGCGCCCTTCTTTCCTGAGGTCCACGAAGAGCTGACGAAGTCGTGGCGCGCTCCTTACTCTGCCCGCCTCCACACTACGCACCGCTCCGCCCTCACCGCCGTCGACGGCGCCGAGGAGAAGGGATACGAGCACTTGCCACCCCTAGATGAAGCGGTGGCTGCTCACCTCTGTCCTCCCGCGGCTGTGGGTTGGAAGACGAAGAGGGCCCTTCCTTCCAAGCCCTGTCGGACCACCTCTACTCTGGCTGGACGGGCTTACACCTCGGCGGGCCAAGCTGCCTCTGCGCTCCACACCATGGCCATATTTCAAGTATTCCAGGCCAAACTCCTCCGCTCTCTGGATGAGTCTGGAATCGACGCGCCAGCCTTCAAAGATCTCCGCAGCGCCACGGATCTTGCCCTGCGAGCTACGAAGGCTACGGCCCAGGCCATCGGTCGTTCCATGGCCAGCCTGGTCGTGTTGGAGCGCCACCTGTGGCTCAACCTAACGGAGATCAAAGACCTAGACAAGACGGCCTTCTTAGACGCCCCGGTCTCGCCTTCTGGTCTCTTCGGGCCTGCAGTGGATGGCTTCACTGAGCGCTTTACTGCCGCGCAGAAATCGTCTCAGGCTATGAGGCATTTCTTGCCTAAGCGCTCCAGCTCCGCTTCTGCGTCTAGCCGCCCCAGGACTGCGCCGGCTCAGCAGAACAAACCAGCCCCACCTGCAAAACAGGCAGCGCCGCCCCAGGAGCATCGCCAGCGCTCGCGCCCTGCGAAGCGCCCTCCCTTCCCGAGGCGCCAGGGACCCCGGCCCAGGATTGTGCTGGACCCGGTGCCTCCGAAGTCGTCCTGATTCGTCGGACAGGAAGAGGATGGGGGACCGTCCCGTTACGACCGGACCACCCCAAAAGCTCCCACGAGTAATTTCCCCTCCGCCTCGTTTATTTCCGGGCGTGGGAAACATACTCCAAGTGACAGCTGGGCCCACACCTGTTGCGCCCACTCCAAACGCCGTTTTCACGGCGAACAAATTTTTACCTCATCACAAAAAGAGCAAATTTCCTCTTCCACCCCTCGCGGTGTACGACCCTCTCAACGGCGGTCTGTCACCCAACATTATTCAACCCCTAGCCACTCGGGCCGAGGCCTGGCAGGCCATCCCCGATGTGTCAGAATGGGTCATGGGGATCGTAAACCAGGGCTACTCGCTCCAGTTTGCACGACGGCCCCCCCGCTTCGCCGGGGTGCTTCAAACATCGGTCAATCCGGACGACGCTCATGTCCTCCGGGCCGAAGTCATGTCGTTGCTGGAAAAAGGAGCTGTGGAAATGGTTCCTCCGTCAGAGAGCGAGACAGGCTTTTACAGCCGCTACTTTCTGGTCCCCAAAAAGGATGGCGGTCTCAGACCCATCCTAGACCTCAGGCTTTTGAATCACTCCCTCATGAGACGGAAGTTCAAAATGCTGACGCTGAAGCAGATCCTCGCGCACATTTGCCCCGAGGACTGGTTCTGCTCGCTGGACCTGAAGGATGCGTATTTTCACATCCAGATAGCCCCCCGTCACAGACGATTCTTGAGATTCGCATACGAAGGGGTGGCATACCAATATACGGTCCTGCCCTTCGGGCTGTCTCTGGCTCCCCGCACTTTCACCAAGTGCATGGACGCGGCGCTTTCCCCTCTGAGACAGATGGGAATCCGGGTTCTGAATTATCTCGACGACTGGCTCATCTTAGCCCGTTCGCGAGACGAGCTGGAACGCCACAGATCCGTGCTCCTCAGCCATCTACAATGCCTGGGTCTCAGGGTCAACTTAGCCAAGAGCTCGCTATGCCCCACTCAACGAATCTCGTTTCTGGGAGCAGTTTTCGACTCGGTCCGTATGACGGCAGTAGTCTCGCCAGAGCGCGCCCTGGCAATTCAGCAGCTCACGGCATCTGTCACGAACAAAGCCTATCTCCCTCTGAAGTTTTTCCAGAGGCTGCTAGGGCTGATGGCTTCCGCCTCCCCGGTGCTGCAGCTAGGCCTTCTTCGGATGCGGCCTCTTCAGTACTGGTTGAAGTTCCGGGTTCCTCCCAGCGCATGGCGGCACGGCCGCCTATGTCTCAAGGTCAATCGGGCCTGTCTTCTAGCCCTGAAACCTTGGATGGATCCAGTATGGTTCCAGCGCGGAGTCCCTTTACAGGCGGTCTCACGGAGGACGGTGCTCTCAACAGACGCCTCCAACTTGGGCTGGGGCGCTGTGTGCGAGGGTAGACCGGCCTTCGGCTCGTGGAGCCACGAGGAAAGCCATCTACACATCAACTGTCAAGAGATGCTAGCAGTGATGAAAGCCCTTCAGTTCTTTCAGGCTTACTTGACGGGACGTCATGTTCTAGTTCGGTCAGACAGTATGACGGTGGTGTCATACCTGAACCACCAAGGCGGTCTTTCGTCCAGCCGCTTATGCGCTCTGGCGAAACGTCTGCTGGAATGGGCTCTTCCGAGGCTTCAGTCGCTCAGAGCGACTCATGTTCCTGGCAGGAACAATCTGGGTGCGGACATGTTGTCACAGAGCAACATCCCCTCCGACGAGTGGATGCTCCACCCCCAAGTGGTCCTCACGATCTGGGAGTTCTTCGGGAAGGCAGAGGTAGACCTCTTCGCCTCAGAAGACAACTCTCATTGCCCAACATTTTTCTCGAAGGAAGTAGATGCTCTGGCCCACACATGGCCCAGCAAGCTCCTTTTTGCTTTCCCTCCGATCGCACTGATCCCCCAGGTCATCAGGCGTATCAGAGAAGACCAGCACAGAGTCCTTCTGGTGGCCCCTGCTCTGGAGGAACCAGGTTTGGTCCTCAGAGCTATTCAGGCTCTCTCTAAGAGCCCCGTGGCCGATTCCCCTGAGACGGGACCTCCTCTCTCAGGCAAACAGAACAATCTGGCACCCACAGCCGCAGCTCTGGGCTCTGCACCTCTGGTCCCTCGATGGGAGCCGACTAGCCTCCCCGAGGACGTCCTAAATACCATTTCTCAGGCTAGAGCCCCGTCTACGAGGCGCCTCTACGACCAGAAGTGGTCAGTCTTTGTTGATTGGTGTTCAACACGCAACATAGACCCTGTGGAGAGTGACGTATCTTCCATACTGTCTTTCCTCCAAGAACGCTTGGAAATGGGGCGCTCCCCTTCCACGCTTAAGGTTTACGTAGCAGCCATTGCAGCGTTCCACGCTCCTATTGCTGGCCAATCGGTGGGACGAAACGGGCTTGTGATCCGTTTTTTGAGAGGTGCTAGGCGTTTGAATCCTCCTCGCCCTCTCACTATTCCCTCCTGGGACCTCTCGTTGGTCCTCAGGGCCTTGAAAGGAGCCCCATTTGAACCAATGGGTTCAGCCGACCTCAGGCCCCTAACGCTAAAAACCGCTCTGCTACTAGCACTAGCATTGGTAAAGCGTGTTGGCGATTTGCAGGCCCTCTCCGTGAACCCTGCATGCCTCGAATTCGGGCCTGGTGACTCTAAGGTCGTTCTGAAACCTAGGCATGGCTACGTCCCTAAAGTGCTCTCAACTCCGTTTAGAGCTCAGGTCATCTCGCTCTCTGCTCTTCCTCCCTCGGCGGACGAACCAGAGCTGCAGCTACTCTGCCCAGTCAGGGCATTGAGGACCTACATAGACCGATCACAGTCTTTCAGACAGTCGGATCAGCTCTTTGTTTGTTTTGGCGGCCGCACCAAAGGGTCTCCGGTCTCGAAACAACGCATTTCCCGTTGGATAGTGGATGCTATTAACCTGTGCTACTCCTCACTGGGCACTAATTGCCCCATAGGAGTCAGGGGCCACTCCACTAGAGGAATGGCTTCCTCGTGGGCTTGGTCCAACGGAGTTTCCATCCAAGACATCTGTGAGGCAGCCGGCTGGTCTTCGCCGTCCACCTTTGTCAGGTTCTATCACCTCGATGTCCCGACCTTACAAGCTCGGGTCCTGTCGGTGTGATTAGCGGCCTCCAACAAGTCCCGCTTCACGCCACCATAGGAAGTATCTTCCTTCAGTGTAACCATGGGTTCGGTTAGGCTTTGCCTCCGCTTGTCCTTTTGGCCCCCCTCTGGGTTGGCCAAATGCAAGCTATATCGTTCCCAGCCGTGGCACGGCGTGGTTGAATTCGTTCCCCATACGCAGTACGAGTGAAGTATCGAAAGGGAACGTACTCGGTTACTAACGTAACCTCGGTTCCCTGAGATACGGAACGAGTACTGCGTCACTTGCCGTGCCACGAGGCTGCGGCTCAGGGTCGTCGCTTCAGTCGATTGACACTGAAATCCTATGGCGAAACGCCTGCTTATATAGCCCTATACCCCGCCCATTTCGGCGGGAATATTCGCGCGCTTTGTCGCCATAGGCCGCGCAGCTATGCCGCGCCGCCATTGGTTCAACAACTTGTCTATGAGTGAACCAATGACGGTGCAGTTACACTGCGTTATTGAAAAAGGCTTCAGCAGCGGGGAAAAAGGGAGACCTTTCCCCATACGCAGTACTCGTTCCGTATCTCAGGGAACCGAGGTTACGTTAGTAACCGAGTACGTTTACGGTGCTGTCCGGGCCTGCGCTATTCTCCGCCAGGAGGTTTGTCTTTTCTTACATGAATTCCTCAAATTTCTGTTAAAAAACGGTTGTGGACTGATCAATAATGGTGGCGAGAGTTCATGTTATATCCTAATACACTTTTCTTTGTACTGTAGATTGTATTGGACCTAGAAAACGCATAAAACGATGTTTCAGGAGCAGTCAAATCACGTGATCACAGCCAGACCACACTGTTATAGACATGAATTAAAGAGAAACCCCGAAGAACAAAGAGAGGAGCTGATTAAGATGTTTCTTCTGTGGATATAGCTGTGAGTATTTGGTGTTTGCAGTTATAGCACACTTTTTTTCTGAATTAATTGATGGCCTAATTTATGCTAAACACTGTATTTGGTTCTTGAAGATGCATTAGGAAGATGAAGAAAAGACCTTCAACTGCAAACCAATGACACAAAAATGTACATTATTTTTACTCACAGTACCAACTTTGGGAAACTTGTAAATCTGCTAATCTGAAGTGGCTTATATTCGTTTTTCTATTTTTCCATGTTTAATGCAATAATTAATAATAAAAAATTAATTAATATTTCTGTTTGCACTCTCACTGCAGGGATGGACTCTGGAGTGCAGCATTACTTCAATAAGATGAAAATAACACACCTGTATGATTCAAGTAAGTTTTAAGATGTAATTGTGAGAGATTACTTCCTGTTTTCTGTTGTACTGTACTCTCCATAAGTCTAATAAATGTTTTTCTGACTTGCATCTCCATCTTAGGATGTCAAGCCCCCTGAACGCAAAGAGAGTCAGCATCAAAATGGACATGCCCCTGATTGAAAACACAGAGATGTCAAAACTATCTGTTGGCTGTCTACTTTTTGTTCAATATGGAGCCTCCAAAAGCCAGTTTCTTTCATTCAGCACTTTTTAGCCCTTCTCAGTACTGAATTTACCATGGGTCATTTGTTTTTATTGTTTAAATGCTTATCTGAATGTTAAATTATCATTTAACGCTTATGAATTTAAAAACAATTCTACTAGCTAGTCTTTTAGTTCATTTTTTTAAGAAACATTTATTTATGTTAACTCTTCTAACTATTGCTCTATGAATTGCAGTGTGTTTTATATTGCTTGTGTCATTGTAAATGCTAATAAAAATGTCTTAAATGATTACATATTATGTTGATGTGTTATGCCTATGGGTATTTAAGTTTTTCTACTGATAAAGTAACTATATAAGCAGGTTAATTAATAAAATTTAATTAAAATAAATTAAAAACTAAATCAATAAAATGAACCCATAAAAGGTTCTATATAGAACCTTTTTTTCTGGCAATAAAGAACCCTAAAGGGTTCTTTTGATTGAACCCTTAAAAAGGGTTCTATATAGAACCTTTTCAGGGTTCCATATATGAAGCGCCTGATAGAACCTTTTTTGGTTCTATATAGAACCTTTTCTTCTAAGAGTGTAGGGTTCTTAACTCAATTTTTAAGAACCCTTTATGCCAAAAAAGGATCTATATAAGGAGAAATGTCTGAAATGATTGCATAATACTTTCATATTTAACAGATTATTTAAATTTTTCTACTCATAAAGTATGTTTACAAGCTGTTTAATTAAAAAAAATTGTAACATTTAAGTTTAGGGTCCTATTCTCACAATTAACTAGTTGCTTATTCGTATGCATACTAGGATACTGGCTGTTTATTTATACCAATAAAGCACATATTAATGCCTTATTCTGCATGACCATATTTTACATCCCATAATCCTATACTCAATACCTAAACTTAACAACTACCTTACTAACAGAGTAGATTACATATGAATTGTAATCAGATACTGATTACAAATTAAATGACAAAAATTTTAATCAGTAATATAATCTCTTAGATTACACATTTTTGGTAACGTAATCTGACTACTTTTGGATTACTTTTGTACTAACCCTTATTTGATGTCACACATATTGTAGGATAATCTTGTTCTATTTTGACAGATACAAAGAAAAATATATATTCCAAAAAATATATTCTATTCACCAACAAGAACCTCAACAGATTCTTTTTAAAGTGCAATGTACGGACAGTTAATACTTCAAAATATTAACACTAATGTACCTGTTAGTGTTTGCTGATAGTAACACTGAATAGAACAAAATCACATCTTATGATTTTAAAACATATTTCCTTAAAATTAAGTAAATTTAGAAAACAGCAACATTACAAAAACTGAAAAACATGAAATTCACAGCAATATCACTGCTACATCAAACATTTCATCTATACATTATATATATATATATATATATATATATATATATATATATATATATATAATTATTATATTATAGATGAAATATATATAAAATAATACTTTTTTCATATATATTAATCTATATTTAATCTATAATTCCCCCTCACTGCAGGAAAAACTAAAAGAATCATGAACGTATATAAGCGGCAGGTTTATTATAAAAAAATATATATATAAATGTTAAAAACAAAAAAAATTAAAATTAGGAGAATCAATGAATTGTGAACAACTTACTGCCATTGTGTAAATAGTAAATAATATGTAATCATGTAATCCATAAAAAAAGTAACTGTAGTCGGATTATGAGTATTTTAAAAAGTAGTTTACTCTAATTACAAGTACTTGATTTTTGGAATCTGATTACATGTAATCCGTTACTACCCAGCTCTGCTTACTTTTCATTAATAAGCAGTAATTAGGGGTTTATTGAGGCAAAAGTCATAGTTAATAGTTAGTTAATAAATAAAAATGTAAAATGTAATAACAAATTAAAGATTGGTCACATTTTAGATTAGATTTCAATTCTCTATGATTCTCTATTAACTGAATTTTGCCTCAATAAACCCCTAATTACTGCTTATTAATAGTTAGTAAGATAATTGTTAAGTTTAGGTATTGGATAGGATTATGGGATGTAAAATATGGTCATGCAGAATAAGGCATTAATGTGTGCTTTATAGGTACTAACAAACAGCCAATATTCTAGTATGCATGCTAATAAGCAACTAGTTAATAGTGAGAATTAGACGCTGAATTAAAACAAAATTAATTAAATCTAAATCCATAAAATGACCTCTAAAAAGGTTCTATAAAATGCCTGACAGAAGCTTTTAAGGTAAAAGCAAATTAAGAATTAATTCTCTCGTTTTAGTAAATCATGGCCATGAATTAAGAATACATTTCCATGACTTATTAATTTGTTCCCTAGTTTTAGTAAATCATGGCCACGTTGAACTAATTTGTTCCCTCATTGTTCCCAGCATTTTCTAAGACTGTCTTTCTTTTCGTAGATCCTTTGCCAGTGCCACTTGTTGTCAGTTCAGAAGGAAAGTTATGCTGTTGCTGTTTGCCTGCCATTCTCTGTCTGCACAGCGTACATGAAACACGCTGATGACGTCTGATGTCTGCGTGAACAGGCTGCGCAGTGGCAAACACGCTGACCGACAGGGAGCACATGCTATCATTTTGTTCGGACCGAATGCAATGATTGAAAGAAACATTTTATGGTCCTACGCCTTCCACAGACGATATATATATTTATAAAAACCTATTTAGACACTTAACATAGCGATTACTATCAGGATATGAGGAGACGTTCAACCAACAAGAAATGTTTCTGTAGAGAATCAACTTTTGCACCTTTAATACATATTTTTTTCCAGCATGTAATGTCCATACCAATCAGCATATTAGAAAGGTTTCTCAAGGATCATATGACACTGAAGTTTGGATATTCACAGTATTTAATATTTCTTTGAAATATTAGCATTATGTTCTCTTTTTAAGAAGCACTTTGAACTTTTATGATCTTAAACACAAGACTTGTAATGTAATTTGTAAAACTGTCAACCCTGTTTACCTTTAAACACATCCAAAATATTTTAAAACTTATTTATTTAGTTTGAGATGGCACAGTGCACATATTTGTTTCTGGTAGAATGTTTCAAATTTGACCAAAAATGACTATAAAAATCTCTAAAACAAACACTGCAAGGCATTCGTATTGACCCTATAGACCTCTATGGGTCTGCGACACCAAATACATCTCACACCGTGTTTGGGTTTCTAGGAAATAAGATCGCAGTGACTCGAAAAACAAAACATACAAGAGGCCAAAGTTTTGTTTGATTCTTTGAAAAGCCAAAACTGTAAAAGAGCCACTGTAGCTGGAGGCCTGTGCAGAACTGAACAATTTTGCATTCCTACACTCTTAATCACCGTCGTCAGTTTATCATCCGTTATTAAGATGAAGAGATGGACCTCCCTCTCTCTAATGGCAGGCCAGATTGAACACTGGCCAGAGGACAGGGAGCAGGTGAGGCTATGAAGAGGGCCGCAGTGGTGTAAACACCACAGTAAACCATGAGAGCGGCCTCACAGCTGTGCAGGGCGCTAACATCTGCGGTCAGAAAAATGGAACATGAGTGCGTATAGCCTGCTAATGATATAACCGTTACCATTAGACTTGTTTGGAAGATACGTGTGCAGGAGATAGAGATACCACTAAGCTTTCCATCCAGAATTAGCTAGAAACACAACAAAAGTTGCCGGATCCCTGTGCCAAGAAAACACCAATTTACTTACATTTTAAGTCTTTCGTTAATTATGGTGAGAAAGTTCTATAACAAGGAAAAGAGAGCATGTTATACAGTTTCCAGTTAATTAGTCCTCATTTTCATTTACTTTACAACCGTAATTTTTCTGCTTAAAGTGTCATTTGTTAGTGGGAGGTTATTTTACTGCCTATTTAAATGTCTCCATAAATGTTCACTGAGCTCAGTGGTCCCAGGTGAAAAAATAAGTACACTTCTATAATGTACTTAAAGTGCTCTATTTTTGTGCACTAATTTTGTACTTAATATACAAAAAATCTTCTTTAGTACTACTTAAGAACATCTAAGTGTACTCAACTGTGCTATTTTGAGACACCATGAAACATGAATTAAAATGTTTATCTTTTAATATACTATCTCTGTATTTAAAAAATGTATTTAGATACCACTTATAGTACATTTGAACCCATTGTTCAAATGTGAGATTTACACATTTTAATTCATATTTCATGGTGTCTCAAAATAGCACAGTTCAGTACACTTAGATGTTTTTAAGATTATCTTAGAAGTACTAAAGAAGAATTTTTAGTATATTAGGTACAAAATTAGTGCGTGAAAATAAAGCATTTTAGTACATTATAGAAGTGTACCTTTTTCACCTGGAATAACATTGTTCTTAAGTTTAGTTAAAACAAAAATTATTGTAGAATAAAATAATCAGATGTTATCTCAGAGTTAAAAATTATGGTGCGTTTCTGAACATTATGAAAAAAAAAAAAGCATAAAATAAGAATGTAAGAATAAAATATCACACACACATATAGAACTGAAAGCCTCCAACACTCTTAGAAATAAATCTTCCAAAAGGAAGTTTTCCCAGCGATGCCATAGAACAACAATTTTAGGTTCCACAAAGTTCTTAAAAGAATCTTTTTTTCTTCATGTGAAAAACATTTTAATATTCTAAAGAACCTTTTTTATTTTCCACAATGAAGAACCTTTTGTGCATTGGAAAGTTTTAATGGATTTTAAAGATTCTTCATGAACCCATATAAATTTCAATAAAGAACCTTTATTTTTAAGAGTGAAGTAAAAACTAAAGAGGTACATTTTTTTATAAGATTAAAATAAGAAATAAAGTAACATTGTGAGATATATGTGTCACAGTTCCCTTCTGTCCTGGACTCCATATCCCATCATCCTCCTGGTTTCCACACCTGCACTCCCTTCCTCGTCATATCCCCATCATCACTGATTACCTGCACCTGGACTTCATCATCAGCACTCCCTTTATAATGGACTCACTTGGTTGTGTTTCTTCTCCTTCGTCTAATAAATATCCCAGTTTTGTAGAAGTCCGTTTAAGCTTCATCTCTGCTGCATCCACCACCGTAACAGTATGAAGTCACATTGCGAGATATGAAGCCAAAAATTATGAGAAATAAAATCATATTGTTGCAATTATGAAAAAACACACAACACAATTACAAAAATCTGTGTTGCAATTTTGAGATATGAAGTCACATTGTGAGATATAAATTCACAATTATCTTTTTTTTTTTTTTTTTTTTTTTACTCTGAGGTAAAAACAGGTTTGAATTTGAAGCTAATGGAACAGTGTTGAACCTAATTTTATTGAAAAATTAAAACAAATAAATTGAAAGTTAAATAAATGCATATAACAACCGTATCCAAAACAAATAAGCAGAACGTGATATACCCCCTGCTGCTTATCATGCAAAACCATGAGAACTTTCTAGGGAAATCCTGATTATATCTAAAGATGTTCCTTAGCTATTTATCTTCAACAGACGTGAGGCGTCTTCAGAGATTAAATCAGATTTATAGTGATATTGTGTTGCACAAAGGGTCAAATTGTCTGTGTTCGTCCTATTGTGAACAGCATGAAACAGATGTTTTTGGTATCATTGTGGAATCGCTTTATCACATGAGAATATGATGACAGATTTATAATTATCTTAATGCAAGCCGTTTTATTAAGGTATTCCTTCAGACTGAATGAATCTTTAAGACCATTTTGGACACCAATGTAGCGATGATAACGAATAATTCAAATCAAACATCTGTTCTGCTTTAGAAACATTTTGTACCATATTCCCGCTCCTGTTAATTGACAAATATACTGAGATTTATACTTTGTTTCTCAATTTGCAGTAATATTTACATACACAGAAAAGCTCATCTTGGCATTTTCAAAGTAAGCACAAGTTCATGCTGTCAAGCATCCAAAAGAGTCCAATTATAGTAGACTGGCCTAGAAAAAAATGCTACAGACTGAATAGGTGAGTTCCTTGCATTGAATATCTAAATAAGAATCTAAATTCATAAATGAATTTGCAGAAAGGTTAAAGTACAGATAGTGTGACGCTCCAGGGATTACACTGATATGAAGGGTTCTGGAGAAGAAGTTTGCTTTCAGGACTCAATATCTGAAAAATGGCTCATGTCTGCGGTGCCGGGATCGAGAAAAGAACCATTTAAAAAGCCGTAATCTCACCCGTGGGGACGATGCCTCATCATTTTCTGCAGACTTTGCAATCCAGATGTTTGTGTGTAAGGATATGCATGTTCAGAAGGGTGGGGATATTGTGAGTGGTCAAATTTGAGAAGTTTGGTTTCAGTGTATTGGATTCCCTCCACTCAGCACTCAGTAAATTATTTAGCTGTGGGACTGGCTTGGTTTAGATTTTTATTAGCTAAAGACCAACTTCATATATTTCTCTCTCTGAGTTTATCTCACACTAAACAAACTCATATTTTATACTGAGATGTGGATGATTTTGGATCTTTAGACAAATACTGTAATTAAAAGCATAATAAATCAATGGTAGCATAACACTAAAACCCAAAACTAAGTAAAACAAGACAGCACAGCCTGTACTAAATTCCCAAATGTGCAAGTATGCTAATGTTTACTACAGTTTAAAAACTCTGGGCACGAATGGCTGAAATTACATTAAGCAGAATCACTGGATTTCTGTGGTTGTATTAAGTCAACAACACAGTCTAAATTTAGAGAGTGGTCTTCATCTTTTTAGGTTGGTGTAACAGTGTGGCCAAGTATGGTGGGAGCGAAAGGGGGTTAGGTGTCTTGCTCAAGGGGAACTCAGTTGTGGGTAATGAGAGTGGAAGAGCTGTTCATTCACTCCCCCCACCCACATTTCCTTCCGGTACTGAGACTCGAACACGTGACCTTCAGGTTACAAGTCTGATGCTCTAACCATAACCCTGACATTACACCCATGGTGGAGTCGAGGGAGGGAGGATCCATGGTGGAGACTTGGCAGGCGGACCCAGGGGGACCCAAGTGACACCGTTGGATCTGGAAGCCGAGGAGGAGCCATAGCAATAATCATCTGATGTAGAGCCAGGATGCCATAGGACTGAGGCGGAGCTGGTGGGACTGAGGACCAAGGCAGGGCCGGAGGCCGACAGATCCAAAGGGGTGGAGAGACAAAGCACAGCTGAAGGCCCAGAAGTCAGTGGCGCAGGCAGAGCAATGGCAGACCAAGGAGTAGCTGTAAGGACTACAGCCCCAGGTGGAGCCGAGGGAGGAATGAGCCAAGGTTGTGCCGACTGGTCGATGAGCCACGGTGGAGTGACAGGCTTGGGAGCTGGAGACAGAGCCTGGTGATCCTCTTGCCAAGGTGGATCTGGAGACCGGAAGACCCAAGGCAGATGCACGCAGCAGAGTGGAGTCAACAAAGGGAGAGCCGAGGAACTGAAGGCAGCAAGCGGAGATGCAGGAGACTTGAAGCTGGGCAGGAATAGTGGAAACGCAGGAAACATGGAGATGGGTGGGACCAGCGGGGACAGGAAACCATACTCTACCAAATCCTTATAATATTCCCAAGAGGCCATATGCAGCTCACCCTCAGCAACGGGAGTGTGGGCGGGGCTCCATTCCATTCCCTCAAACTCTCAGAGCACATCCATTGGGATTGATGATATTGGCTCTGGGTCTGGGGTGGGTCTGGTGATGTCCTCCCAGCAGGGCACATGGTGAATGGAGATCCATTGTTCACTAGCACCCACACCACAAACGACACCACCACCCCCAAGGAACATCATCGGGCAGGCGGGCCTTGGATCGCTAACAGAGGGTGATGTAACAGAAGATGCAAAGTGAGTGATCTGTGTGAGGCACGCCAGATCTAGGAAGTCCTTGGTGTGGTCCTCAGGGTTACGCTGCTCCGGCTCTAAACAGAGCAGTCGGATTGATGGTAAGTACATTTTTTTTTTAGATCTTTCCTTAGGTTCTGTGTTCTGTCATGCTGTGTGGCTGTTATGAGCACACAATGACAAAGGATTACAAACATTCTTTTAATAATAACTGCAAGAAGACACAACCTCATTTAAGATGACATGGATCAAGGAAACTAAAAGGTACGTTTACACGACAACGATGTACTAAAAATGGAAAGGTTTTTCTTTGTGCAGACAACATTGTCGAAACCATCCCCATTCACATGGATCCGCGCAAATGACTAAAACGCTGTATTACGCATACCAGACAAGTAGTCGTCAATTTCACTTTGTAAAAGAAAGACTACACGCCTGACCATATACGCATTCTTTTTCAGAGCACTCGCCTCACACATGCCTATCCACCTTATTTTTATTTTACTGCACTGATATTGTTCTCATTAATTCCCTATAGCGGCTAATAAATCATAAGTCTTGCACATTCACAGAAAACACCTTATTTCTGCATTGAAAAATAAGGTGGATAGACTAAACACGTAATACGCATGGGCATGCCGTCACCGTTTTCACAGATTAGCATTTTTGCAGTTTACATGGAGATGATAATGGTATCGTTTTCAAAAACTTCCTCTTTGAAACATGTTTTCAAAAGTTTGCATTTTCAGGCCACCAAAACGCCACTGTTGCACAAATGAATGACCAAAATGCACAAAAAGTTTTCCATTTTTAGTTGAAAATGGTCATGTAAACAGCCCCTACGGGTTTAAATACACAGACAGAGTAATCATCAGAACTATGAACAGGTGAGGAACTATATGTGTAACTGTGGAAACTAAATTACCAGGAACACATGCAAAACGGAGCAGGGAAAATGAAACCAAAACATAATGAAACTAAACAGACTTAACCCTGACAAATACATGTGAGTGTACACATATTTATTTTCAAAAACAACTGTAAAAATCTTTTCAATTAAGGTAAAAAAAAAAAAAAAAAAAAAAAAAAAATGTATTTCAAATAGCATGAATTACCAACTCTTAAATATCATATACTTTTTGTAGAGCTGCACCACATGACCTTTCACAACCTGAATTAACCTTGCTAGTCATGAAGGTCTGCAGGGGGAACTTTTTGATATAACTTTGTCACACAACATAAGGATGCAGACAGGTAAGTTTGTAAAAACACAGTTTATTGAACAGATGCACGGAACTGGACAGCAATGCAGACTGGTGAATACAAACAGTGAATGAAGACGTGAAGACTTAGCTGGGTTCTAATAGTAATGTTTCTATTGCAGGTGAATGGAGCTGAAGCAGACGGAAGGCAGACTGAAGACGGGAAAGTAGTCCAACGGATCAGGTAAGTAGCAGGTAAGGAGTCTGTGACGTTTGTAGGGATGAGACCAGACAAGGGAGTGCAGGTTATAGAGAGTGCTGGTGATAAGGTAATCAGAACTCTGGTGGAGCGTGTTGATCTGGCGATGATGGGTTCTATGTTGTTTGTGATGGTTGTGACTCCATGACAATTTTGTGGTTTATTTTATTTTCTTCATGTTTCTACATGTTGGTTGGACCACATAACTTTGCGGACAAACGTTTTTCAGTTTTTAATTTCAAGAATTTTATTCTCTTAATTGGGCCTTTTTCTTCATTATGATATTCAAATCATATGAATTGATTAACAGGGGGAAAAATGAGCATCAAGTCATTATATTGCTTTACTTTTTTCAACAAATGTTCCTGGTTAAATCCTTAAACTCAGTGGGCAGCATGCATATTTTTGTAAGAACATATTTTTGGAAGTTTCTAAGATTGTAAAAACAAACAAAAATGCACGTAAAATTGAAGTCTAAGTGGACTTCAGAATTATAGTTAGACATAGTGGTGGAGATTCCCTGGAGGGACTCTAGTTTGGGACATATTTTATACTTTTAAACCACAGATGCAGAAAAGCCCACTATATTTATGTATGCAATTTCCATAGCATTTGGAAGCTACTTGAATTAAAGATATTAATGCTCTACATTTTGAACTGAAACTCCATCCCCCCACTTGAAATTCACTGCCTGGATTCAGTCCTACCTTCCATTAACAGCCATGGTTTTAAGTTATATTCATAACTGTATAAGTATATGTAACTATATGACCATGTAAATTCAGTAAACCCAGAAACATTCACATGATAAAAGCAAGAATACCATGAAGGGACATGACATAACTATCCACAAAGTACTGTTTATATGTCATAAGCTCCGCCCACATGAATTACATTATACATTACCTACCGACTGTTAAAACAAATGAAAACGATTAGTTCATGATTTCATTAAATGTACACTCTGGACATCATTTCATTGGGCATCTAGTTCATAATGTCCATTAGGTTAAGTAGATAGGGAACATCAATAATGCTGTCCATCACACACCCACTCTGAATCATCACCAGCAACATAAGCAGCTATAAATCTTCATTGTTTATCAACCAAGATTTCATTAAAGTCACATCTTGGACTTTGGAGAACCAGCCGAATAGAAGTCACTTTCGTTATAACTAAGGATGTGCTGTCCTCGACAGGCACTTGAGTGGCTTATCAAAATGCCAGCTATAATGGAGAGAGGCTTTTAACATGCTCTGATATCAGAAACAATTCTAAAAGATCTCATCCATTAAAGCTGGCTGTATATATCTCAGGTCAGGGTTCAAGAGATTGTCAGCCGGTTTATGAAGAAAACAGCTCCATGAGTGCCACTGTCTCCCTTCTGATCTGCACATTTATCACAGAGTAGTTTGTTGCAGTGAGGAACTGCAGAATCGGACCCTTGACACGGAAGAATGATGCCCCTGACGCACAAGAGCTCTGGGTCGATGCTAACTGTTTTTGGGCTTCCGCTGAGACGGAGGCGTTTCTACATTTAAAATGCTGAGCGAGCTGCTCTCTCAAATCTCCTAATGCAGTGACTGCTATATGAACACACCAGGATATGGATACCATCTTTAGTAATTGTTTTTTTTTTCTTTCTTCGGCCAAATCAAGTAGCATTTTTATTTGAAATTCAGCACTTCTGAAAAAGATGGACCAGTATTCCAACTTATGCTTTCGATCGTAAGGAAATCGAGCCAGCGAGCTAATCGATAAAAGCAGAGTAGCAAAAGAAAGTTCATGTCAGCTTCTTTTTCCAGCAAACTCATTAGAAAGAAAGAAACCACAAGAAACTGCAGGACAGATACTTCATATTATAGTCAGCTGCTTGTTTTAGAGGTGAACAGATCATTACTGTGCAAATAAGGACCAAACTGAATTGCATAAATATTTTTTTTCTTGTTTAAAGATCTCCCAAAATACTCCTACCCAACTTTAGTCAGACCAAGGGATCAAGGTTTGCCTGGTTTTCAAACTGGGCTCCAGGAACCCTCAATTGAGGCCCACAAGGGGATGCTAGGGCTCATGGAAAATTTCTGTCCTGATTTCTTCGATCTATGGGTGGGTAAATATATTGGCTTTTTTTTTAAATCTTTCGATCTAATGGATGAAATAAGCTCATGCAATGTACAAATGAACATGACCAGAGGACGCAACACCACACTGAACGCTGTGAGTGTGTATTAGAAATCAGGAATGGTGAGAGAAGATTGTGCTTGGTATGTTTAATGTCTTTAAATTTTGTTTTTAAGTTTAAATCACGTCTGGCTAGCGTACTTCCTATAATGTTTACACATTAGGTCAGTAGGCAGAGAGTAGGCAATCTTTTGTGGTTGTTCAAACTTATTCGACCACATGAGCGTCTACACTACAAAAGCAATCTGGTCGAATGCATTTCACTTACCTCTGCAAGTGGTCGAAAGTAGACAAGCTCAAAACGCGTTAGTGGTGTGGGTGCTAGTGAACAATGGATCTCCATTCACCATGTGCCCTGATCCAATTGACCGAAACGCATCTTAATACCAGGTGTAAACTGGGCCGAAAACACATTGCTTTGGTAGTGTAGACTCTCATGTGGTCGAATTTGTTCGAACAGACACAAAAGACCGCTTATTCTCCACCTACTGACCTAATGCGTAAACATTATGGGAAGTGCTCAAGCCAGACGGAATTTAAACTTTGTTGGCTGGAGACCCAAATTCGGTTTGAAGACGAAAAATGTAGCAAGAACAATGTTCTCTCACCATTCTTGATTTCTAACACACACTCACCATGTTCGGCGTGGTCTTGCGACTGTCAGAGCAGAAACGAAAGCTGATGCTCTCCATGTTTTTCTGTCATCTCCGGGCATGTTCATATGTAAATTGCACAAGCTTATTTTGTCCATTAGATTGAAAGATCTGAAAAACCCACCCCTAGACCTTCCCCTCGAAGAAATTAGGACAGAAATGGTCGAAAGTGAACAAAAGAGATGGACATTAAAAGTTGTAAACTGGTATGTGTCTCCCTCTACTTGTGATCTAATCAATCAAATCGCATCTTAATACCAAGTGTAAACAGGGCCTTTGTGAAGGAGTGTTGAAACCAGACTTAATGTGATCAAAAAATGCCTAATTTGTTTTAGCTTCGATGAATATAAATGGCAATTACTTTATCAAACTTATTATTTTTCTTCAAACTGGTCTTTATACATGAAAAGCTGCCTTTATATTTAAGGAAAGGTCAACCTGATCTAATGAGAAAATGTAACTATTTCACATTTTTGAGAATTTTGAAATAAGAAAGAAGATCTGAGTCATATGAAAACTTAAGATTTAAAAAAAAAAAAACTCCTAACCCCACCCCTAAACATAAACATCACTGGGGCATAAGCATGATTATACGAAAACCTATGTATAGATAATATGAATTCATACGAATTTGCCAACTCTCCAAAACGTAAAGTAGTTATTTAATGCCGTGAGAGTGTTTTGAAAAGGTGTAGCCCATGAGGAGATCATAACTTTTTTTGATGTTACTTGACAAGAAGTTTATAAACCCCTGCTGGTAGATGCCGTAACTACACCATCTGGATTCAAAAAGCATCTTGGGAGAAAGTATTTTAGCGTAAAACATTAAACACTTCACCTTTAAAATCCTGATTTCTCTTGGACTCTTGGGCAATCCACTTCAATGAATTCTGTATGGCACTGCCAGTGCTGCTGGAGCTGTAATCTGCTCAATAAAAAATTGGAACTTGATAGTTTCCAGCTCATTAGTACAGTCACATGATGTCACCATGAGCCAAATTTCACATAACAACCTTAATTAATCCCATGAGTGGATGACATTAACAGAAAGATGCTGGTTTGACAGTTGTCTCAACATTTCTTTTGTGTTTTTTCTTTCATTTCAGCTCTGACGAATTTAATGCTTTTCATTTATTGTCACCACACATTTCAGAATAGGAAATTACTACAAACATCCACATTTAAAATTCAGAAAATGTGTTGTGTTTCCAAACGGACATTAGTATTGGATGAAATATATATAAAACTGTACAAGCTTAACTTTACAGAAGAAGTTGTTTCGCAACTTCAATATCATGATCAAATAATTTAGCAGATTGTTTTAAAGGTCCAGATGAGGACATGTCTGCTAATTACACTGTTTGACTTTTAGCCTCATGAATATAATCAACACTTTTTTGTTTTTGTGGTTGTCAACAGGAAAAATGCCAAAGCAAACACATCAATCTCCAAGATTCTTGTGTTTTCCTTGCTTGTTCCAACTGCCGAAACCAAATAAACTGCAAACAGCTGTTTCCCACATCTCATTAATTATTTAAAAGCCTCCCAATAACCGCTGTGCTAATCACCTGTAAATATGGTCCAGTGAACTCAACGGGTCTCAAATAAAAATCCAACACCTTGGAACAGTCTACATTCTGGTGATAATAGAGCTGTGTTGGTTTTAAGGAGACTCTCAGGAACTACTGTTTGATTTCCAGCTCTGAGTTTGCCACACACTTCTACTTTGTGCAAGACAAGACCACCCCAGAAACCAGCAATTATATATACTCCCTGAATAGAACAAATGGAAACTGAAAAAAACAAATTTATTTGAGGCCCAGATGCCTAATATGAACTCAATTGCTCAAACAAATTAAACTTGAGGGCCCTTACAGGAAATATTTTTTAAATGGTACAAATTCCAAAATGCGAATATATTTCTGCATTTGAAATGGTGAATGATTCATGTAATAATGTGAGTCATTTGAATTATCTTGGGGATATTTTCCCTCAAAAAATAGAACATTGGTTTAACACCGCCACCTTGTGGCTACAATAAGAACTCACCACAACGTTGTGCATTCAACAAACATCTTGCACTAAAGCTTCCAATATTCTTCAGTACATTGAGCATATACTTTGATACTTGCTAAAGCATTATAATTGTTTGCGATGTACCATAGTGATCTAGGACAGAGAGTAAACAAATTTGTAAGCCATGAAAATCTGTGATCAATGCAAGGGCACTTTTATCAGGACTTTTAAGAAACAATAAAAACAATAAACATATTTTATGTACTTTAATGATTAAAATGTTGAATGGTGTAAACAAAAACAAACAAACAAAAAAATAGGGCAAATAAGCTTTACGCTGAGTAGCACTTTGGTTCTGCAAGTCAACAAGACTAAGTTCAGTTCTCAATTGATATTGTTCATTGAAGCTTACTGAGTATTTTGAGAAAGAGATCGATCGAGCGAGTTTATTACCTGCATTCAGATTTGGCATTTTCCTTCAGATCAGTCCTATGTTGATAATAAAAATATCTGTTTAAATGTCCGATGTATTATCTTGTCCTTTTGGCAGTTAAGGGGTTTTCCCGTGACTGACAGCGCTAGTCAAAGCATTTGTCAGTTGTGTCTTGTTCCGTGTTCACAACAATTCAGTATTTCAATTTAAAAGTCTTCGCTACTGACTGACACACTCATAAAGACAGTCTTTGCCGCCATCTAATGGCATAATAATGTAACTTCTGTTGCTGTTCACAGTCAGGGACTATTTTTTCCAGTGGAAGGAAGGCTTTTAGTTAAAGTTTACTTCATGATAGTTGCATTGATACATATTTTTGGCTTTAATATTTGTATTGTGTGGTAACCGTTTTATAAAAGCAATAAGGTACTCGAGGCTAGTGCTGTATCGTGAATAAGTCACAGCTGAAGGGGTTGCAGGCACTCTGCTTCGCTTATTGCTTACACACACACACACATATATATATTATGTATATATAAAAATCGGTGTTAGCTAGTATATGAAACTGTGTCAGTCACCACATGGCCGGTAACATTTTTATGAATCCTAACAATGCATTTTTTGAGAACATGAATGTGAACGATGCTCTGTACTCTTGATGGTCAGTGCTGCATCATCACAAAAGTTTTGCCTAAGCCTTCCCACTGTAAATATTCAAGCGCTGGAACACGCACGCTATGTGAAGTTCGAAATATCCGAAGTGCAGACAGTGCGCAAATACTAAGCTGAGCTCTCTTTCATGCCTTCATGTGCTTGAACGTAAAAATTCACACAAAACTGTCAAAAAACGCCCATCTCGGCAAGTATCGTCAGTTATGTCTTTAGTTGAAAAAGAAAGGGCACGATCCGTGCGTGCATTCGGTCTTAAAGTGACAGCATCCTAATAATCCTGCTATTTTAGCATTTAGTTAAATAAGCTTTCCATTTTAGATTTCTTATGCATGAAATCTTTTATTTATTATGCAAAACAAACCAAACAAACTCACTGTTCTTGAACTTTAAAAAGGATATTAAGACTATGCAGAGTTGTTTGATTTGCCTACTTTAAATATCTGTTCCTGAACTGTTAGTCTGATGCATAGTTCATGCAGGTCTATGTATAAAAATGCTCATGCTCCCTCCATAGCATTTTCTCAAAATTCTTTGAGACCGTTTCATGCTTACAGGTGAAATATTAGATAGTGTGACAAGAGTTTATTGTCTTAGATCGACCAATAACCACAGTGCATCCGGAAAGTATTCACAGCGCTTACCTTTTTCCACATTTTGTTATGTTACAAGCCTTCTTTCAAAATGGATTAAATTCATTATTTTCCCATAATACCCCATACCCCGTAATGACAACATGAAAGAAGTTAGTTTGAAATCTTGGCAAATTTACATAAAAAAAAAAAAAAAAAAAAAACACAACACACACACACACACACTTTAGTATGCAAGTATTCACAACCTTTGCTCAATACTTTGAAGCACCTTTGGCACCAATACAGCCTCAAGTCTTTTGAGTATGGTGCTACAAGTTTGGCACACCTATTTTTGGACAGTTTCTCACATTCTTCTTTGCAGGACCTCTCAAGCTCCATCAGGTTGGATCGGGAGCATCGGTGCACAGCCATTTTCAGATCTCTCCAGAGATGTTCAATCGGGTTCAAGTCTGGGCTCTAGCTGGGCCACTCAGGGACATTCACAGTTGTCCCGTAGCCACTCCTTTGTCACCTTGGCTGTGTGCTTAGGGTCGTTGTCCTTTTGGAAGATGAACAGTCGCCCCAGTCTGAGGTCCAGAGCAGGTTTTCATCAAGGATGTCTCTGTACATTGCTGCATTCATCTTTCCCTCGATCCTGACTAGTCTCCAAGTTCCTGCCGCTGAAAAACATCCCCACAGCATGATGCTGCCACCACCATGCTTCACTGTAGGTATGGTATAGGCCAGGTGATGAGCAGTGCCTGGTTTCCTGGTTTCCATGACACCTGATATTCAGTCCAAAGAGTTCAATCTTTGTTTCATCAGACCAGAGATGTTTCTCATGGTCTGAGAGTCCTCCAGGCGGGCTGTCATGTGCCTTTTACTGAGGAGTGGCTTCCGTCTGGCCACTCTACCATACAGGCCTGATTGGTGGAGTGCTGCAGAGATGGTTGTTCTTCTGGAAGGTTCTTCTCTCTCCACAGAGAAACGCTGGAGCTGTCAGAGTGACCATTGGGTTCTTGGTCATCTGCCTGACTAAGGCCCTTCTCCCCCAATCGCTCAGTTTGGCCAGGTGGCCCGCTCTAGGAAGAGTCCTGGTGGTTCCAAACTTCTTCCATTTACGGATGATGGAGGTCAATATGCTCACTGGGACCTTCAGTGCTGCAGAAATTTTTCTGTTTCCATCCCCAGATCTGTGCCTCAATACAATCCTGTCTCGGAGATCTACAGACAATTCCTTGGACTTCATGTCTTGGTTTGTGCTCTGACATGCACTGTTAACTGTGGGACCTTATATAGACAGGTGTGTGCCTTTCCAAATCATGTCCAATCAACTGACTTTATCACAGGTGGATTTCAGTCAAGTTGTAGAAACATCTCAAGGATGATCAGTGGAAACAGGATGCACCTGAGCTCAATTTTGAGTGTCATGGCAAAGGCTGTGAATACTTATGTACATGTGATTTTTTTTGTTTTTTATTTTTAATAAATTTACAAAGATTTCAAACAAACTTCTTTCACATTTTCATTATGGGGTATTGTTTGTAGAATTTTGAGGAAAATAATCCATCTTGGAATACGACTAACATAAAATGTGGAAAAAGTAAAGCGCTGAAAATACTTTCTGGATGCACTGTATTATAAAGATACGCAGCTATAATAATTCAGTACCGATCAAGTATGCATATGGTAATCAGTTGATTTAATAAGCTACATGTGGCTACATTGAAACATTATGACACATTTAAATAAATGCACTAAATACTCTGTCAAATTTTCAAACACATAAGGAGTACATCCAGAGATTGTTTTATTTTTTTATCTTAATACATTTATTGGAGCAATATACAATATAAACATCAAATACTAGGGGACATATCAGGTCACAGCCTTGGGGGTCCTGTTACTCTCCAGCCTTCCATTTTTCCAACCTTGGTGAGCATAGCCACAGTTCCCAGACCAAAACACGCTGCCGTACCTGTGATAGCACTGTGCGCTAAACATTAAAAACACCAGCAAAACTTGTTAGATTCTTCCATCACAAAAAAGAAACCAGTCACCTAAAATAATTATGAAAAGCATGGGAATGCTGTACTTACTTCGTGCCCCGAGAAAAATGCCTGAAGCACAACCACCAATGAAATAGTTAGTTGGGTCGTCAGGTGCATCTCTGGCCTGTGCACTTAGACAAGTGGCCATTCCAAAGATGGCACCCATGGCAGCTGAAAGGGTAGCAAACAGGAAATTAATTATTAGAGCAAGAGTGTATGTGTTATCATCTGGTATAACCAATGTAAAATAAAAAGATTAATATAATGTATCTACAGTTCTGACAGTGTAAAGTTTAGGGCTGCCCCCGACTAAAGATTTTTCTAGTCTATTGGTATTCATTCATCTAAGCCATTAGTCAAATAGATATACATGTATAGATAGGTATATATGACTTTCATCTTCTTTCAGATGAACACAATCAGAGTAATATTAAAAATATCCTGACTCTTCCAAGCTTTATTAATGGTAGTGTATGGTGCTCCTGATTTTTGAAGAAAAAAAAAAGTCCATCCATCCATTATAAAAGATATCCACACTGCTCCAGGGGGTTAATAAAGACCTTCTGAAGTGAGAAGTGTGCCAGAGTTTTTGTAAGAAAAATATCCATATTTAAATCTTTATAAACTAAAATAACTAGCTTCCGGCAGACAGCCTACGTAAATGGACGTAGGCTGAACTCTGACCCGACGCATGATGCAATGAAGAACGTGGAAGCGCAGAAGATAGAGCAAAACAAAACCCCGGTCACAAATTAGAAGTCTAAAACGAGAATTTTTATAGAGAAATGTCAAAGAATTTCGATATAAAAGAAGAGGAGCTTGAGTTTGTTGCACAGCCCTATTTGTTTGAATCACGCGAGGTGTCAAAGCTTACGCTACATCCTACATTCCTAGGATGCTTTCCTACATCCTGCGTGATACATCGGGTCAGAAGTTACTCTTTTGCAGCAAGTCGACTTGCTTAGTATGCGTACAGCCGTCTGCTGGAGTTTTAAATATGGATATTTTTCTTACAAAAACCCATCGCTTCGCTTCAGAAGGCCTTTATTAACCCCCTGGAGTTATGTGGATTATTTTTATGATGGATGGATGCACTTTTTTGGACTTCAAAATCAGGAGCGCCATTCACTACCATTATAAAGCTTGGTAGAGGTAGGATATAACTCTGATTGTGTTCGTCTGAAAGAAGATAGTCACATAAACTAGAGCTGCATGATTATTACCTTGAAATTGAAATTGCGATTATTAATTACAATTATCACAATTTACATTGAATGATGTTTGTAATAGCTTCATACCTTTGTTTGAAGCAACTGCATGCCATATTTTTATATGCTGAAAAAAAAGCTGAAAACTCTTCCTGATTTTTTCCCTATAGCATTAAACCTCAAATGTCAACTGTATATTGGTTTCTTCTTTAAATAATAATAAAAGTAAACATATGCATGGTATAATAGGGGCTTTTGCATCGGTTTGTTCTTGGACCTAGCCACCAGGGTGGTTCCCCGAGGGCCTGAAGTGACATAAACTGCACTTCTTGTTGTGAATTTTATTTGATGGCACTGAGAACAGCTCAGCCAGAGCCTGAGCACATAGTGCTCGCATTCTCCATCTTCATTAGTTTACGATCTATTTAACAGTCCTGTCTAATACATTATTAGATAGAACTGTTATATAAAGAAAGTAGACAGTATATGAAAAAGTATTAGCTTTTGTGGTGTGGTTGGTTGATGCCTAATGTCGCTAGCTTAGTAGAAATACATAATCATGTCCGCTCAAAGTCGTGCTAGATTTTCTCCTTAGTGTAAGGTTGAGAGGTCTAATCACCGTTTTCCATGTGTGTAGAGTTATTTGGTCTGTGGAGTAAATATATAGGCTGTGTACTCAGCTTTTTAAAATGGCGGGTGCCGTTGTGTCAGGTACGTCACTAGAAGCTGCTTTTGTGCTGGGTTAGATCTTTTACATTCTGAAGTAGTCGTGATTCGCCTCTCACAACATAACATGCTCTAAACACACCTCTTAAACATGCAGAATAATGTAAGTGGATATTTTTCCTTGTAATCGCGCCTTTTATTACAAAATTGTGGCAGCCGTAATCATAATCGCAATTAGAAATTTGATTAATTGTGCAGCCTTTATACATCTAGGATGGCTTGAGAGTGAGCAAATCTTGGGATAATGTTCATTTTTGGGTGAACTATCCCTTTAATATAAACAGCCATAATATATAACCTATTTCGCGCTCAAGCGCACATAAAGCTTGCTGCAAAGCACTGGCAAAAGTAATGATTATGTGTCAGAAAAAAATAGCAAGGAGACATTTATTAATAAACTAATGTTTTGAGTCAAGTCACGTCACCTTTATTTAATTTATTTATTTATTTATATATTTATATATATTTATATATATATATATATATATATATATATATATATATATATATATATATATATAGCATTGTAAAATTATATTAATGGCAATTAAACACACTTTCCCATTCATTAATTAGTTTTCATTAGATTTTACTATGTAATAAACTGTATAAAATACTTTACATATAAATTATATTGCATTTAAGTAACTGCTATGAATCGCTACACAAAAAAAAAAAAAAAAAAAAAATCACACTGACTAAATGTTCTTTTATAATTTAAATACATTTCAAAGAAATCTCTCTTTCGTATAAACTACACATATCCCCTGCTCAGCATGTAGGGACCATAGGGAGCACAGCTTATTTTGTCTTACCCATGGTGGCAGTGCCTGATGTTGCTCTGGTCAAAGCCTCAACAGCTGTTTCAGGCTGGTATGCCACAATGTGATAGGCAGAACCTACCAGCCCTGCAGAACAACAACAGTATTGAAGGCCATTAAGTTTTGTTTTATATAGAAGGCCATGCCTAGTGACCATCTCTCGATAACCACTTTACTAGTTTGCAAGTTATTATGAAAACCATACAGTGACACAGAAAAGAATCAGTATGTATGAAACAAATAAACAACTGGAAGGTGATAACATTCCTGGAGATTAACTTGCAAACCACGCTGATACCAGAGCACTTTATAGTTAAATAAACCAACTAATAGAAGTTGCAGACGTAAATAATGTCGAAAAATATTAATGTGAGACTAATGAGAAAATAGTGCGCTTGTATTCACTACTACACTAGCGAGTGTAACTTGCATGCTAACATCTTAGCCTTCATAGCATATAAGCAATGCACAAGTTTAAAACTACGCTCAAAGCATCCGTTAGAAACCCTACAGTGCAGACATCCATTAGACTAACCGATGGCAGTGGCTAATTTCGTGGTGATCCATGTTTTGGAAACGCAGTCTTTGCCCTCTTCTAGATCCCAGTAGCCCATTTCTGTCTCCGCATCAAGGACACGACTGAGATATCGCGAGAGTTTCTTCTCAACCTCTTTATTCGCTGTTATCGATGTGGTCTTGTTCAGCTTTGCCCCCCGTCGGCGTGGTGTGGAACTGCAATGCCTTGCTCCAAGCTTATTTATCATTATCTCGATTTATGATTTATCCACGATCTCTTCACTTCACAGAAAGCATGTTTTATATCTCATATCTTGATGTGATGGAAAATTAACGATGTCTCATTGTCTTCTACCCCATTAAATCTTAAAAAATAATAATAGAATTAAATTAAAATAAATAAATAAATAAAAGCTATATAAAGACCACAAGAGTTTTTCCATTACAAAGCACTACTTTTCCATTGTTTTTCTATGCAAACACGCACTAGACGGACGTGCAAAAACGTTGCGTTCGCGTCTTTTGACATCGTGTTCTAAAACCACGGCGCTCAAGTTAAAATCAGTTAAACTTTTAAAAATGCGTTTTTTCCCCATTCCACTGCCCGTCTTGCGTTTTTCAAAGCAAAATCGCGTTCTGTGTGAATGAGCCCTTAAAGGTACAATATGTAATAATTTTGTCCGCTAGAGGTCGCTAGAAGCCTATTCAAAACAAAGGTGTAGCTTGATGACGGCAAGTTTTAGAGCGGAATCTTGGGACATGTTGTCTCCATCTCAATGGACGGTGCAAAAGAATCGGGATAGGACTCGGGAAGAAATCATGTTCATGGATGTGATTAGTATCGTTACTGTAGTATGAAGCAGAGCAGGAGCGAGTGTTGTGGGAGCTGAACGAGGAGCTGGAGCGATTATGCAACACACGCCTCACGCTTCCGCTTTTCCGGTCATGAGTATGAGGTAACACAGCTCTGTTTATCATATTAGATACATTTGAGAGTGTTGAAAATGATGTTATAACGTCAGAGGTGGGTAGTAACGAAGTACATTTACTTCGTTACATGTACTTGAGTAGTTTTTTGGAAAATTTGTACTTTTTAGAGTAGATTAAAATGTGGGTACTTTTACTTTAACTTGAGTACATTTGTAATGAAAAATCTGTACTTTTACTTCGCTACAATGGGCAACGTTCCTCTCGTTACTTTATTTTAATTCAATACTGTAAATGTTAAGAAATGCGTAGTTTATTCCATGCGCGCTGTCTCTTTTTTCATGAACGATGCCCCATTCACAAATGAATCACTCTTTTGAGTCGATTCTGTTCAAAGACTTGATCAAACAAGTTGGTAAAGCTGTCTAAATTGATTCGCGAATCAGTTTGAATGATTTGTTCAGTTCCTGCACGCGCTGAATCGTTTGAAGCGGTTTCTCACTCGGAGCGGATGAAGTGGCAGTGGACCTACAGTCAATTAAAAGCAAATCTGCAAATGCATACAGTTGTTTGCCAGCAATGAAGACCTTTATTAGTTGAGCTGCGTATGCTGTCTGTGAACAATTCCACAGGTAGGCCTATCGATTTCATTTGATTTTACTTCATGATACAGCCAATAGCCGACATTTTACAACCGAACAGATTATTACGTCACTATAACAAAAGTATGTAGTATTTCTTTACCGTTTTTATGGGCATATATCTTAATTTATACATTAATTTATACATATACTATTGCGCAATGGCGGCGCCAGCGACCTGTTCGTCTTGAAAATGAACGCTTTGCGTTGACACAGTTAAGCAGTTTACGCGCCTGCTGAAATATAACAGTTACATTTGATTACATTTTGGAGAACAGACCGAAGAAGATCCGTCAATGTGTATTTGATCATTGTTTGTGTCATGTTCGGATATGAGTGCGAGCACATGTAAAGAGTTTTCTCTCTTCTTTAAAATGTAACGTTAGCTGTATACGTTATTAATATAGTAACGATATATTCGGGTTATAGATGCTAGAAATAATGCTTGTCTCTTCTATGTTTGTTTGTTGCAAAGATATCTAATTATGATAATAAATTAAATATCTATTTAAATAATAAACATTAAATAATAACATGCTATTGTGTGTGTATATATATATATATATATATATATATATATATATATATATATATATATATATATATATATATATATAAAATAAAAGTAACTAGTAACGAGCTACTTGAGTAAGATTTTTATTGGATACTTTTTTACTCTTACTCAAGTAACTATTAGGATTATTACTTTCACTTTTACTTTGAGTAAATATTTCTATAAGTACTTGTACTTTTACTTGAGTACAGTTTTTGGATACTCTACCCACCTCTGTATAACGTTACTCTCTGCGTTCGCTCGGCGGGTGCTGTGAGACACTTGTTTGAGACACACTGCAGTAAGATAGATCGATTTTAGAATATCATATTAAATACTTGATGGCTTGTGTTGATAAATGACATGCAATTAATTTTAAAAACATATTGTATGATGAAAAATAAAGCTGCATCTGATTATGCTATGTTAGCTACTTGACAAAATAGAGTTTTTCTCTGAGGCATGGTAAAGCATGGTACTCGCAAAAAATCAAGAAAATTGATTTAAACAATAAGACTAAACGTGTTGAGCTATATAACAACAATTCGTTTTCTGTCTATAAATATATCAAAACAGTTGTTCCCTTGTCTATTAAAACGTGTAATATATTAAAGTGTCTTTGGTGTTTTCATGGTTTCTACAAAATAAAACCGGAAACCGAGGGTAACGCGGGTATGACGCAATTGACAGACGACTCCTCACGTCCCGGAGCCTTGGTTAAAATGGCAATTTTCTCACGATTTACAAATAGTTGGAAACATTTGGGATATTGTAAGTACTCAAGTGAACAAAATGTATAACACCGGCCTAGTGGTTTTTGGATATTTTACTGTAAAAATATTACATATTGTACTTTTAATGTAGCAACTTATTGTGCTAATATTTTTTTTATTTTTTTGTGGTTGTTGTTGTTTTTACAAGTAGGCTAACTTCACATTTGTACGTATATGTGAACATCGCTTTAAATATTGTGAACCACAGATTGTATTTTGCTCATAAATCCAAGACGTAACAACTCATGTCAGGGCCTTGGTGTTTGTCTTTATTTTGATGAAGTAAGTGATGGCGGAAAATCACAGACAATAATTATTTACATATTTTAATTAGTGGTACAATCATATAAATATTTAATGAATTAAGTTTTTATAAAATTTAAATAGGTATGTTTTAAAACATGTGTTATGAGCACATTACAAAAAAAAAACATGTTATGCTATAGGCTACTGTCAGAAATATGAGTCTGAAAGAAGGATTTTAATACAAAATCTAGCAAAGATAAAAATGCAGTTTATGCTAGGATATATTCTACAAAATAATTTAGGAAATTAAAATTAGGATATAAAAAATGGAAAGATGTCATTCTGATCCACGCTCCATGCCAGGTGGTGGCGGTAATACACCAGTTCGTTGTTTGTCAACCGCCAATAAAATCTCAAAAGAAGAAGCAGCAGCAGCTACAGGTTGCTATGAAGTTGGTGAAGATGACACGTCAGCTGTCTGGAAAAACAAACACAAACTGCAATTCCTGCTTATATAGGACAATAATATAAATCCCTGCGTTGCATTTAACTGCGCATTGCCGATTGTCACTGTATTATAGAAGTGAAGATGTACTGAAGACTAATAAGAGTCACGTTGTAGCATCACGCATGCTGAGATCAAGAGATAGTTCAGCTTCATTCAATCTGGATCCGTCCGAGACAACCCACAGAAGATGATCAACCCAGCAGCGCGGCGTTATCGTGGATGAGAGCGGTTACCGGACCGGAGCTTTTGTTATCCGCATCCTGAGCAGCACACACAGGGACATGTCGTCCCCGTCGCCGGTGCAGATACGAGAGGCGAACGCGCACCTGGCAGCGCTGCACAGGCGGGTCACAGACCTGGAGCAGAGGCTGGAGGAAGCGGAGAAGACCGTGCGGGAGCAGGCGGAGAGTCTCATCCGCAAAGATGAGCAACTGAGAGCTACCACGCAAGAAATCACGGAGGCCAAGGACAAGTAGGGGAAAGAATCTGTTTACATTCTCAACACAGTCGTGTTTTTCTGTAGATACTGAATTGATTTATTATTTGATATGAAAACCATGCATTTGTAAAATGTGTGCTGAATCAAAATGCTCCATCAAAGCTGCTGTAAGCGTCGTTTGCACACAAAAATAAATATCCGACCTAACAGTTATCACTGAATACAGTGGTCCAAGAAGCCACACCTGTCTGTTACAGACTGTTTAAAGAGCAAAATAGACCGCGGCCCGCGCCTGTTAACCAATCAGAAAAAGAACTGCCAGTGTTGTTAGGCGGTGGGACTACTTGTATGTGCGACCAATGACAGACGGGGAAAGTGATTGCAGACAGGGAAACTTGTTTGGAAACAGTTATTGAGTGGTGCAGGTGACGTCACTTTGTAGGCCAATCGGCAGTTAGCATCACACTGGTTCCCTCGACAAAAACCCAATGGGATTTTCCATAGGCTTTTGGATTATTGCAAAAAACAAAAACAAGCTCTGTGATAAACAAAAGTTTATAATACTTAAATGTTTTGTCCATCAAGATAATTTTCACAGATGAACATATTTTTTATGAAGTTTGAAGCCTAAATTAGTGATGGGGAAACCGAGGCTTTCTGAAGCGTTTGAGGCTTTAATGAAATTGTGCCGAAAAACGGTTCATTACTCGAAGCTTTTAACACAGTGCACATTAGCGACATCTGGTGGTCAGACAGACTTGTTTTCTGCACCATATCTAAATAATCGCGGAGCAGATCTACGGTTTGAAAAAGCGCGTGACCAAACAAAGCGTCGGAAGTCTGTGACATACGGAATCACTCTTGTCTTGGATCAGTACAGTTCTGTCTGATCTAAACTAATCTCATCTAAATTAATTTGTGACAATGAGACCACAACTCGTGTCATGTGTAGCCTATTCAACGGATTCACATATTGATCAATAATATAAAATGTACAATGATGTGATCATAGTTGACAATTTTGGAGAGATGTCTTTCATCTCTCTGAGACCACAGCAATAAAACATGATTAAATGCATTTTTCTTTTATGCATCAGGTGAAGCGCCAATTTTTTCAAACCAGCTGTCCCGATTTTATGAATATGGCATGATGTTCGAAGCTTTAAACGTCATCAATCACATGGTATTGTCTTTTTGATACAAGCATCAGTACAGTGTGTGATACAATAGTGCTTTGAAAACTGCGTCGGAGCATCGGAGCCCCGGTATCAACCGTCCCTTCACTAGCCTAAATGCAGTCGCCAGAAGTAAAAAGCTAAAGGTAGGCTATAAATGAACTACACCACTGTCGTTCGACTTCAGCGTCACCATCTCTAAGCTTCCGACAACTCTTTCGGTTTTTATCTAAAAACATTTTGCAAGAAAAATTTCAGACATGTTCTGACAATAAAGTATCATATCATATCATATCATATCATATCATATCATATCATATCATATCAATCATATTTTCCCAGCATGTTTGAGTTAGAATAGTTTATAAGAGTACAATTATGAGCATAATGAGGCTGTAAAAGCAGATTGAGCTTACCTTTTCAGCGTGATGACGTTTAATATCCCAGACAGTCTCTGTAGTCTCATTTAGCCACTTGTTAGCAACCGCCTTTTTCAAGACACATAACAGCTTAAAAAAAATCACGAGTGTGGTAATACTGATGTATTTTATGACGTAGAATAAAACGTAAAACTGTCTTGAGCTTGCGTTCACCACAGACCTCATTTCAGCCATTTAACCAAAATCCCTTTCAAAAAACCCATTAACGTCAGGGCGATGGAACCGGAAGTGCTAAAATGCTAACTCACTTCCGCGTTTTGGCCTACAAAGTGATGTCATACCTGCACCACTCTAATAGGGCATTCACACCAGATGCGACTTGCGCAAATAAATCACGCTATTTGCGCATAGTTGGACGCTTGAATGTTTTGAGTTTACTTGCTTCATTCGCGCGTGAAATTCACTTCACAACAGATGCAAATTCGCGTCATGAGGGATGCTCTCCCTCTCCTTTAAATATGTGTCCCAGACTCTTCCACTTTAAACGCCCGAAACGCTCAATTTGCGGTGTGTCATTAGCGCAAATCGCGTCATTCGCTCCGCCTCATTTGCGTGAATCACGTCGCAGGATGCCTATTTGCGTCTCTGCATTGACTTAACGTGTAAATCACTCACACTTAACGCTTCATTCGTGTCTGGTGTGAATGCACCATAATAGAGTGGTGCAGGTATGATGTCACTTTGTAGGCCAACCGGCAGTTAGCATTACACTAATTCCCTCGTCAAGGCTATCACAAAAAACAAGCTCTGTGTTCAGCAAAAGTTTATGATGCTTACACGTTTTGTCCATCAATATAATTTTCACATATGAACAAGACTTTTATGAATTTTGAAGCCTAAATGCGGTCGCCAGAAGTAAAAAGCTAAAGGCTATAAATGGACTACACCATGGTCCCATGACTTCAACATCACCTTATCAGTCATAAACGTGTACTGCACACAGCTATCTAGCTTCCGCCAGACCACCTTCCATATTGAAGTTATGAAGAAAGTGTAAACTGGTGTCGCGTTGGGCTTTTTTCCTAAGTTGAAGTTAGGCTTTTTCCCTAAGTTGAATAGGGAAGGCGTAGGATGTAGCGTATGCTCTTTGAACTGCAAATGTTTTACACTTTCTTTGTAACTTGTTTACAGAATGCTGTCTGGCGGAAGCTAGATATTTTACTTCATAACTTGTTAAATATGGATTTTTTTTTTTTTGGATGCACTTTCTTCAGCTTATACTCGTTGGTTCTGTTCACTTCCATTATAAAGCTTGGATGCGTCAGAATATTTATTAATATATCTCTGATTGTGTTCATCAGAAATAAGAAAGTCATATATACCTAGGATGGCTTGAGGGCGAGTAAAACTTGGGGTAATTTTCATTTGAAAGTTAGCTCATCCTTTAATCTACCCTAAAGCCTTTGTAGTCCGATTTAGCCACTTGTTAGCAACCGCCTTTTTCAAGACACGTAAGAGTTTAAAAAAATCACAAGTGGGTTATTACTGATTAATTTTATGTCATAGAATAAAGCGTGAAAGTGTCTTGTCCACAGACCTTATTTCAGACATTTAACCAAAATCCCATTAAAAACCATTGACTTCGGGACGATAGAACTGGAAGTGCTAAAATGCTAACTTACTTCTGCATTTTGGCCTACAAAGTGATGTCATACCTGCACCACTCTATTGCAATAAAGCTGTTCATTTTGTAGTTCTAAAACCCAGGATAGAATAGACCAATTTTGTGTTTATAGGTTTAAAGTCCCCGTGAACCGGAAGTTGCAAACGACTTTTCTCCGGTGTTGTGACGTATTTCCATGTGAAATGGAATATTGAATAGAGGGCAGGGTTTTACTTTAGCGTTCCTCCTCTCCATCTCTCGTTCATAGCAGACTAACGGTTGGAGGGGAGTGGTTTATGCGTTTTCAACCCAAGCCGTCAAACTGAAGTCATCAGAGAAGGAATGCTATTCCAGACCAGAAGTAACTTTTCAGATTTTGATTAAAGATTACCGCAACAATTTTTTTTCGGTGTATTAACTTGCACGGATTAATTGTTCACCACAAGACTAGTAATATGCACTAACAAAGTAAATAGGGTCAATTTTGATTTCATGACGACTTTAAAAATTATTTCGTGCTGTAACTGTATGGCTATGTATGTATGTCCCCTATGAAATACAAAGTTCTGGCATGAAACTCTAATGGGCAGGCTAATGGTCCTTTAACTCAACCTGCTCATAATTACATCATTCTCTATAGGACAAAAATTATTGGTTCCTGCTGTATCAGTAGCCTATGAGCTTGCATGCTCAACCTTCAGAATACTTTGGTAGAGTTTGCCTTAGCAGTGCAGCGCGCCTTCAGAAACCCTCCACCTTCCCCAGCTCCACCTGTATAGATCTGCTACGGGTAATTAATGTACGCTATATTGTACAGCAGCAGCATGTCTTACTTGCTCACAGCAGTGTGTCATGTATGTATTGGCAGTAGCAAGTTCCGTACTTTCTCTGCAGCAGCAGCATAGCAGATCTATTCCGCCAAGACCAAACATATCAACATTGCCATAGCCATTACCATGCCAAACACTCCGAGAGTTGTCATGACAGAACTGCATATGTGAATATTATGTAGACTTACTGTTTACATCATATTCATGCTTTAAAGGATTAGTTCACTTTCAAATAAAATTTTCCTGATAATTTACTCACCCCCATGTCATCCACGATGTTCATGTCTTTCTTTCTTCAGTCGAAAAGAAATTAAGGTTTTTGATGAAAACATTACAGGATTATTCTCCTTATAGTGGACTTCAATGGCCTCTAGACGGTTGAAGGTCAAAATTACAGTTTCAGTGCAGCTTCAAAGGGCTTTAAACAATACCAGACGAGGAATAAGGGTCTTTTTTAGTGAAACAATCGGTCATTTTAGAAAAAAATGTAAATATATATGCTTTATATAAACAGATGATCGCCTTCCAATTGGTTCCGCCAAAACCGCACTTTCGTATTCTTCAAAAAGCTTATGCTGTATGTCCTACACCTTCCCTATTCAACTTACGGAAAAAATGTGTTCGTTCCATAAGTTGAATAGGGAAGGCATAGGACATACAGCGTAAGTGTTTTGAAGAATACGAAAGGAGGCAAAATTCACCCAGGAGAGCAGTTCAGCAGTTGGACAGATTAGATGACGGTACACAGGCTTGCAACGGAGGAAGCATTATGAATGAAGCTTACCCGACAAGAACAGTTACTATATCAGTAACTTAATGAATAAGAAATAAGATCCCAAAAGATTGTGGCATGCAAATTGCGTACAACAGATTTAATTAATAGGATAGTTTGCTGATTAAAAATGTTATCTTTATTTTTCATGTAGAGAGATTTTCTTCCTTCATGAGAAGCTTTGTCAATCAGAGGAATCCATCCATAAACTCAACCAAACGATTAAGGAAAAAGATTCTTTAATTGGACAGTTACAACACCGATGTCAGCTGCTGGACAACATTTGCAAAAGCCGTCCATTACTGGACAGCATGCTAGCTCAGATGGCCGAGGCAGAGAGAATGGGGCCTGTCAGAGACTTGGGGAAGCCCACGACCAACAGCTCTCTCACGGACGGAGAATCCAACTGCAGCCCCAGCCGCCTCTCCAACCACAAAGACTTCTCACTCAGCGAGGACGACTCTGATGATCAGGAATTAGATGGGGTTGTGTTTGGGACCACTGTATGAGAGTCTCTGTTCAACTGGTCCTCATCTCAGGTTTAGCAGCCTGTGTGTTTTGATGGTTACAGCTGATTCAGTGTCTGGTCATCATTTGATTAAAATAGCCATTGTATCATAATACAGGTTACATTGTGAATGGGATTCCACTGTAAAGGGAGAATGCCTGGTCAATTCTGGCTGAATCTATGTGCAAAGTGATGCAAGTATGCCACATATCATTTAGATTTGTCCCTCAGACCAGTTTTATTTAGGTTCAGTTTAATACAGAGTCCCACACATGACAAGCTCGGAAACAAAAACTATATTGTGGCCATGACTTAGTAATATGTCAGCACGTTTGACTAAATCATTCAATCATTTTAAGTAAATTGTGTGCATGATGATATAATTCATTCCCTCGGTTTACTAAATTAGAGCTAAATTCGTTCCCTTGATTTAGTTAAATCAAAACAAGGGAACAAATTAGTTTAACATGGCCAAAATTTATTAAAACGAGAGAACAAATTCTTAATTCGTGGCAACAATATATATATATATTTTTTATTCTGCATGTTGTGTGGGGTTCTAGTTTAAATAGTTTTTTTTTTTTTGGTTAACTTTTTTCCATATATTTTTAACTTTAAATTTGCATATACAGTGATATTTTACTGAACTATTTATACCTGGATTTATTAGGTCACATGAATATCAGAGAAAGTTTTTTAAAATTTGCGTACAGATTACTTGCAATTTACTGTTACATGCAGTCCATCTGCCGTTTCATTTGTTAAAATGTGATCCAGTCCTGTCTTAAAAATGTTTTGGATACTGTGGACATCACCTAGATGTAGTATACTATGCTTGTTGTTTTGTTGGAGCTTCTCAGTGAACAATTTCAAGTCATTGACAATGTACAAATGATGGATTCTGGTTTAGGTGAGATTAGATTGTGGCTTTATCCACTATCCTGTTCATAGAGCCTTCATAGTTGGATCCAGTGTCATCGGGTGTATGCCATGCATTGTTTACAAATAGACATAGTTTTACTTCATAAATTCACCCATTTGCCACAAATTTACATTGAAATACATTTGCATATCTATGCTGGAAAACAACTTAAAGGAATAGTTCACCCAGTATTTTAAGATTTATTCATCGTTCACTCATCCTCATGTCATGTCACGACAGGTTCCAAACCTGTATGACTCTTCCGCAGGACACAAAATGTATTTTGAAGAACGATGGGGTACAAATGGCAAACCCCCCCCCCCCCAAAAAAAACAGACATCTTTTGTGTTTGGCAGTCCTACAGATTAGCAATAGAGGGTGAATTCTCATCGTTTCATTGTAACAGTATGAAGTAAAACAGTTCCTGAAAGACTGTCTTTTTAATGGAATTGTTTATTCGGAAAAAATATAATACATGATTTTAATATTCTTGCAGTGTTAGGGAAAGTTACTTTTAAAAGTAATGAATTACAATATTGCATCACTCCCTAAAAAAGTAACTGTTACTTTTTATGAAAAGTAATGCGTTATATTACTTTTGCATTACTTTTTCTTTTTTCTTTTTTTGGCAAATGTAAAGTCCCTTTCACACCAAAAGTTAAATGAATAAATCTTAGGCTGAAGGAAATGCAAATTCATGTCTGTACAGTAGAGGGCGCACCTCAAAAAAAACAAACATCTCAGCTGACCTGCAATTCTGGATCACATAAGAATAGGACTTACATAATAGTAACTTGCATTACTTATTTGAAAAAGTACTTCAGATATTTAGTACGTTACTTTACTAGTTACTTGAAAAAAGTAATCTGATTACGTAACTCAAGTTACTTGTAATGCGTTATCCCTAAAACTGTTCTTAAGTGCTAAATATCTAAATTGTGAGCTTGTATATATTAAATGGGTTTAAATATGTCTTAAATTTTAGATTGGGTGAACTGTCCCATTAACTGTTCCTTTATCACATTACAATTTTAACAATGATAGTTTACAATAAGGTTTGTTAACATTAGATTATGCATATGTATCATGGACTAAAAAGGATTTTTTTTAACAGCATTTATTAATATAATATTAATCTATATATTACTGTTCATTATTAGTTCATGTTAATTTTACAATTTGCAAAATGTAACATTAATAAATGCTGTAAAAGTATAGTTCGTTATTTCACGTTAACTAATGCTAATGTATAGAATGCTATTGTAAAGTGCTAACTAAACAACTGTGAAAATGTTTTCCACCAATGTAGTGAGTGGTGGTTATTTCATATTTAAACAAAGATACGTGGTGGAAACTCATAAGCATCAGGATTGAACCATGGGACTAATCAGTTTTTGAGAGACCCTACCACCATTGTGTTGAGCAAAGCTGCTTTTAAGTGACAGTGACAAAACCATATGGTGCACACCAAACATACACTGTAATTTAAGGTGTATTGTATATAATTAAGTGATCTATGCAGTGAAGTTGTTCTCTGAGAGCCTCCCTTAATAAAACAACTAGCACTTAAAATAGTGCCCACCAGATAAACGGAGCAATTCCAACCAAGCTAAAGCTGTTGCTTACACAATTACAGGTTCATGGTTGAGAAAAAGTGAAAAAGAGTGTAAAAGCTTTCATATGTTGGATGTCTTGTATAACCATTTGCAACTGTCCTTATATTTGCTATTATTTCAGTTCTGCAGATGATAATGTGATGTCAATGCATATAGACCTTTCTCCAAATTTTGTAATTCTTGAACATTTAATTCGGCCTAGCAAAATGAAGTCTATGCAAGTCTGTTATGTTTTGCCATATTTATTCAGAGTGAAGCTGTGTGGAAAGCCAGATGGAGGAGAGCCATTATGTAGTGAATGAGTGTACTGATGATGGGGCATTATTCATGTACAGCGTGTCATTTGTCCTGTTAAGATGTGATGGTTACACAATATTTTCGTGTTCGTTTTTAAGAGTTACATGTGGTACTGAACTGCAGCATGGTAATTTTACATATTGGGGCATGTCATATTTGTCTTGCTAGTGCCCTGTACATAAGTGTGTTTGCTAACATTTTTCTCTACATATAAAGTAAAACAGTGCCTAAAAGACTCATGGTTACTTGTTAAATGGAATTATCTATTCTGAAAAAACTCAAATAAATTATTTTGTTATTCTTTAGTGCTAAATATCTAAATTGTGTACTTATTCAGAAACACAGGCAGTGTTGCCAATTAAGTTAAAACACACATGCATCGTGCTGTTATTTCTTGTTTTTTCATTCGCATTGGTACTATTTTCACAAGTAAGGTGTACATTTTCAAAACTCTTAGTACAAATCTCCAAACTGATCACACTTGTATCTAGTCATTCTTTCAAAACCTGATCTCATGCTTTCATTCTAGCTGTACATTTTTTCATTCTACATAATCACTGTTTCAAAACACAAGATCGTTGTGATATGTAATGAGAACATTTGGTTTAATCACCGAAACACAACAGTATGATCATCTTTCAATTTAGTAATTTTAATAGTTAATTCAATAGCAAACAATGCAAGATACATGTTTCAAATCACCCTTGTTGCTGAAATAATTACAGTTACACAGGCTACAGATGCCACATTAGAAAATACACTTACATTAAATTACATAATTGACAAAATCCATAACGTTCGTAATAGTATTTATTCAGTGTGTTATCAAAAGGTGTGAAGTGTATGACATGGTCATGAAGTTTTTAGCTAGAACAGAGTTTGCTGCCAATACAGAAAATGTTCTCACTGTACCATATGACTGAATCTATACTGTAGTCGACCTTTATAAGGGTGAGTTATAGTAATGTGGCATTCTTTACCATGGTAATGTCTCTGTTTAGATTCACATGGCATACTATAGTGTAAAATGATGCCATCTGTCTCCCTTCTTGATGTTATACAGTCATTGACTTTCTTTTCCCTTGTACTCTGTCCTGCTCTGTGTTCACAAATTTCAAATCCCTCTGTATCTGTATCTCTCTCTCTCTCTCTCTCTCTCTCTCTCTCACACACACACACATTGGTTTTTCCATATTTTATAGGGACTTTCCACATGATTTTTATACTGTATATCCCCTACCCCTAAACCTACCCATCACAGAAAACTTTCTGCTTTTTTACATTTTATAAAAATATAATTTCATATGATTTATAAGCTGTTTTCCTCATGGGGACCAAAAAAATTTTCAAACAAGGTCTAAAATTACTGGTACCATCCTTGTTGGAACATTTGGTTCACAACACAGGGTTTACCAGGTCCACACACACACACACACTTTGAAAATCATGGTCATCATCCAAGATAAATTGCTTATAATATAAAAATAATTTATTACATTTGGTTATCCAAATCAGAAATTGCAAACAAGTTCTATAGAAACTATGTCTATAGAATAAATATCTATAGAAATCTATAGATGCACCAAATGATTCACTGATTAACCATTAAGTCCAGTTGGATTAAATTATAGACAAATGTATTAAACTGAACGAAAAGAGATGAAAATGAAAAGTTTGATATAATAGCATTATGATAGGCAGTTACTGTGAATGAAACATGTATATAGATGAAACACTTATTTTGTGTTGTGAAAAGGATACTTTGTGATTTTGTGTATTGTACTAACACAATTGAAAATATGCTGAAATGTTTGAAAAAAGTACACATTTGATGATCTGTTGTGATATTAGTACTAAGAGTTTTGAAAATTTACCAATTGCTTTTGAAAATTGCACCAAAGCAATAAAAAATAAATAAATAAATAAAAAATAAAACACTAATGTGAACAGCGTTCTGACGTAGAAACCGGAAGCGTTGCACTGTCTACAATGTAAACAGCATAGGAGACTAACAGGGAAGATAAAAAAAATTGTTGAAAAGTCATTATTTTGTTTTATGGCACACACGCTTCATAACATTAAGGTTGAACCATTGTAGTCAGTGGTTTTTAATGATGTCTTTTACTACCTTTCTGGGCCTTGAAATTGGTTATGACATTGCTCTCTATAGGGAAGTCAGAAATCTCTCAGATTTCATCAAAAATATCTTAATTTGCATTCTGAAAATGAACAAAGGTCTTGCGGGTTTGGAATGATATGAGGGTGAGTAATTAATGACAGAAAATTCATTTCTAACCCTTTTATATTAGGATTTAAATTACTTCCTGTAGGCCTATATACAGCAATGTTAACTGCTTTTAATTAAAAGTAGCTAAAACTGGTCATTAAATTTCATTAGATGATGTCATAATGGTGAGTTCATTGATCTAATAAACAAAAATAGGTCAGTGGGCATTTTTGGGTGAACTATCCCTTTAACAAATTCAGGAAAATTGGAGTACAAATTCATCTTTATTCATTATTTAATTAGATACTTTTTTTTACATTACATTTCCCCCCCTAATTTCATTAATAGGAGCAATCAACATGTCAGTAATTATGTTGCATTAAAAGTGCTTCTGTTGCACTGCAGAATACGGTTCTCACATACAGGCTGAGTGATGAAAAAAAAGACTTTATAATGCATCTTTGATAGGGTCAGTGGGGCAGCAGCACCTTCCCCCTACCAATGCAGTTGTAAAAACCCTTGGTCCCATCAGGGCCGACAGGCTGGCGCACAACCAGGACACCCAAGGACCTCACAATCTGATTGGATGACAACAAGCTACCCATCTCCGGCTGAATGACCTGGGCGGCATTTTTACGTCTCTGGACCCACGGGCTGCTCGTGAACCCCAAGTCATCTGGGGAGAGCTCATCCGAGCCCTTGTACCTGCTGAAGGAGGATGTACCAGCTGCAGTGGGCGTGCTGCTGAGAGGATGTGTGGCCAGAGGAGAGGTCACATGACTGCAAGGAAAAAGCTTGCGAGGCAGGAGGGGGCTTCCTACGGGACTGCACAGAGGATTCCGGTAAGGGTCAGAGCGGAAAGTCGATATCCGCGGGATGGCGAGAGGACTGCCGTAGAGGGCCTGTGGGCGGGAGACTCTGCGGTTGGGCCGGGGTGAGGCAGGGGCAAAATCAGACTCTGAAGAGCTGCAAACAGCCGAATCCTCCAAAGAATAAATGTACCGCCTGGCTTTTCTGTTAGGCTTTTTTAAACTGTCACTGTCAATACCTTCTTCTGACTCTTCCTCCACTAGGTTTTGGCTCCATCCTGGCTTACGGGTTCCACGGCTACCCAGCAGGACCACACAAATGCCCCTTCCTCCCTGCTGCTGCTCTTCTGCCTTCAGGGCCTCGTAGGCTTTGCGTGCGCCCTCTAGATACTCGTACTCCACCACAGCACACACTTTGCGCCCCAGTTCGATGTGTTTCTTAGTATAGCGTTTCAACTCTCCAGGGATCTCTTTTCCTGGGCGCAGAATGCGGAGAGAAGAAATGGTGCCGTAGGGGGAAAACACCCGCATTGCGGCTTCCATGATGCCTAGCTGCTCTCCACCCGGTGACCCATTTAACTCATCCTTGACTGGGTCAACGCCATCCAAGAAGTTCCAGGCCAGAAGCAGCTTGCTTGTGGGAATGCACAGGAGCCAGTCGGGTACTGGAGTCCTTCGTCGCACCTTGGTACCAAGTTCATTCACTTCCAGCAGCGGAGAGGTTCTTGCAGCCGCCAGTGTGGTGCGCCAGTCTCGCGTGAGATCTCTAATCTATGACAAAACAATGAAAAGCACATTTCCTGATGATAACACTTCTACTCCGATCAAGATGATGTTGGTTAATTTAGGGTGCATTCACACTTGTCATGTTTGGCTAGATTAAAACGAACCCTGGTGTGATTGCTCTGTTAGTGCTGTTCATTTGAACATGTGTGAACGCTGCCATCTGAACCCTGGTGCGCACCAAACAAGCGAACTGAGACCGCTGAAAAAGATGGGTCTCGGTCCGCTTGCAAACTAACTCTGGTGAGGTTCAAATGATATATGAATGCAACACGGACCAAAGAACTGTAAACGAACAAAAAACAGGAAGAGGAGACCCTAAAAAGGACAGACTCCTCGCGCATATCGTTTTTCTTGTCATAGTTGTGAGTTTTCCCATGACAGGCATCAGACGCGCGTCTCCACGCAGCAGATCATTTGTGTACGTGACGGATGGATTCCCGCTGCTGTTTTGACTACTTTACACATTTTATAAGCCCTTCACAAGTTCCCAGCTGTCAAAAACACCATAATTTGCAGGTGACGCACACACAAGCGCATTTATCTCGGCACGCAGCATTGTTTTGGATGTCAAAGTAGGCAATGTGTCATAAAATCCGAATAATCAGGTTGTGTGACTTTAGGTTCGGTGATAAAATTGCCAATCTGGGGTGCGTTTCCCAAAGCGAACTATGGTCGTAAATTCCGTCGTTACCAATAGAGTTCAATGGGACTTACGACCATAGTTCACCAACGATGCTTTCGGGAAACGCACCCCTGAACGCTAATCGGACCAGGACTAAATGTTTTTTTGGTCCAGACCAAATGAACCAAACTACAAGTGTGAACGCAGCCTTAAATCTCACCTTTTTGAAAGATGTCAGTAGCTTCAAACTAACATAACCCATCTTGTTTCGTTGGACATGTTTAAGCAGAAAAGAATCATCTGATAGATTTTCATCAGAAAGGTAGTTCTCAAGCTGGGCAGCAATTTTTTGTGTCAAATCATCATTTGGAGGAATCCAGAGTTCACCCTCACAGAACTCCTCTTCAAAAACATCAGTCAATTCAGTTGAACTCCTGAAAAAACAGTTGTTTAATACACGTATTTGGAATTAGCCTACTTTTTTTTTTTTTTTTTTTTTTTAGGAAGCTGCCCTCAGTGAATATTAGTTTTTACACTTAAATGATTAGTTCACTTTCAAATGAAAATTAGCCCAAGCTTTACTTACCCTCAAGCCATCCTAGGTGTATATGACTTTCTTCTTTCTGGTGAACACAATCAGAGATATTTTAGGCCCCGTCCACACGGAGATGTGTTTTTGTGAATACGCACAAATTTTGTATCGGATAGGCGTTTCGTTCACACGGATCCGGCGTTTTCAAAGGTGAAACCGCTATTTTTTGAAATTGGGTCCCAGAGTGGATAAATCTGAAAACACCATCTTTGTGTTTTCGTGTGGACAGCCAATCCGAGTATTTTATGAAATGATGATGTCATCACTCCACGTGTCGACCCTAGTCAGACGCTGCTAACAGCACAAAACAGCAACAACAACAACAACAACAACAACAACAATAGCAGACTCTAAATGCTTGTGTTCATGCTTCAGAAGCTACTGAGCTAAAATAAAGCGTTATTTCTAAGCTTTACTATACAGCGTGCAAGGTTTATCCGCTGTTTTAAGTGCATCTCTGTGGCAGAATTACAGCACCACATACTGGTCTGGCATGTATACTACATCATTTTGAGTCATTTCAGTGGTTTCGTGTGGACGCAGATATTTTGAGACAAGAGGAAAAAAAAAAGATTGGTTAGGGTAAGCTCTGGCTTCGAGTGGACGTAGCCTTAATAAGTATCCTGACACGTCAGGGGTCACTTGTATGAGTTGAAGAAAGTGCTTTCATCTGCATCCATTCACGGCTACGGGGGGTTAATAAAGGCCTTCTGAAGCAAAGCGATGCGTTTGTGTAAAAAAATATCCATATTTAACATGTTATGAAGTAAAATATCTAGCTTCCACCAGATCGCCTTCTGTATTCAACATACGAATAAAGTGTAAAACACAGTTCAAAAAGCTTATGCTATGTCCCTTCCCTATTCAACTTACGGAAAAAAAGTGTAACTGACACGACGCCATATTTCACTTCCTAACTTGATAAAACGGCCCTGGAGCCATGTGGAATATGTTTACGATGGATGGATGCACTTTCCTCAGCTCTCATAATCGTGATTCCTCTTCACTGCCATTATAAAGCTCTGATGCGTCAAGATATTTATTAAAATATCACTTACTATGTTCATCAAAAATAAAAAGTCATATACACCTAGGATGGCTTGAGGGCGAGTAAAGCTTGGGCTAATTTTCATTTGAAAGTGAACTAATCCTTTAATATAAAGAAAAAAAAAACTTAAAATCTACAACTTTTCAATTATCTAACCATTGTCTTACCCGTCCAAACTATCATTTAGCCCATCATCAGTGTATGAGAACAGCCCCTTTGATTGCTGAGTGTCTTCACAATGGAAGATGTCAGTAAAACCAGGTGAGGACATGCTGTTGACAAACTGTACATTGACAAAGGCTGAATTGTGTTCGATTAAACGTTTAAAAATACATATAATTAAACTGCGTTGTAAACAGCCTACCTGACGACTTCCGTCTGCTTCTCCGTTTCCCGCCACACATCCCCTGAAAACAGGTGATCTTTTTTAGAATACTGATTTAAACGTCCCTACGTCACAATTGAAAAAAAGATGTCTATTGGGCGACGTCGTGCTAGTTTTGTAACAAATCTTAAATTATTAGGAAACGTAAATTCATAAGAAAAATGTTTAAAGACGTTTGTCAATATTCAAATGTTTTTAAAATACTTTTTTTGTGATAAATACTTGAGATTAAATATTACATATAATGCACATGCGCACTGAACGCATATCGCCGATTGTAAGCATAAATAATTGTACGGAAAAAAAAACATCTCACATTTTTTTCTCGTAGACCCAGCTATATTATTAACACTTAATCTCTCTTAATTACTCAATTACACGCAGACTCTGTTCCCAAGACCTCACTAATGGACGTGTTAGTTACTGCGACCCATGGACTTTTGGAGACCCTGTAGACATGCAATCCCACCATGAACCCGACTTGTGTGTGTACTGTGAGGGATGAGGTGTCAAGATTAAATTCAAAGTGTATTCCGAATGAATAGGTACCACGGGGGATCCGTGAGACGGTAGTGCAGGACTACTGCCAACCCCCCTACCTGGCTTCCTGTATATTAGAACTGTTAAAAGACTAGTTATTCCTCACGTAGCCTATGTGGCACTTTTCAAAGAGCACGACGAAGGAATCTGATGAAGTCCTGCTAATTATCTAACACGATTCACAGCCAATAAACACACTCAGGATAATGTGTGCTCAACCATATTATAATTACAGTAACAGTTGACTTTTGTAGATGTAAGCGACTCAGTGCGACCGGAATTAGCCATGTAGGCTGATAAATAATAACACCGCAGAAAAAAAAAAAAAAAAAAAAAAAAAATATATATATATATATATATATATATATATATATATATATATATATATATATATATATATATATATATATTTTTTTTTTTTTTTTTTTCTTTTTTTTTTTTTTTTCTTCACGTTTTCTGAACGATAGAATGAGATGAAAAGAGGGCAAAAAGATTAAATCCAAGAAGCTAATTAAATGTGTAAGGGTGATTCTTCAGTTAGGGATATTTTTTATTAATTCGATCTCCAAATGGGTATAGGCTAGGCTAGATATCATGTGTGAAGGCATAAGATTGTGTAGCCTAATAGTAATGATGTGTGGTAGGATTTCTCACTTGGATTTGAAGTTAGCAAGCAAGCAACATGACTAAAAAAGACTTAATGGTTTTTGCAATAAAATGGCCATTTAAAGAACAATGTGGATTTAGGCTACTTTTAAACATATATAAGTTTAGCATGTGCAGGAAGACAATGCATCAGAATGTATTATTAATATAGGAATTAAATATAAACATTTGCTAAATTGTTATCCCAGGTGAAAAAAAAAGTACATTTCTATAATATACTTAAAGTGCTCTATTTTTGTGCACTAATTTTGTACTTAATATAGTAAAAATACTTCTACTTCTTAACATCATCTTAAGAACATCTGTGTACTCAACTGTGCTATTTTGAGACAGTATGAAATATGAACTAAAGTGTGCTTTTAATATACTATCTCTATATTTAAAAAAATTATTTAGATACCACTTATAGTACATGTGAACCCATGTACTACAAGTGGTAGCTAAATATATGTTTTAAATATATGTTCCTAATTCTTATTAATATTTATATATATATTTTTAAAGTGTCATTACTTTAACCCTTATAGGTTTACTAAAATTTAAAAAAAAAAAAGTTCTCTTTGTCCAAATGGCATGAAACTTTGTCCAGTGGTTAACACTTTAGATCTACAAATAATTAAAAAAAAAAAAAAAAAAAAAAATGGAGTGATATCTTGTTTTTATGTTAGTGTCCCCAGGCAACAAAATGTAATTATGTAACAAAATATATATTTTTTATTTTACTCTGTTTATTATTTGTGCAGTTTTTGGAGGATTTTTCATATCTTTTAAATTTATAAATAAATAAATAAATAAATAAATATTTTGTTGAATTGGTTTTTATACAAAAACAGCTTTTTATGTAAAATTCACTTTATAAAAGACCCACATTTCTAACTTTCATGCATGGAGATAACATGGATAATTTGACATGGTTTAACTTTAGTGTAAGATTTTTGCCCATCTTTTGGAAAATGTAGTTTTAAAAGTAAAAAACTATCCTTTTTACCAGTAGATGGCTGCAGTGCTCCACTATTTGCTATGTGCTATTTTTCAGATTCATATCTAAATATTATGAAATCACAATTATGACAATAAAATTGACTTTTTGTCAAAGTTTAGCATTTTTTGTATTGAAAAAATTTTTTAGTTTTTCAATAATGTTGAATGAATTTTGTCCATTTTCTAAGCAGGGTCTCATCATAACGTAACAGTTGAAAAAAAAAAAATCAGTACAAAAAATACTAAACTTTGACAAAAAGTAACTTTTCCTCCAAAAACTGCACAAATGTGGAGTAAAAACATTAATAAACAGAGTAAAATTACATTTGACCCCAAAGACCCGGAGTGTACACCCCAAATGAAGACCGCACAAGGGTTAAAATACTAAATAAACTATTGTATTATTGTACTATTTTTATTTTGACATTAATAATAATTGAACTGATGTCTGACAAAGCAGAATACCAGTAAAAGAGATTCTGAAAGGTAAATTTATTGGCATTTGAATATTTACTTATTTAATTATTCATATTTTAATTGAAGAAATGTCATTATAGCAACACTATGAATGCAAATTGAATGAGTTCACCATAAGGGTTTAATAAAAGTGAAGATGTCTGAATTGTACATCTAATTCATGGAAATATATAAACCCCATTAATTATAATTATTACATTTAAAAATATTAACACCAGTAACAACATGACACTCTGGGTCATCTTAATTTTATCTTTTTTTTTTTTTTTTTAATTTCAAAATAAAAACTATAACTTTTACTCCACAAATCTAAAAACATTAATGTGTCTGCAAATCCCTCATTAACAAAGAGACAAAAAACTTTTATATTCAAAATAATACAATATCATAGATCCCTAGTTTCAGCTGACTAGATCTCACAAATATTGATGTTCAGATGAAATGACAAAATTAATAGCGTAGCTGCTATTCATCAAAAGTGCTGAGATGAGATTTTGTGCCATGCATTTATGGTCAGGAGAAGAAAATGAGGGCGGGTCATCTTGCCCCGGTGTCATCTTATACCCTTACATACCATATCATAATGTAAAGAAATCTTACACTTAGTTACATTTACGATTTCACTGTCACTACACTGTAAAAAATTATTTTCATGATTTGTTTCCACAACATTTTTTCTTTTGTCAAATCAACTTAATGTAGTTCAGATAACATAATATCTTGAGTTTCTGTTGATTAAACCAATCACCTTCATTGTATTAACTCGAAATTTTAATTTCAATGAACTCAAAATTTTAAGGCAACCAGGTAATTGTTGCCTTAAAATTCAAGGCGTTGACGCTTGCTTACAGATCTACCACAGGCTCAGCACCCTCCTACTTCCACTCACTCTTACGAGTCTACACTCCTACCAGAAACCTGCGCTCATTAAAGGAGCGAAGGCTTGTGGTACCGTACCATCACAGAGAGGCACGAAATCACTTTCCAGAACATTCTCGTTCACTGTTCCTTGCTGGTGGAACGATCTTCCTGCCTCCATCCGGAATGCGGAATCCCTGGCATTATTCAAAAGACAGCTGAAAACCCATCTCTTTCGTGAGCACTCATCTTAAAAAAAAAAAAAAACCTTCTTATTCCTATCCTTTCACTTCCTCTAATCCCTCTCTATTGTAACTTAGGATAATCTGAGCACTGCCTATAACTTGTATTATGAGCACTTCTTGTCTATTTGCCTCGTCATGACGACTCGCTTGTTGTATTCCTCACTGCCAAATGAATAAATGTAAATGTAAATGTAAACTTAGTTTTCTAAGTTAAACCAACAATTTTTTTTTAGTTTTTTACTTTTTGTAACAGAATCTAGCAAATCTAGGAAAAAAAAAAAAAAAACAATTACAAATTAAAATAATAAATCTATTTTTAAAACTAGAATGAGTGTTTTGAAGCAAAAAGTTTTTTTAAAACACAACAACTTTAAAATCACCCTAGAGGACAGAAAAGTTCGCCTAATTCAAGAATTTTCCCGTTTACAATTCATCTGCAGTGACATATCATAACCAGTAGGGGGCGCTCGTTGATAGACGATAGTTCTGCTGAAGCACTGATTGCTGAAATGCTTGGCTTGAACCTCACAGCAGCACTATTTATCATATTTTATAGATTATAGCATTTCTTTACTATTATTTCCAATTCATGTCATACAAAATTACAGTTAATTTCAGATTCCAAGTCGTTTTCCAAAGAGTGACGTTGTGATAATTTATAGATCATCTAACAGCAGATGGCGCTTTAGAACAGTGAATGGGTTCAATTCAATCGATTAGAGTTATTGATTGATCCGACTGATATGATGGATAATCGGAGATTTATTTGAAGCACATACATGCCATATCTGAAAGTGTTGCTGCAGGGACATCCACGCAACTTGGTGATAAGATAACAGGGTTGACCCTGAAGGCATTTCTATTGGTGAAAGTAAATCGATCAAACAATTAAATGCCCCTTAAGATGTTGACCCCAGTGTTTGTGCAGTCCGGCGGCGCGTTTCGTAACTCGAGCACAACAAGGTCCCATGATAACATCAACAGCTCTGATCCTGTGACTGTGCCGTCTATAATTAGCCGGTGGAACTGGAACAGCCTGGGTGATGAAAGTTCCAGGTAACAAGGAGACAGAAACTCTACCGCCTTCTAGAGAGCCTGCAGACGGCTGGTGTTATGCAAAACAAAGCAGAGGCTTCTGCAAAGATAAACTCATTTAATGCATCATTTTCGTCACTGACTGTGCACGCTGCTTTCCTCAGGATGTCAGGAATCACGAGTCATCACATAAGCCCATGTAAGGGAGTTTCACCAACCAGCTCGTGCAATTTCAGGACGTGGCAAAATGCTATAGATTTGAGAAACACAGTGACTACATATTAAATATAGGCTACTTGCAATTCAAAAATGAAAATAGCTACATTCATTTTTGTACATGATGCAAATGCTTCAGATTTAACTGCAACATGCACATCGAGAGCAACTGGGAAACTCCATCATTTCCATAAGGAAATTCCATCGGTATCAGTACAAACAAATTGAAAGCTACTAGGTGCTTGTTGTACTCGATGTTTGGGGAGAGATTCCGCGAATCAGCCCACGTGGGGTGAAACCAAGAGTTTCCCTCATAACCAATGGTTGAGCAAGCGCAAGACCATTGTGGAACATTTCTAACCAATCAGAAAGATTCGCGTTTTGCGAAGCCGCGCCCACTCGAGCGAGGAATATAAGCTCGCATTTCGCTTGGAGTCGCAGAAACAAATTCTCAGGCACAGCGAAACGAGCAAAGGACTACTACAACTCTAAGAGATATTTGGATTATACTTTGGACAATCACACTTTGACTGGATTTAATCTTGTGGATTACTATTATTTGAAGCAAAATGACCCTGGAAGAAGTCGTTGGATGCAACATCACTGATAAAAAGTAAGTTCTTCTTATTGCATGCATGAATATCAACTGCGAATTGCAATAGTTGTCTTACTATATAGAAAACGACTGTCGCTTACCATAGTCGCATTTTTGTTACAGAATGGACACCGTGAACCAAGCATTGGAAGAGCTGCTGGTAGCAGCACAGAGACAGGACTGTCTTACAGTCGGCGTTTATGAGTCTGCAAAACTAATGAATGTGTAAGTATATACTTATGCCTGACTTTACACACTAGGCTGGTGTTACTATGTCGCTTTATCCTCACAAACAGGAGACTAATTGCAATTGAATTTGATTTACAGTGATCCAGACTGTGTGGTACTGTGCGTTCTGGCCACCGACGAGGAGGACCAGGACGATATTGCGCTGCAGATTCACTTCACGCTCCTTCAGGCGTTCTGCTGCGACAACGACATCAACATCCTGCGGGTGTCTGGTCTGAGGCGCCTCGCGCAGGTGCTCGGCGAGCCAACCACCGTGGACAACAGCGAGCCTAGAGACTTCCACTGCATCCTAGTCACTGTAAGTAGACTTCGAATTCGCTTAACGTATGCAACATGTAGTTCGAGTTACATCTTAATGTCGTTGACTTACGTTTCATTTTATGCGTTTTCACAGAACTCTCAATGCCAACCACTCAAATGCCAGGCACTGAAGGACGTGGGCAACTACTGTGAAGAGAGCCGGTGCAAAAACCAATGGATTCCTTATCTGTCCCTGCAAGAACGTTGAACGAGTCGCGATGCTATTGCTGCAAGGAAAGGATGAAAGAGTCATTCTCTGCGAATGAAAGCAAAAGGGTCTCTGCACCAGCCGCCGTTGACTGCTGCGTCACGTGAAGGGGCTGTGAGAGAAAGTGGAGCTCTTGGAACTGTGCGCACGGTACATTCCACCCTGCCTCTCCAGCTTGTCGTGTCCTCCGTGGGAAAAAGTGGTCGTTTTGGTAGCGGAGGAACAAGTTGTGGGAAAATGAACTGCCTGTCGGCGCGAGCCGTGCTGGAGAACTTGCACGCGGGCGGCGTGGGCACGCGCGCGCCCCCGGCTTGATATGTGCAATGGGTTGGAAAGAGAGCGTGCGTCACTATCGCTGACTGCGGGACGAACATTTCCAAATGTTGAGTGAATAATCTGTGTATAACTATGAACTGCAGTAGCATTTCTGCTAAGCTACAAATGGACTGCAATCGCTTCTGCACTGAGAAGAACAGTGTTTGTGGAACAAAATGAATTCTGCTGACATGCATACTATGAATTGATCTAGGCTAAGTTATTTCCAGTAATTTAAACAGAGTAATATATGCATTGCTTCTCTTGTCAAATGCAATATTGTTTCAATAAATTATTGAGAATTGTACTCCTCTGTCTGATGTTTTGCTTTGGGGGATTTAGGGGTGGTATGACAATACAGTAATGTTTCTTATTGGTGACACTACAGTTTCAAAACAATATTATTCTAAATAGGCTATGCAGTTTCACTTACCTTGGTCAAAGTTTAAAATGTCAATTTCCTGGCAAACTTCCTTGCAAATCCCAGTGTCATGCCAAATTAAGTCTGCACTGTACAGCAAGGAGTGGGAGGGGATTACAGTGGAACTGTTAAGAAAGAACAAGAACGCTAAGTGACGTGCAAACAAATCACACAGTTTGCCAAAGGATAGTTCTTGTATCCTCTTGTCCTGGAATCAGCGTCATATCCTTACTGGCACGCAGTTAATTACAACACTGCACTGACAGGAATGAAGACATTTATGTGGAGTTCCGTCTGCTTTGGCAAGCTCTGCTCCTCCATAAAGAGACTGTTCAAGGCTTAGATAACCTCCAGAAAATGATCCGACAGTATTTAGCACAGGTGTCTAGTTACACATCTCTTATTATTTCTATAATAGCTTGTGTAGCAGACATTTTGTGACTGTACAGCAGTTCCACTTGGCATCCTCTTCCTCAAGGGCACAATGGTGATGCTAGTTCTTGCTTTTTCACGGCTTAAATCTAAAAGGTCCGGGTTACTAGGGCAAAGCAAACTCTGGCACACTTCTTTGTGAGCTTTGTTTTTCCAGCTCCATACAGTTGCTGTTCGGGTCAATGTTTTGAAAGGTGAAGAACATACATGCTGGTGAAACAAACAGTGTGTTCTATGAGGGATCCTTCCAACAAAACAACATCCTGCTGTTCATATGATGAATTATGGTGATTATGTTCAGAATCACAAGCATGTTGTTGTGATATCCTTTTTGTGCTCTCATATTGGGCAAAAATGTTGCAACAAAGGCGCTATATTGTACAGTCACTGTCAAAATGAACTCGATATTAAAGATAGATTTATCAAGGGATAAAAATAGAAATGAGGAATCAGAGTTTCCAAAATTAGTCTCCTTTGAGATAAAAGGCATTAAGTATTTTTTTCGGGCATTCCCTGAGCGATTGTGCGTCTGACGTAGGCCTGATTACGCATTGGAACCCCGGAAACGTCATTGACCATTTAAGGGCAATTCTGAAAACGCCAAGCATGTTGAGTCTATCAAACACTAGCGCTAAATATAACAATTCTAACCGAATTATCAGCGTTTAAAGTATCACCATATTCATGTTTGTTTGGATAGGGCATCTCCCAGCTGCTCACCGGGTGAGTCGTGCCCAGCGTTTCTGCCGCTGGTATGTGAGGAATGCGGAAATAGTGGCTCTGTTTCCATAGAAGTGCAGCGTGAGAGCATTAGCTGTTTCCCACAAGGTGCGAGAATGAATCAGGGTGTTTTTTTTTTTTTATCTTATCGTGATCACAGGGAAGAGGGAATAAGTGAAAACAGTCATTTCAATGCTGATGACATATTGCTCTATCGGTCCCAAAACATGGATGATAAAAATGTAGTTTATTGTCATTGCACTCCAGTGAGCTATATAGTTTATTTTTGTATAGACACTCGGATACAAAAAGCTTCTGACAAAAAATGCAGCTCATTGAATGTTGTCACGATATAATTTCATTTTTTTAAATAAAGCATTTCATGATAACCTATTGCAAAAACAGGGGAAATTGTTTTGATTGTAATTAAAATGATAACATAAAACCCATCATGTGTCATCTTGCCTCAATAGAATTGTGACCTATACAGTCATACAGGTCCTATAAAGTTAAACAGAATGTTTCAATAGGTTAGCAGTGCAAATTACAGGAATGCATTGTACAAAATACAAAGATAAAAACTATGCAAATTGCAATGACCCTAAAAGACACTGATATTCGCAAAAATGCGTTTGTGTTATAATATCGCTCAAATCTCATCTCGAAACTTCTTTTAATAAAAAGCATTAACAAGGCAGAAGTATATACAGGAATAGACTTACACCTACACAAACTGACTCAAAAAAAAAAAAAAAGAAAAGAAAGGGACACCAGTTTTCAGTTTTTTAAAGAACTCATAGTCAGAGCCCCTGCTGAAATTTTCCCTTCTCATAAAGCCTTGATCTGTGTGCGCACTGTAATGACTCTGTGCCACCCAGTCTGTTTCTATTTGACTCTCGTCTCTGAGGTCGTCAGGTACGTTCAGGCTGGCAGTAGCGCTTCTTTCCACTCCCACCCAAATGAGCAGCCAAGACGTGACTCTGGCCAAGTTTATGGCCCATCCTGCAGAGCAGACCAAATGAAACAGACAGTAAAACCATAGCTTGTGAATGCTCACATTTTCATTGCACTGTAAGAGTCTTTAATCAGCATTTTATCTCACCACTATAAACACATTGCTCATGCTTAATTAAAGCTACCAACTACTAGGTTGCAGCAGATGTTGACAGTCTTTTTAGAGAGGGGGGGCTCTACGGCTCTCCAACGTACAAGAAGCAAGCACATTGCTAAAAGCTCTCAGGAAATTTCTGTATTAATATCAATGACAAATAAGGATGTCCAATAATAATAATAATAATAAATAATATATAAAAATAATTGTTATTGTTAAACTATGTATTTTGTTTAACAATCATGAGTGTGAACAGTTATTTATTTTAAATAAATGAATGTTTAAAAATTTTTAAGAAGTATTTTTAAACAAATATCATGATGTATACACTGTAAAAAAAAAAGAATTGTTGGTTTAACTTAAAAAAGTAAGTTACGGGTTACCTTAAAATTTTGAGTTCATTGAAATTAAAAATTTGAGTTAATACAATGAAGGCGATTGGCTTAATCACAGAAACTTAAGATATTATGTTATCTGAACCACATTAATTATCTAAGTTGATTTGACAAAAGAAACAATGTTGTGATGACAAATCATGAAAATAATTTTTTACTATATATATATCATGATTAACCCCTTTAAAGTAGTAAAATATCCAAAAACCACTAGGCCAGTGTTATATATTTTGTTCACTTGAGTACTTACAATATCCCAAATGTTTGCAACTATTTGTAAATCGTGAGAAAATTGCAGTTTTAACCAAAGCTCCGGGACGTGAGGAGCATCATACCCGTGTTACCCTCGGTTTCCGGTTTTATTTTGTAGAAACCATGGAAACGCCAAAGACGCTTTAATATATTACATGTTTTAATAGACAAGGGAACTTTTTTTTTACAGTGCACACATTCAGGATAATGTTGATTTGTCATGTGTAAATTCTGAATGGATCCCTGTCCTGTTGGCATATAATGCAGTTAGGTTGGTTTATATTTTATATATACTATATGTATATATATATGAATGAATGAACATTGTATTCCTCTTCATTTCAAATTCAGGACAGTTATTCCCCCTTTGACCTTAATGTCTTTAAGGTCACTAAAACTTTCAAATTAAAGTGAAATAAAAATCAAATATAATCTATTTCAAAATAATAGCACAAAAAATATTATATCAATGACACTGAAGTAACACTGACTCGTCATTGACATTATTAAATGCTACAGCGTCTCTGAACAGTAATCTGGCGCTGCTTCCATGAAAACCATCCTGAGTTTCTCTAGGCCTGGGGCAGCTCACGAGGAGTGAACCTGACTGCTGCAGGAATCAGCTGGCTAAGCGGTGAATTTAAGGTCTGGTCTGTCACTTGTTGCAGTCACGGTGGAAACAGAGAGTGGGTGAGCTCTAAGAATATGTGCTATTGTACGGCACACTCGCAGTGCAGCTGACCAGACAATAGCTAGCTGTGTGTTCCTCTCCAGACTGCTGGAAAAAGCGTGCACGCGTGCTTAGCCCTAGAGGCGTCACACTGCAGCACAATGGCAGCACCCATAAGTGGCTTAAAAGACTAAATTTGCCTGAACGAGACTGGTGACTGGAGTCAAAAGGACTGGGGAGTTCTGACGTCAAGCCAGAAAAACTGCGAGAGAGGAAGGGGGGCCGGTAACAGAAACAGACAGCCTTTTCTTCTCCTTGGCAAAGCCCTCGCTGATTTAATGTTGCTGACAGTATTTAGTTCAGACGGCAAGGCTATTAATAGAAAGGCTTGCCAAAGTATTTTTAGCATTACAGGGCTATATTTATATCTCAGGGAGTGGTGGCCTTGTAGATAAAATAAGGGGCTTCTTGATTCAGTCATGGACATAAAAACCCAAGACAGATTCTCTTGCCCCTCCTGTGGTTTTCTTGAATTGGCCCGCAACATTTTTTGCCTTGATTGAGAGAGCAACAGAGCCTTTCTTTTTCAAACTGTGTGCAGTGCTGGCCGGTTGCAGGAGTGGTCGGGACACACAGTTGCTTTGCATCTTAGCCATAATTATAGACTTGTTTTAAGCCCCCTACCACACCGTTTACCTCGAACTGTAACCAACTGGTCCATCCACACCCGCACACCCCCCTGCTCACCATATGAACGCATATGTCAGTGATTCCCCTTGAAACTGGCCTTTCATTAAATAAAACCACACCTATTTTAATGACCTCTATGTATTAGGGTCAACGACAAAAAAGGGTGTCCAATATGAGCAGAAAGAAAAATCTTTTAAAAATCTAGCCAAGTTGTAGTGCAAAGTTCTTAAACACAGTCTCGGTATTTAATTTGGTTTACAATTTTGAAAATTTTTTTTAAACCATTTTCAAGAACAGTTTTGGTTTAATCACTAAAGAGTAAAGGCATATTTTCCCTTTTATGAGCATCTAAATCATTGTTTAATTTTTTTTTTTTTTTTTTAAATATTGCATATAATAGTTTTTTTTAACAAGTATGGAACCATTTCACTGACTGTGATGATGAGTTTTCAGTTATTAACCAGTGTTGGGGAAAGTTACTTTTAAAAGTATTGAGTTACAATATTGCGTCACTCCCTAAAAAAGTAACTTATTGCATTACTTAGTTACTTTTTATTAGAGATGCACCGATACTAAATTTCTCCACCAATACCAATAGCCAATTATTCAGAGTGATATCTGCCGATACGATAACGATACCGATAGTTTGGGGGTTCTGCCTTTTATGCCTTCTTTTAAATTAATGATAATTTCATTATAATTAATAATTATATTTTTAATTATTATATTTGGAAAGAAATGCAAATAAAAACTTTATTCTCTCCATTTCAGAGTAAGTGGTATCAGTTATAAACTAACACATTACACAAATTAAAATTAACACACATAAACTAATTTCTGAAGATTAAATTAATGTTTCTTAAGTTTGTGAATGGTATTAATTCATATAATTACTATTAATATTGAACATCAAACTGGTTTCTTAGCATTTTATTTATACAAAGCCCAAATGCTATACATTTTCCCACTCTCTTTTGATTGACAGGATATATCGGTCCTGACTATGAGCTGGTTTTAAACTATCATCCAATAGCTGAGTGTGAAAATCTGCTTTTATCGGCTGATACCGATAATTGACCGATATATATCGGTGCATCTATACTTTTTATGGAAATGCGTTTCGTTACTTTTGCTTTACTTTTTCTCACCTGTGACTGGGCTTGCCTGTTTTTTTTTTTTTTGTTTTTTTTTTAAAGTTCTATTGTTGACAAACATAATAAGCCTGAGGGCTGAATGAAATGCAAATTCACACCTGTACAGTAGAGGGCGCAGCTCAAACAAACTTTTCAGCTGTGCTGCCATTCTGGATCGCAGAAGAAAAGGGACGCAAGAGAAGAAAGTTCAACACTCTTACTTCAGCAATAAAAAAATGAAACAAATGTGAGGTTTATCTAAAGTAATTTTTGCTTATTAGTATTGTTGAATAGGATTATTGAAGCAGTAAAGACATTGGTTACATAAAGTATATTTGTATTATTTAACATATTTAATCATTGCAGGTTTGCATAATATTCTGAGCTTGCTTTTCACAGAACTAAATAGAGCTGCTGTGAGGGTGTTTCTAGCATTGTTGGAGGTAACGCATTACAAGTAACTTGAGCTACATAATCAGATTACTTTTTCAAGTAACTGGTAAAGTAACGCATTACTTTTTCAAATTACAACAAATTATCTAAGTTGCTTTTTCAAATAAGTAACGCAAATCACATTTATTGACTGACAGCTCTTCTGTCCCCATGTTGAGAGAAATAAAGTACAGAATTGTTGTGTTCGCTGTGTGAACATGATGATTATTGTAGTTCTAGAATAAATGTAAACATGCATTTACTCATATCACCTGCACGAAAACATTCAGTATTCCTCAAAATGATAAAAAAAATCTCAGAATTAGATTACATTTAGAAATAAGAGTGTTGAACTTCCTTCTCCTGTATCCTATTCTTCTTTAATCCAAAATGGCAGCACAGCTGAAAGGTTTGTTTGAGCTGCGCCCTCTTCTGAACATGCGTAAATATGCATTTCCTTCAGCCTGAGGCTTATTCATTTTATTCATTATTCACACTTTTGGTGTGAAAGGGCCTTTACATTTGCCAAAAATATAACTTTTTTTGTTGTTATTAAAAAACAAACAAGTAAGCCCAGCCCAGGTGAGAAAAAGTAACGCAAAAGAAATGTAATGCATTACTTTTCATAAAAAGTAACTAAGTAATGCTTAGTTACATTGACTGTCGTGTCAATGTTCCAGTCTGGCCAGTTATAATCTTTGTTCTTTTGCACTGACGCTGATGAGAGCGTTGTAAAGCCGTTATTGTATGCCAGCACGCCTGATGTCTTAGCTTTGAGAGAGCTGCTGCTAATTTAGTCTTCGATCCAGAAGCATCAGCAGACGTCTGACTACGAGCACTGCCGATTCTTCTTATGAGTCATGACCTCCTCCAGAGCTCAATAGACTCAGCCTTTACTGCCGTTTGAAGTGTTAGACCATCCGCAGTGAAAACACCAGTGATGCATCAGGAGAACATGTTGCATAAGATGTATAGTTTAAAATGTGCTTTTTCAGATCACTTTCAGAGAGTGAAATTGCATCCAGCTGAGACAATTATAAGATAAGAAATGAAATCAGATCTGGGCCAGAACGGCAGGTGCTGATTCAGACAAGACATTGTAAGTGTAAAATATGGCATAATCATGTATGCGAGTGTGAATCAGAGAGCGTTATCATGGTAACAATTAAATGAACTTTGGATCATGGGTGGTCTCATTTAGTGTTATGGGCAAGTTCAACCCGAGAAAAAAAATTATTTGTTCTGTTTAAAGTCGTTTACAGTGGGGAGATCAAGGGCAAATGCTCGCTCCTGGTGGAGATTTTATTCAAAGCCTTAACAAGCACAATATGGCAGCGTTTTCTACTGGTAATTTAAATGGCTTTTATGACTTCACAAATAACTCAGTCTTAAATATTCAGTATGAGGTGCCATGTTGCTATAATTTGAGCTTTTAAGTATTTCCAAGTGATAGGTTTTATTAATGCTGACAAGGAAAACTAACACAATACACTCTTCATGCCACCTAATAATCCTGCATGCTGTTAATTTATCAAACAGCCCATGCATGCATTTCATTTAGAAAGGGGTTGCAGCATTGCTTTAGTTAGAGCGTTCCAATTTATGAACTTTATCAGTGCTGAAACAAAGACAACGACAAATACTCAGGCATCCCAATAAACTTGCATGTATACAGTTTTCATGCATTGCATGCATGCATTTCATTTAATAAGGGTTTGCAGTATTGCTATACAGTAGTTTGAGCTTGTATTTGCTTATGTATTTCCGAGTCATGAGCTTTGTCCATGCTGACAGATAACAACGTGCACTATACTCTTCACACCTTGCAATAATGCTGTTTTGAATGCATTGCATTGCATGCATTTCTTTCAGTAAAGTGTTCCAACATTGCTATAATTGGAGTTCTGTCATGACAACTCTTGGAGTGTTTGGTATGGTAATGGATATGACAATGTAGATATTTTTGGTCTTGGCGGAATAGATCTGCTACGCTGCTGCTGCTTAATTGCTGTTGCTGCTGTTGATTATTGCTGCTGCTGCTGCAGAGAAATTACGGGACTTGCTACTGCCAATACATACACGACCCGCTGCTGTGAGCAAGTAAGACATACTGCTGCTGTACAATATAGCGTACATGAATAACCGTAGCAGATCTATACAGGTGGAACTGGGGAAGGTGGAGGGTTTCTGAAGCACGCTGCACTACTAAGCAATGCTAACTCATGTATTTAAAGATTAAGCCGCAGCTCATTGGCTACTAATACTGCAGGAACCAATCATCTGTGACCTATAGATATTGACGTGATAATTAGCAGGTGTGTTAAAGGACCTATTAGCCTGCGCCATCTAGAGTTTCATGCGAGAACTTTGAATTTTTTGAGATTTTGTCTACGCTGTCAAAAACAACCAAAACTTAAAGGAATACTCCACTTTTTTTGAAAATAGGCTCATTTTCCAACTCCCCTAGAGTTAAACAGTTGAGTTTTACCGTTTTCGAATCCATTCAGCTGATCTCCGGGTCTGGCGGTACCACTTTTAGCATAGCTTAGCATAGTTCATTGAATCTGATGAGACCAATAGCATCTTACTCAAAAAATGACCAAAGAGTTTCGATATTTTTCCTATTTAAAACTTGACTCTTCTGTAGTTACATCGTGTACTAAGACCGACGGCTGATATGGCTAGGAACTATACTCTCATTACGGCGTAATAATCAAGGAACTTTGCTGCCGTACCATGAGTGCAGCAGGCGCAATGATATTACGCAGCAGCTGTGACCCCCTGTTTACACAGGGAGCGTGCCCTGTGACATTTGTGAGAGACGCTGCGTAATATCATTGCGCCTGCTGCACCCATGGTACAGCAGCAAAGTTCCTTGATTATTACGCCGGAATAAGAGTATAGTTCCTAGCCATATCGGCCTAGAAAATCGCAACTTTTCATTTTCCGTCGGTCTTAGTACACGATGTGACTACAGAAGAGTCAAGTTTTAAATAGGAAAAATATTGAAACTCTTTGGTCATTTGAACGAGATGCTAACGGTCTAATCAGATTCAATGAACTATGCTAAGCTATGCTAAAAGTGCTACCGCCAGACCCGGAGATCGGCTGAATGGATTCGAAAACGGTAAAACTCAACTGTTTAACTCTAGGGGAGTTGGAAAATGAGCCTATTTTCACAAAAAAGTGGAGTGTTCCTTTAAAGGTTTAGTTCACCCAAACATGAAAATTCTGTCATTAATTACTCTCCCTCATGTCGTTCATCTTTGGAACACAAATTAAGATATTTTTGATAAAATCCGATGGCTCAGTGAGGCCTGCATTGCCAACAAGATAATTAACACTTTCAGATGCCCAGAAAGCTACTAAAGACATATTTAAAACAGTTCATGTGAGTACAGTGGTTCAACCTTAATGTTATGAAGCGGCAAGAATATTTTTTGTGCGCAAAAACAAAATAATGACTTTATTCAACAGTATCTAGTGATGGGCGATTTCAAATCACATCTTCATGAAGCTTCGAAGCTTTACGAATCTTTGGTTTTTCAAATCAGTGGTTTGGAGCGTGTATCAAACTGCCAAAGTCATGACTGCCAGTGGTGAACCATTGCAATTTCGAAACACTTATGATGTAACGAAGCCTCATTTACTGAAATCACGTGACTTTGGCAGTTTGATATACAAATTCTTTTTTTAGCACACAATAAGTATTCTTGTCACTTTATAATATTAGGTAGAACCACTGTAGTCACATAAATATGTCTTTTGTAACTTTCTGGGAAATGAAAGTGTTAATTATCTTGCTGGCAATGGAGGCCTCACTGAGCCATCGGATTTTATCAAAAATATCTTAATTTGTGTTCCGAAGTTGAATGAAGTATATATGAGTAATTAATGACTGAATTTTCATTTTTGGGTGAACTAACCCTTTAAGCATGCACTTAATTCAGTATGGGCTTGCAATATTACTATAGTTTGCACTTTAAAGTGTTTGCAAGTGATTGGCTTTGTATGTGCTTAGAAAGGCAACTAACACACATAGTATACTCATCATCTTTTACAAAAAGTCTGCGTTCTATTTTTAACGCACCACATGCATATATTTCTTTTAATATGAGGTTGCAATATTGCTATATTTTGAACTTTATGTATTTCCAAGTGATGGACATATATGCATTTCACACATGCATATGACTTTTTTCCTTTTGAAGTCTTTGCAAGCACAGCATGTGTTGTTTCAAATAAACGACTCAAACGTTGTGCACTTAAAGTGTCCTCTGTGTTCTGTAGTCTGCTGAGGTCTTTCTGAGTTAACACAAATTAACCAACAGTGGAATTTCACCTCAGGCTTCACTAACACAAGAGGAGCCATTGTTTGGCCTCATGTGCATGTGTCTTTGTTTGAGGTGGCAGTTAATTGAAAGGTACGTGCAAAAGCGGCAGGAAGCCTTTAATGACACAAGGCCTTCATGTGGACGTTCCAGAGTGAGGTTTGCACTCACGCCAACAGGTCTGACTGACCCGCAGAGTTGAAAGGAATCTTTAAGTGCAACACATTTGTACTTGACCCATCCCGAGCCCCAGTCAAAGTGGATAGGTGGTTGGAGGGGTTGGTTTGGTTGTGGGATGGGGTAAGAGAAAGACAGTGGGAGTTACAGGGTGTGGTGACTGAAGTTAAACTGCAGAAATGGGTGAAGGGAGGATACAGAGACGGTTTCGGTTAGCCATTCTTTTTAATGTCACAGTGGTATTCCCAGTGGAATAATCTTTACTGCATAAGAGACAGAACTTCACAAATGGAAAATGGAAGATAAAAGACATTTAATTTTTTTTTTTTTTTTTTAGTAGAATTAATGCTTAGTTACTATTTTCATAGATTACTTTTTAAATTTCTTGCTTTATTCACTGCAAAATTCAATACAATATTCATTTACATGGATACAATGGAAGATAATGGGGCAAAGCATTCCAGAAGAATGATTAATTCTGCAACACATTCCAGTAGTGGTCTATACATTAAAATGAGTTAATGCAATATGCAATATGTTTAATCAACACTACTAATCTTGGTTAATGCTAACTTAAAGGATTAGTCCACTTTCAAATAAAATTTTCCTTATAATTCACTCACCCCCATGTCATCCAAGATGTTCATGTCTTTCTTTCTTCAGTCGAAAAGAAATTAGGGTTTTTGATGAAAACATTCCAGCATTATTCTCATTATAGTACTCTCTCTATTTACGGAAAAAAATGAAACTGGTGCCGCGTTCGCTCCGTAAGTTGAATAGGGAAGGAGTAGGACATACAAGCACGTGCAAGGCGATCATCTGTTTATATAAAGCATATACAGTTGTATTTTTTTCGAAAATGACTGATCGTTTCGCTAGATAAGACCCTTATTCTTCGTCTGGTATCATTTAAAGCCCTTTGAAGCTGCACTGAAACTGTAATTTTGACCTTCAACCATCTGGAGACCATTGAAGTCTACTATAAGGAAAATAATTCTGGAATGTTTTAATCAAAAACCTTAATTTCTTTTCGACTGATGAAAGAAAGACATGAACTGCTTGGTTGACATGGGGGTGAGTAAATTATCAGGAAAATGTTATTTGAAAGTGGACTAATCCTTTAATGCATTTTTAACATGCATTTTAACAATTTAAAATAACAAACATATAATAAAATAATAACATTATTTAATATCTTCCGAACTATCATGAATTACATTGTTCAATAGAATATGCATAAATTAACACAAACCTACTTCCTAACTAACCCTTTAAGTTTTGTGGCTATACTTTTTGAATGCACTAACATGCATCCTACTGCAATTCCTTATAGACTTCCATGGAAAGTGCATTACAAAACAAGCCAACTTTATCACACCACAACAAAGGCACAAAATCTTGTAAGTTTGTGTCATTCTACATAACAAAACCTGAATAGTTAGATTCATGCGCTCTGTATATTTTCTTAACTTGTAGTTAAATGCAAAGTGGTGCAACACAAAATGCAGGATAGGCTTAAAAATGCCAAGATGATAAAATTGCCCCAAAGACATTTTATATTTTGCTTTTGAATTGGTAGCTATGTGTCCAGAGTTTGTGAGTTATAATTACGATCAAAGAGATTGAGCCCCCGACCTCAAGCACAGGGCTGACTCGATGCGACTTACCGACACTAAAAATAGAAACGACCCCATTGCCGTGGACACACACCCTCTTGTTATCCCTATTTTCTGACCAACAAAAAGAAGTTGGGAGGGGCAGTGTGTGTATATGGTTTTGTATGGGGGGTATGGAAGAGTTGCACTGGAAAGTTGACTCATTCAATTGTCCCACAATTGCTGCTGCCTGAAACTCTGGCATCCAGAAACCAGAATCCCTCCTTCACTTTTCAGGATATATTTAGCATTTCCAATGGCTTCCAATAGAGAGTTGCTCTCTGAAAGGTGAGGAAAAATGTGCAAAACAGAAAGGCCAGAACATTCCAGACAGATTTCGTACAGTGGCTACGACTGGGAAACATGTTAATCTGCTTATTTATGGACACTCACACACACACACACACACACACACACACACACACACACACACACACACACACACACACACACACACACACAGAGAAAGGCTGTCCCTGGCTGACTCACTCATGCCACAGGCTGGGATAAACGTCTGGACAGAAAGTGCTTCCACCCGACCATCATAGGAGTAATAACCACCTCACTTCTGGAACTAAATAAACTTCACACATACACACAGGGGCTTGAAATGGAAATGGGTGCTTCTGTAGAATAACCACAACAACACAACCCTCCTCTCAGTGGTTCTAAGTGAAATGTGGCGAGAAGCTCCATATTTAAATCATTTTGTTCTTCTACAGACTTTAACTAAACCCGATTCGCCTTAATACGCCTATTTGGCCTATACACAATTAAACTCTCCTCGGAACGGCGCCGATCTGAATGCAGGAGCGTGCATGAGTCTGACCAGACAGCTTCTCCCTCATTACCCATATAAAAATATGTGTCTATTCCTAAACGCTTGTCCCACACAAATGTTACAGCCTTCTAAAATTAGTACTGAGCTGCACACTGAAACAATCACTTCTGATATTCTGTTAACTGGGATATTTCTGGCCATAACAGCACAGGCTGCAGTGCGTACAACTCTCTCTGTTCATCTTCAGAACACAAATGAAGTTATTTTTTAAAGGTGCCCTAGAACCAGTTTTTACAAGATGTAATATAAGTCTAAGGTGTCCCCTGAATGTGTCTGTGAAGTTTCAGCTCAAAATACCCCATAGATTGCTTTTAATTAATTTTTTTAACTGCCTATTTTGGGGCATCATTAAATATGCGCCGATTCAGGCTGCGGCCCCTTTAAATTCTCGTGCTCCCCGCCCCCGGACCTCGCACTTGCCTTAAACAGCATAAACAAAGTTCACACAGCTAATATAACCCTCAAAATGGATCTTTACAAAGTGTTCGTCATGCAGCGTCTAATCGCGTAAGTACGGTATTTATTTGGATGTTTACATTTGATTCTGAATGAGTTTGAGTTTGGTGCTCCGTGGCTAAAGCTAATATTACACACTGTTGGAGAGATTTATGAAGAATGAAGTTGTGTTTATGCATTATACAGACTGCAAGTGTTTAAAAAATGAAAATAACGACAGTCTTGTCTCCGTGAATACAGTAAGAAACGATGGTAACTTTAACCACATTTAACAGTACATTAGCAACATGCTAACGAAACACTTAGAAAGACAATTTACAAATATTACTAAAAATATCATGTAATCATGGATCATGTCAGTTATTATTGCTCCATCTGCCATTTTTCGCTATTGTCCTTGTGCACAGATTCAGACGTTAATACTGCCTGCCCTTGTCTAATGCCTTGAACATGGGCTGGCATATGCAAAATTTGGGGGCGTACATATTAATGATCCCGACTGTTACGTAACAGTTGGTGTTATATTGAGATCTTTTAAGCAAATGAAATTTATATAAGAAGGAGGAAACAATGGTGTTTGAGACTCACTGTATGTCATTCCCATGTACTGAACTCTTGTTATTCAACTATGCCGAGGTAAATTCAATTTTTAATTCTAGGGCACCTTTAATGAAATCCGAGAGGTTTTTTTATTTTTTTTTATCCCCCATAGAAAGCAATGTAAATACCATCAATCAAGGTCCGGAAAAGTAGTAAAGACATTGTTAAAAGAGTCAACGTGACTGCAGTAGTTCAACCTTTATGTTATTAAGTGACGAGAATACTTTTTGTGAAAACAAAAATAATGACTTTATTTAACAATTTCTTCTCTACCCTGTCATTCTCGTACACAGTTGACACAAGTTGTCATTTTTGTTTTGCTTTTGCGCACAAAAACATTAAGGTTGAATCACTGTAGTCACGTTGACTATTTTAATGATGTCTTTACTATTTTTCTGGACCTTGAATGATGGTAATTATGTTGCTTTCTACTGGGGGATAAAAAACCTCTCGGATTTCATCAAAATATCTTAATTTGTGTTCTGACGATGAACATAGGTCTTACAGGTTTGGAACGACATGAGGGTGGGTAATTAATTACAGAAATAAATTTTTTGGGGGTGAACTAACCCTTTAAAGGCCCACTGAATTGCCTTGAAACGCACATCATTACTCAGTGTGCACCTGGAGGGTGTAAAACATTAAGTGTTTTAGAATGGCTCACTGTTTTTAGTGACTGAAATACTACAGCAGGTGCTAGATATGGATCACTGGTGGCCAAAAATTGCATTTTATTCAAATATTTTTCTTTTGAGATGGAAAATTGACATGACTGTAATGCAGTTCTATGGATGTTTGCCCGCCTGGTCTCTGTGCCAGTCACATGACTGAAAACTATGAATACTGTGTAGCATTTTAAACTGTTTTTTTTCCTTCAGTTTTTAACTTATATTTAAAAGTGGAAAAAGTACTTTTTGTGCATTCTTAATCTTATTCTTATTCTAATTCTTAAAACATTTGACGTGTTGATTTCTTTAAATTGAGCTCAGCTATCAGTTCAAGGAAAATGAATCTGTCTGAAAGTAAAAAAGTCAAGTTTTAACAAAGATGGGAACAAACTTGTGTCGCATGATGTGTCTTTCAAATCGAAAGTACCTAAAATGCATTTGTAGTAGTTTTCTCTTTGACTTACACAGAAAACAGAACTGAGACAGAGAAATGTCCTAAACATCGGTAGCAGGTCTATACTGATGGAAAGTTAGAACTTAGAAAGGGTCATGAAACTAAAACACATTTTTGAGATATTATCAGATAGATATGATGAAAGACAATTTTTCTTATTTTAACTTTACATCATAAATGGTTAATTTAGGGATTCTTTGGGCTATTTTTTGTCTCATAATTATTCATGAGACTGTGTGACCTTGTCCTATGAGGAGGCAATCCTTTATAATTATTCATGACATTTCCCTCAGACAAATGCTTCAAATGCTTGCATTAGCATTGCGTTAGGATCAGTACATCTGCTAAAACATAAGTACTGTCATTATTTATGACTTTAATACAGATTCATATATAACACAAATGTGTAGTGAAAAACTTCTGGTAAGCTCACATGTCCTGCAACATGACATACTGCTCTTCATCTAAAACTACTTTTAAAAATAATTCGCTGGGCTGTTTAAAATGAGCTACCAAAGGATGATTAAATCTATACACCCCATTGACATGTTATGAATTTTATTTTTTAATTTAAGAACGCCAAATAAACTTGAGTGAGACAAACTTTGAAAATAAAAGATGGCAAAATAGCCATAGAAAATCATTTTGACCCTTTGAAAGTCTTTGTATAGTTTTCACACTGTCCATAGTTGTGATGATGTGTTTAGGAAAATGAGGAGGTGAAGAGTTCAAGACATGGTGTAACTGTTTAGTTAGAAACAGCACAACCAGGTGTGACTGAATCTGGTACCTCCCAATTTTAAAGAAGACATGCAGCTGTTGTCATTTAACAGCGTCACTCTGCGAACACACCTGCTGCTGACCACACACAAGCATACACACACACACACACACACTGATGTCATTGTGTAGGTCAGCAGAAACTCAGTAGATACCAGACATCAGCTTTCTCACAGCCTGCAGCACATTTACCAATGCAACAACATGTCACTTCAGAAAAAATGTTTATGACGTTTTACACAATAACTGCTGTTGACTACCATGGAAAGAAAGTATTGCTTCATTACAGTTCCCTTTCGTGGGAACTATCGACGCTGCGTGAAACGCATTGGGAACCTTCTGCGTGATATCGTCATTGAAGCACTCCTGTATCCAACCAATCGTGTAACGAGACGTCAGAGACGGGTGACGTCACGGACCAGGAAACTATAAAGCATGCCCGGATGCAGAGAACACTAGCTTCTGCTATCTTCAGCAAGCGCTCCATGTTATCCCGTGTGTCTTATTTAGTGTTTGTCTGTCTTATTATCATCTCTGATTTCACTCTTTGTCTGAGGACAAGAGTTTCAGCAACACTAGTGTATATTGTTACTGCTGTTTGTGCGTCCTATTTAGTGTTTGTTTGTCGTCTCTTTGTCTGAGGACAAGAGTTCCACAACACTATACATATACACAATAAAAGACACGATATATATATATATATAATGGCGGAAGGCAAACGGTTCAGGAAGTGTGCGTCTCCCTGCACTCGGTTCATTCCTGACGGGGACACACACGATATGTGTGTAGTTTGCCTGGGGGTTGAGCACGCGCAGGCAGCTCTCGAGGGAGCTGTCTGCGTGCACTGTGAAAAGCTCACCCTTAGAGTGTTGAGATCTCGCCGGGCACTCTTTGATAAGAAAGAGGGTGCCTCGGTCGGTGTTCCCCGCGGATCGGGTCCCGCTGCTGCCGAGGCGGAGCGGAGACTCCATTCGTGGGGTTCACAGATGGATCTGGCAGCGGGGGTTGAGACGGGCTCCGCCCTATCTCTCCCTTTAGCTGCCAGACCCAATGTCTCTCCTGCCGCGGTGGAAGCACGCCCAGCGGTTTCTTCCCCTCGGGGAGAGACATCGGCGCTTCATCTATCTTCATCTGAGGATGTTGATGTGATGAGCGTCGACGCAGGGGAAGAGGGACCGCCATCCTCTTCCCCCGCACATGAGGAGCTCTTAGGGGTAGTGACCAGAGCTGTAGCCAAATTAAATATCAGCTGGCCTGAAGCAGAGCGGGGAGACTTAAAACAGAAAAGCAAGCTTGATGAACGCTTTCTCCCCGCGCATTCACTACCCCAATGTTGGTGCTTACCGTTCTTCCCGGATCTACACACCGAGGTGTCTAGATCCTGGAATAGACCAGTACAACATCGAGTGTTCAGCCCCCAGACTTCGGTCTACAGTAACATTGTGGGGCTGAAACAGCATGGTTACGCGGCGATGCCCCGGGTTGAAGAGACGCTCGCGGGCTATCTCTCGCCTGAGTCGGCATCGTCCCTGAAAGCACCGACGCTGCCCACCAAGCCCCTTAAAACTACATCTAACTTGGTGGGCAAAGCTTATGCGGCGGCAGGTCAGGCAGCAGCGTGTCTCCATACCATGGCGCTGCTGCAGGCTTACCAAGCCGACCTGCTGGGGGAAATTGATACCAGCGGGGAGGCCACATTTGAGTGCATCCAGGAACTGCGCACGGCGACAGACCTGGCTCTCCGTGCCACTAAGGAGACGGCCAAAGAGGTGGGCCGTTCTATGGCAGCCCTGGTGGCCACGGAGAGGCACTTGTGGCTGAACCTCTCTGACATAAGGGACAGAGACAAAGCTGCCCTTATGGATGCGCCGCTGTCTCCTGCGGGCCTCTTCGGCGACGCAGTTACAACTGTCGTCGAGAGGTTCCAGGAGACCAAGAAACAATCTGCGGCGTTTCAGAGGTTCTTCCCCCGCCGGTCTAAAGTCCCCGCCGAGACTGTTGAACGGGAGCAGTCTCGGCCCGCAACGAGCTCCTCAGCGCACCACAGAGCGCAACAGAAAATAAGTGTGGCCGCCCGTGCTCCCCCACGTAGATTCTGGGGACAGGGGCGAGCCGCACAACAGAAGCCTTCCCACGGCAAGACGGACCTGCGGGCCGTCATTGTGGCGCGGAAGGCTTCTAAAAAGCGGTCCTGATATCTGTGGGTCAGGACCCAGGAGGGCGGCCCCCGTCTGGAGGAAGCCTGGTGTTAACACATCTGACACCCGCTTCCCTCCAGCGCCCTCCGGGGACCTCGCCATATCTATCATCCAGTGTGCGTCAGGTCCCCGCCGACCTTCCGAGGAAGGACGGTTGTCACTTGATTCGGCTGACCTCTGCCGGCGTGCCGTTTCAGAGCGCCGAGCCAAGTGCTCAAAAAACACCAGAGACCAGTCTCGAGAGGCTGGTTCCCTTAGTAGATTTTCTAGAAGAATGGAAAACTCTACCGAATATATCAAATTGGGTGCTGCTCATGATAGAAAAAGGTTACAAAATACAGTTCGGGTCTCGCCCGCCCAGATTCAACGGGGTCCTTCCCACAGTGGTGACCCCCGAGCAGTCTCTGGTTATGGAACAGGAAGTCATGACACTTTTGCAGAAAGGAGCTATAGAAAGGGTTCCTCCTCCCAGCAAGCTGTCAGGCTTTTACAGCCGTTACTTCATAGTTCCAAAGAAGGATGGAGGACTTCGTCCTATCATAGATTTACGTGTGCTAAATCGGTCTGTACAAAAACTAAAATTCAAGATGCTTACACTCAAACAGATCATTCCCCAAATCAGGTCCGAGGACTGGTTTGTGACGATAGACTTGAAAGATGCATACTTTCATGTGTCCATCCATCCTTCTCACTGGAAGTTCCTCAGGTTTGCTTTCGGGGGCGAAGCTTACCAATACAAGGTTCTTCCATTTGGAATATCATTAACACCCCGCACATTCACAAAGTGCGTGGATGCAGCCCTGGCTCCCTTGAGACTCCAGGGCATTCGCATACTGAATTACATCGACGATTGGTTGATTCTAGCTCGCTCAGAGCAACAAGCAGTTCAACATCGAGATGTTGTTCTGTCTCACATGAAAAAGGCTTGGGCTGAGGCTCAATGCCAAGAAGAGTGTACTGATACCGGCTCAGACCACCAATTATCTAGGTGTTATGTGGGACTCCACAACAATGCGGGCACGTCTGACTCCTGCCCGTGTGAGCTCTGTTCTGTCAACCGTAAAAGGGGTGAAGTTAGGCCAGTCTCTCACTGTGAAACAGTTTCAGAAACTGTTGGGTCTAATGGCAGATCTGGCCTTAAGGCCAGATCTTCTATCTCAGGCGGGCGGCACGATAATACATCCCCGTCCAGAACTATGGAAACTGTGGGCCTGGCCTCTGAGGGGGCCAGGTTCATAGAGGCTGGTCTCTCAACTGAGGTTGTTGAGACCATACTTAGCTCCAGGGCTCCCTCCACGAGGAAGCTTTATTCCTACAAATGGAATCTATTCTCTACTTGGTGTAGACAACATGAAATAGACCCTGTTCATGCTCCTATAAGCTCTGTGCTATGCTTTCTCCAAGAAAAATTCTCAGAAGGCCTATCTTACTCAACCTTGAAGGTTTATGTTGCGGCTATATCAGCCTACCATGTTGGGGGGGATTCCTCGGTGGGTCGAGACCCCCTCGTGTCACGCTTCCTCCGTGGTACACTGAGGTTGAGGCCTCCAGTGCGCACAAGGACCCCGGCTTGGGACTTATCAGTGGTTCTACAAGGGTTAGCCGAGGCTCCCTTTGAACCACTGGAGGAGGTGTCTATAAAGTTTCTAACTTTAAAGACTATATTTTTGCTTGCTATTACTTCTCTGAGAAGAATTGGAGATCTTCAGGCCCTTTCAGTGGCCCCCTCGTATCTGGAGTTCGCTCATGGAATGGTGAGAGCATTTCTTCATGCTAGACCGGGCTATGTGCCAAAGGTCCCCACCAATGTCCCGGGTCCTATTGTGCTTCAAGCCTTCCATCCTCCTCCATTTACATCCTCGGATCAGGAAAAACTGAATCTGCTCTGCCCAGTTAGGGCTTTGGATGCATACGTCCACAGAGCTGCCCTGTGGCGGAAAACAGAGCAACTGTTTGTCTGTTACGGCTCCCCTAATAAAGGCGGACCGGCGTCCAAGCAGAGAATGAGTAAGTGGGTGGTCGAGGCCATCTCACTAGCATACAAAGCGGCCGGACAGGCCTCTCCATTTAATGTCCGTGCTCATTCCACAAGGGGTATGGCAGCGTCAAGAGCTTTGATGTCTGGCGTCCCTATGAGTGACGTTTGTGACGCAGCTGGATGGTCAAGCCAGCATACGTTTATCAGATATTATAACCTTGATGTGGGCTCCACTCCGGGCTCCTCCGTACTTTCGAGCTAACATGAACAAGCACTTGAAGTACGGCACAGTTGGGATTGCGTTCCCAATGCGTTTCACGCAGCGTCGATAGTTCCCACGAAAGGGAACGTCTCGGGTTACAGATGTAACCCTGGTTCCCTGAGTAGGGGAACGAGATGCTGCGTCTCTTGCCGTACCCCTGCATGCTTGCGAGTGCTTGCTTCAGATTTACCACAGAAGCTAGTGTTCTCTGCATCCGGGCATGCTTTATAGTTTCCTGGTCCGTGACGTCACCCGTCTCTGACGTCTCGTTACACGATTGGTTGGATACAGGAGTGCTTCAATGACGATATCACGCAGAAGGTTCCCAATGCGTTTCACGCAGCGTCTCGTTCCCCTACTCAGGGAACCAGGGTTACATCTGTAACCCGAGACGTTTTCCTTCCTGCCAGAGTTCTGCATTAATAACATTTATGTGTGCTAATAGCCTATGTGCATTTTTTGCCTAGTTTTCCTGACTATGATATGTACAACCATATGGACAGGAATTGGTTTTACATACCCAATTGTTGTTTTTGGCGGGGTTCCCCTGGTAAAATTTGCATTTCAGGTGCTAAATATCATGATATTGGGTCACTTCAACCCGCGGACATGAAAAACAACCCGCAGCAACACCGTTAAGTAGCCCAATTCCACGGGAAAACCACAAACATGGCAACAAAGAGGGTAATGCTGTGATTTAAAACAGTCTAATATGAACACTTCAGTTCTGTTCCATTACAGAGCTACTTTGTTGTCTACTCGTGAGATATTTGAAACATAGCAGTCTGCATGCCCAGCTAACAATTTTTCTTTCCCTGAACGTTTTGGGAAAGTTCTCTGTTGGTTAGCCAGGACAGTTTTCTTTACGCACATAGAATGTTCCCTGTTGATTAGGAGAATGTTCCCCTCTTTTTACTATATAATTTATCCTGCTGTATGTCAGTTATCATCCAGCACTCCCGCATCCCATATACCACAACAACCAGATTTTACGTTTCTTAAACGACAAATAATGACTTGAAAATAAGAATTTTATTTGCAGACATTAAAAATGAATAACAATTATGTGACTTTAACTGGGACAACATTACATTAGTTTCTTACCACTGAATTAGCGGGACTTGCTTCTCTCTTTTGGAGGTTCTGGGAACATTCTCTTTAGGTTATAAACTATAACCCCAAAATAACCTGCAGGGAACATTCTCTTTAGGTTGCAAAAAAGAACCAATAGAGAATGTTCCCAGAACGTTCTTATTAGGTTCCCCAAAAATAACCAAACGAGGATGTTCGTGTTTGCTGGGTGCTACATAAATAGTGCTCCTAACACAAATCACAAATAAATAACAAAGCACAAATAACAAAGCACAACTTTGTTTTAAAAAGTGGGTAAGACAGGAGTGTATGTGTACAATATATTGTTAGCCTCAAGAGTATTTACATTAGTGAATAAATGTGTAGATATGCATATGAAAAGTGTTTGTCCTAATGGGATGGTGGTAGAATTTTCATTTAGCATGCCAGAGGTTCTGGCTACCAATCCGCCGTTGTATAGTTTTTTTATTTTCCTCCCTCGGTAAAACCAAAGATGTACATCAGTGATCGTATATCAAGAGCAGGGAGGAATATGTTTGTGCATTTTGTTTTGTTTTTCACTAAAAATGAAAAGAGAGTTTCGCAATGGCGTTAAGCAATAGATTGAAGCGCTCGTCCGTGTGAAGACTGCACAGTGTGCACGAGCGCCAAGAGAACACTGTTGCACCACTCATAACAGCGGCAACGAGCACTCAGCATGATTTAAAAAACAACACATCCCGGCACCAGATCACCTCTTATTATCACAAACTAACGAATTGCTAATCAACTAAGCTACTGCTGTGACACTCTGATAGCATAAAAACACACAATGTATAATGAAAAACAGAATGTTCATAAGTTAATTAAACATAAAAACGTAGTAGTGAAAAAAAAACATTAGCATGTTGCTAAGCTAATGATGTGAACATGATGCTCTGATAAGCATAAAAACATACAGTAGTGAAAAATCACGACTGGCAAAGATGCATTTTTATGATGTGATAGTACGCCCCAGTACCCACATGTCCACTACATCCTATCATACTCTGAAGTGTGCATACGATAGACACTTTAATGTCTCGTGAGGCCACGGTAGAGGATTTGTGAATGGCGGTGAAGCGACACAACTGACACTGATAGGTCACTTGATAATTAAAACATGACGAATTTAGTATGTCCGGATTATTCATCTTACACACATTTATAGAAAGTACTTTTTAAACATAATTACATAGTAATTGACATTAGCATGTAGCCAAGCTAATGATGTGACACTCTGTTAGCATAAAAGCACATAATATATAGTGCATTTTTAATTAGATTCACATTAGTATCCTAGAAGGCAGTATAATTACACTGCCTACTATTTAGAACAGTTTTTGTGTCAGGAGCACGCCTATGATGCCTAAAAATACTACCTAGATAGTCAGCTTGCTAGTTTTTTTTTTTTTTTCAGCAGGGCTCATTTTAGTGTGTAAAGTGAGTGTGAAATACATATTCCCCTTTAAATACTGTGCAACTAAAAAGTTTAATCTGCTGTGAGATCAATTTACAGATTACATTACTACATTTCATAACAGATCAACCATTCAAGGGAAACATTCCCATAGATAATCAAATCATTCTGGCGGGGCAGATACTCATCAGAAACACAGTATTCTAACTGAATAAAGTACAAACATTCTGTTCTAGCTCAATAGGGTCATTAAGGCAGTTGTGAAGTACACTGGGAACACTGAGTGACCATGGCTGTTACACAAACTACACATATATAAAAACTTACAGAAGGTAAGTCATGGTCTGTCGACCCAGAAGGGTTGTGTATAAGTGTGCAGGATGTTTCAGGCATGATGATAAAAAATGAAACATATTCAGATGTTCAAACGACAACTGATTAACTGAAATCCAAGGGAAGTCAATGTAGCTTTTAAACCTCTGACTCAACTAACCAGTCTCGAATAAGCCCTAAAAGCTGCATTCACAAGAAAAACCATTTGCAAAATATTTGCATGTGTTTGCATGACTTGAGACAGTCAGAGGGAAGCCCCGCCCTATGTGTAATTTCTTCTGTCTGTTTGTCTGTCTGCCTCCTCCCAGTCTCCCAGACTGCAGCTCAGCCCTACGACTCACAATGTCTCTGTCTTTTCCTTTTCGGCACACCCCGGTCTACTGAGAGAGTGGGTGAGAGAAAAGTGAAAAAAAGCGGCAGGGTAGAGGGGAGAGAGAAAGTTTATCAGTCAGCAGTGACTCACTGAGGGAAAACCCTGGCTTGTATGCCAAAACGGCTGAGGGGCAAGACTTTCCAGATGATATAAACAGGACTCAGACTGTCCCGGTAAAAAAAGGACCTTGTTTAGCGCTAATGCTAATGGCTGTCTGATCTTTCTTCCTTATGGTCTCAACACTAAGACAGACTGTTAATGACTTTCAGACATGACTTCCTGTGCTACAGACATCAGATCAGCATCTGTGCTGCCCTGTATTGATTTCTCCAAAGTTCATCTCAATGAAGCTTTTACATGCTGAAAAACTATCTTAGGCCTTGTTTACAGCTGGTATTAAGATGTGTTTTGGTCGATCGGATCACAAGTAGATGAGGGAGACACATACCCAGGGTACGAATTACACAATGCAATTGGGGGGGTGGGCATTCTGACTACAGACAAAACGATCAAGAACCATAACGAATTTGTTTATTGCTTTTTTATGGATTAGTAAAAGAAGACTAATCATTATTTCAGTATCATAGAAACAAAATGTTTTTTCAAACTGGTAATATAGCCATTACATTAAAAAAGTGAGCAAAGAACACAGAAGCGGTCCATGACTTCAGTCTAATGTGAGTTATGCACATTCACAAAAACTCCCAATATATCCTCTGAAACTGTCTATACTGCAAAATGAATCTCTTACTTGCATCTTTTCTGCATTTTGTTGTTTGTTGTTTGTGATGATAAAAGAGAATTTGCGTAAGTTCAGATGCTGTGCAGCCAAAATAATGTTATCAATGTAAAGCTGCTTTGACACAATCTACATTGTAAAAAGTGCTATATAAATAAAGGTGACTTGACTTGACTCATGACACCAGCATTTGCACGGTGACTAATCACAACGCCTCTGATTAGACATTGCATTCCTAAACTCACCCCCCAGCCAGCATTATTTTTTTGTCCTTCAGGGGGGTTCAAGCCACATCAGGGGGGTTGTTTCCACATCAGGCTGTCTTTTGCGCTGTTTGAACATATCTGATCACATGTGTGTCTACACTATGAAAGCAATCCGGTCGAATGCATTTTCGACTGCCTCTGGAAGTGGTCGAAAGTGGATAAGCTCAAAACATTTTAGCCCCCGTTTACACCTGTATTTAGTGTCATCCACTTGTGATCCAAAATGCATCTTAATAACAAGTGTAAACAGGGCCTTAGCTAGTCTCCCTGGTCAGGTTGGTCTGTTGGCTAGTTTCTGAGGACCTTCTTCCAGCTGCATATCTAAAATAGCTAGGCAAGCCAGGAAGACCAGTTTAAACTAGCAAGGCTCAAAAACCATTTTAGATCGATTGATTTAAGCAAGTTTTTGCTGTTTTTCTGTATAACTTGTGTCTAGCACCTTTTTTGGAAATGTTTGCTGTTATCTGATTTGCATAGGCTAATTCCTTCAGCAAATGAAGTGTTAAAACAATCCAGATTGTCTGTGCAAATAAATCGCTCTAGCACAGACTACAATTCATTTGTTGTGAAGCCCTCCAGTAGGTAACTCCTAAGGTAAAAATGATCATGTCTAGCTAAAGTCTGTAATTGTGCAGTAATTTTGGATGGTAACTGGCTGCAGCAGAGAAGAGAAAATATATCACACACCACGAGAGATTCATCACCTCCCACAAACAGCACCAGCAGCTCTGCTCTGACTAATGATTCATCAGCTTTTATTGGAGCTATTTTCATCAAAGAAACACGCATGCTTTTGGCTGCAATGCAATAATATATTATATACACATCACACTCCAAGAATAGAGGTGCTGCTCGTGTATGCTCTGGTGTATAGTGATGACAGCTGCACACAAGAAAGAAAGAGAATTCAAAAGCTTACTGATTGTAATGACTGTTCAAATAATAACCTTAATCATTTACACAGCACACAGCCACAGAGTGAACTGAAGTCAGATTTCTTCAGAGCTTTATGACTTCATAAAGGAGTTATGAGACAGTCAATCCTCACATGACACTCTCTGGGATTTGGTCGAGCTCTTTTCCTAATGAGAGTGATTCATTTTGATTATTCCATCTTCATGCATGTTCCTTCACTCTTTCAGGATTCTAATTTGTGAAGATCTTCAGCAATAGTGGATAGGTTGGAAATATTGCTAAGTTGCAATCAGTCGTTCTCTGTCAGATCATTAATTCATGCTAATGCTAGCATGTTTCTTCATCTATCCATCCATCCAATTTGGTGAAGTGGTTAAAGTTTAAATTTAAGGTAGTCTAAGCTTAGGACTTATAGAGGAGGTTGCTGTTTGTCCCCTGGTTGAGCAAACATTGTGCTTTGGATAAAAGCATCCTCTACACATTTAACTGGTTGCAATCCATCACTCTGGCCTTTATAATTGGTCTCCAATGAGTGGTTAACAATCTTCTAGAATGATTGGTCCTCACTGTGATCCACAAACTCTTTCTTCTACTGAGTCATTGGGAGCTTTTCTGATGATTTGTAAGTGATAAGTGCATAATGAGTTATCAGGTCATGGTTAATTCTTTGTACTCTACTGTTTCCCAGGAGAATTCTGTTCACAAAAATTCCCTCCTTCTGTTATCACACTCCAACTCAAAGAAGATCCAAATTTAAGACTTTGTTCATTGCCACAACCTCTTTCCAAACATAAGTTATAGAACTGATACCAATAAACAACTGGCAAACCCTTGCAAGGCTTCTTAAGATAGCAATTCATAAATCAGTCATTGAATTAGGTTGAGATAATTGCTCCTTCCATCATCTGAATTATGAAATTGTCTGACTAATGCAGTACACAGGGGGCTCGTAGCTTCTTATCAAACTCAATCTGACTGTCTACTGGTAACACCCAGCCTTGATGTGCAGCCAGGACCCTCAAAGATTAATCACTGCTGCAAAACACTTACCAGCATGGGCTGGTTTGTTAAAAAATAATGAAGAAAGAAAAAGTCACATTCTCAGTTAAGTCCCTAAGTAGGCCTACAGATCACAGAAACCTTTTGAAATGAAAGAAGTGTCAGAAATTGACACTGAGTCATGTTTGTGAATATTCAGAATGCAGCTGGTGTGTGAGTAATTCAGTATGCAGTAAGACTATGTGCATGAAGAGAATATGTTCAAAGAAGCATGAAAGGGAGACCCCGGTTAGTTCCCCTCTGGCTTCCTGTAAGCACCAGGTGTGAGTCATGTGAGAGTCACATGTATGATCTGGGTTTGGACACTTGCTGGTTAGATCACAAAGGCAGAATAACTGTTTATAAGACATGAAAGAGTTTAGCTTTTGCACAAGTCCATTCTGACATTGAAATGTTAGTGGTGCAGTGGTTGCCAGGTTGTTGCCATGTGGTTGTTAATGTGTTTAAGGTGCTTGCCACCTATGAATTTGAAGGGTCTGGAGAGATTCTGTATAGAGGAATGGCATCTGATCTCTTGTCAGGTTTTCTCTAACTAGGCCTGTCAAGATGATCAATATATCGACTTGTCGCACGATACATGGACATGACCTTGATCATTTTTGGTGACGTGATATATTGCCCATTATGTTTACACAAAAATGCACGCTCACAGCTAGCGTTAAAGGGTTAGTTCAGCCAAAAATGAAAATTATATAATTAATTACCCACCCTCTTCAGAACACAAATTAAGATATTTTTGGTAAAATCCGATGGCTCAGTGAGGCCTGCATTGAAAGCAAGTTAATTTACACTTTTAATGCCCAGAAAGCTACTAAAGACATATTTAAAACAGTTCATGTGATTACAATGTTTCAACCTTGATGTTATGAAGTGACGAGAATACTTTTTTGTTCTCCAAAAAAATAAAAAAATGACGACTTTATTCAACAATATCTGGTGATGGGCAATTTCAAAACACTGCTTCATGAAGCTTCACAAATCTTTTGTTTCGAATCAGTGGTTCAGAGCGCCAAAATCACGTGATTTCAGTAAACGAGGCTTTGTTACGTCATAAGTGTTTTGAAACTTCAATGGTTCACGCGACTTTGGCAGTTTGATACACGCTCCGAACCACTGAAAAAATTCATAAAGCTTTCATGAAGCAGTGTTTTGAAAACACCCATTTTTGAATTTAAAATTTTGTGAATTTTAATAAAAGATATTAAGGATTAAAAATCACCAAGGGCACCAATAATTCTGACCATGACTGTATTTAATTTTTATCTGTTCAAATTATTTCAAACGTGACTGAGATGAATACTAAAATAACTCTTATTTTGTCATTATGACTAATGTCTCATTTATTTGTGTTAAAGTTCAAACTAAGATGCTAAACTCTACGGCACATGCTGTCCTTTGCCATTCTTAGTAGATGCGTATTTGTGACAGTTTACATGAGGTATTCAGGTGTGGTAGGAGGAGGGAGTTTTTGGGTGAGGTAGAGTCACTTAACCATATATAGAAACCTACATAGACAGAGACACACCAAAGCCCAGACAATCTAGAAAATTATCATGCTGTAATCTGTACAGTAATAGAGAAGTATGTGGATATTTAGCTCTCAGAAAAGAACTTTCATGTTGTGCAGTAGTGAAGGCAAGAAAACCTGTCCATAGAATCACACAGCAGATTCTAACATTTCAAGGACAGCTGCAAGTCACAAAGGGTGAAAGGTGAGAGGTCACACTACAGTACGAAGACAAAGCTGTTGTTTCCTGTCATCTCCTCTGCGAAGCAGACTTTCTAGACTTTCTAAGGAAAAATTCTTAGCAGAAAGGACTGAGAAACAGGATACTTCACCGAAACCTGTTTGCGTATAAATAAAAGCATATTCCTGTTTCCAATTTCAGGATCCTGGTACAGATGTGAGTCACTGATCTCTCTTGATACACCCGTGGGTGGGATTTCTAGGTGGATCCTGAACACATATTGGCCAAACCTTGAGGCACAAAGAGAAGAGTATGTCTGTCACACACTCACTCATTTATAACTGATCTGTGCCATCACTGGCCAAGAATGCTGAGCGTGCGATCTGTGTTTGGATCCAAAGCCTTTAATATGGCTGATGAACCACAATATGTTTAAACAAACAATCCCTCTGCAGGTGTCTTATGAGTAATAGTCCACCTGTAAACACCTTTCGCACACTTCAAGAGATCCTCTTGACTCATTTTTTACTAACAGACCATGCTTAAGTTCAACTCAAACATTCTAACATCATAAATTCTGGATCAAAGGGTCTGCACACACATTTCTCAGAAGTGGTCATGCGAGATAGACAAGCCTTCAAATGTTTTACTTGCGAGCGGATCACCATGGATGGATGTTATTTCCAGATGGGGTCTATGAGGCTAGCTAACATTAGCTTAAGAGCTAGTTGCAAAGTTGTTGTTTTTAAAACCTGGTTAGGATGGTGCATGGTACGGCACTGTTCGGCTTACTTAAATAGTACCACATTGGTTGAGGTTCCAAGCGAGCCATACCGATACTAAAATATGATGTGTAAACACTGCAGATCACTGATTTGTCAAGCTGTCATTGGATTTGAAACACGAGACACCAAGCCCGCTAGATTTAAGTAGTCAGTAGTATCATTTGTTTGCCCAACTTTTTTAAAACTACTTGCTTTAAATGATCTTTTCATGCAATTTGAAAAAAAATAAATGGCTGTATTGTGGTCAGTAGACAAGGTGCAGACGTTCCTCTTGTTGGTATCCAAGGAGCAGATCCACGGCAGTAGAGGCGGCGCAACTATAATGATCAATCTATAATCCCACCCACTTTGAAGCGGTACTAATCTGCAGTGGAAATGCAAACCGAAGCCGAGGCGTACCATGCAGTGGAAAAGCGCCATTTGACACAGTTTCCTAGTATGGGATCAGAAGTTACGAGGGAGTTTCCAACCCAGAACCGCTTTTTCTTTGGTGCAAACATGAGGAGCGATTCCAGATTAACTACTGGCTCCAGCACATCAGTGGACTGACAGTTAAGAGCAAGTTAACATGCACTGTATCTGCAGCAACAACATGTGTTTTTGTGTGTGTGTGTGAATATAATGAGGAGGACAGGAAGGACAGACACAGGAACTAGGCTGGGGGATTTGATTCTCTCTCCTCTGATCTGTTCTCCTCCTACTCACACTCTCCTCCACGTCCTGTGCTTTAATGAGCAGGAACAGGAAGACAGTGGTGACACTGGGGCCTGTGAGGGTCACAGAGCAGAGCTGCTCACCCTGTCCTGACCCCCGAAGACTTTAACCGTGTTGCAGAAATCTAGGGACAGCAGACACTGCAGACTAAATCCTGGGATTTGAACAACGTTTTGTTTAATCAAATGAACCCATTTGAACTGGACTGCAGTAGATAATGCATCAGCATACCTGAAAACATCTTAGTATGACAAAGATTTAAACCTCAAAGGTATGTAGGTCAAAGCATCCACACAGCTCCCAGGACACTTGCAAAACGCAGTAATGATCAAAGGCAAGGAGACATAGAATGATATCAATTACAGCACAACATTGCCAACGCAATTCAACAATGTGTGGGTAACAATAGACACAAAACCATTTTCCAATGGGGCAAAAACTCAAGGGTGTGGGAGTCGCATGCTGTAGGGAGAGGCTGGAATCTGCACATAGTTTCCTCACGAGTATCACATGCTAATCTATGTACGCTCAGGGCATGTGAGTTTGGCGTGATCTGTTCAGAGATGTTTTCATTATGTGAACAGCGAACACTAAATGTACAGATCATCCACTTTCCCACTGCACATGCCATTAATTTCAGTGGACACACACAGGACTCCCCCTCTGTTTCACACACACTTTTCCAGCTGCTGCAAGTAGGGTAATAGAGAGGACGAGAAAGGAAGAGTTTCCCAGAGCTGTCAGCAGTTTTTTTTTCTCTCAGCTGATATAAATCACTGCCTCCAACCACAAGACACACAAACAGGCACGTGAGAAAGTATGGGAGAAGAGGTAATGCAAGGTACACTCACATATTGGTACTGGCAGCAATAGAGGGAAATCTAAGGTACTTTTTGTAGGGCATAAATTATACAAGGCTGAAGTTATGCACTGATAAGATAAAGTAGATTTTTACATTTTCTTAAGAAAAAGAAGTGAGTCCATGTGCTTGGTAGAGTGTTGTGGGAGTTTGCAAGGGCAAATTCAGTGTTTTCTAAGGCATTGCTATGGCGTTCTGGGTTATTTCCAGGGTGTTGCTATATTCGGAGGTGTCCAAACTTGGTCCTGGAGGGCCACAGTCCTGCAGAGTTTAGCTCCAACTTGCCTCAACACACCTGCCTGGAAGTTTCTAGTATGCCTATTAAGACCTTGATTAGCTGGTTCAGGTGTGTTTAATTGGGGTTGGAGCTAAACTTTGCAGGACAGTGGCCCTCCAGGAGCAGGACTGAACACCCCTGTGCTATATGATGTTTTATTAACAAAGTCTGGGAGGAACAGGTTCAGATAATTAACATAATTAACTGAAGTGGAGAGCATTCAGTTAATCAACTCAATTAAGGACAAGAGGTATACAGCAGACTTACCTCTGTTCGTTTGGCTGTTTATCAGTATCCCTCCAGCACCTCATCTTCTCACTTCTAGTTCTATCTATGCTTACAACAACCGGGGTGAGTACTCTGGGTTTGGGACAAAATTCAGAGCTCGAAGCCCTCCCCTCGGACAGCATGCCAAATATGTATAACCTTTACTCTACTTAATTGTAAGTGTGAACTTGTGAAGTGGTTGTTTAGGTATTCTGGGTAGGGGATTTTGTGGATGTTTGCTAGGGTGATCAGGGTACATACTAGGCCTAGGGTGTTTTCAGGTGGTTTTCTAGGGCAGTGGTTCCCAAACCTGTCCTGGAGGACCCCCAGCATTGCACATTTTGGATGTCTCTCTCATCTAACACACCTGATTTAACTCATCAGCTCATTAGTAGAGACTGCAAGACCTGAAGTAGGTGTGTCAGATAAGGGCGACATACAGAATGTGCTGTGCTGGGGGTACTTCAGGACAGGTTTGAGAACCACTGTTCTAGGGCATTTTTTTTGTGTGTGTTGCTAAGTGATTGCTAAGGTGTTCCTGCTGATTGGCAGGGCATTGCTAGGTTGTTTTGGGCCATTTTTGGGGTAGGGTGTTCTAGGTGGTTCATAGGGTATCGCAAGATGGTTGCTAGGGTGTTCTAGTTGTTGCCAGGTCATTACTATATGGTTGCTAAGAAGCTTTGCATGATTTTTAATGTGCTTTAATTGCTATATGGTTGATTGTGTGTATTATAATGTTGTCCAGGTGAACACAATGTACTCTTGACTGTGCGGCAGCAGTTAAGATCCTTAAATGTCTTAAATGTCAGTCATACACTCAAATACCAGAGTTCCAGGTCTTCTGCTAAAAATAAAAGGGAGGGATTCCCTAAAAGCGTAAGAAGCGTGCGCGAAATGAAGCCTTCTTCTGCCCATGGTGGCTGAGAGTGATGACTTGCGTAAAGCATTAACGCAGGTAGCAGCTCAAGGGCAAACACTTATAGCTTCACTGGGGTTACCTTTAACAAACAGGGCGTTAGTAGTGTTGAAACAGAGTGACAGGATACTGCTACAATAGAAATTGTTTTCACATATCAGCAATCCTTCATGACTCATCAGTGGAAATATGTGTAGAATTTGAAAACAGTTGCAGCAGCAGAGTCTATGACACCCAATGAGACAGATGAAAGAATCCAAAGAATGAAACTAGAACAAAAGAAGCAAACTTCTTTCCTCTATTCCTGTTGTGGAATGTTCCTTGAAAAGAGTGTTTTATTACACCAGATTCTGTGGAATTCTGCTGAGAGTAATACACTTTTATTGTTAGCTGAAGGTACAACCATATAAGTATGTTCAACTTTTTAAACGACTGGGAATTATGAGGAAAATTTTCTGTGGAGTTTCTGGGGAACTTTCGGCATGGGTGGAGATATAATGTGAGCTTGCTTACAGCCAATGTGATCTGAAGGAAATGAGCAATCATCTATGGAAAAAGTGTTAGTTTCAATTCAGCTAGTTTTATTTGGCATTTGTTTTATCTTAGCATGCAGCCCAGATCTTAGAGTTTAGAAAAATCCAGTGGAAATCTTAGGTTTTAAGAAGGGCTTGTTTGTGTCTACTCCCCCCTTTTCAGCTTTCCCTATCCAAAGTCTCCTAAACATATTTCTCTTTTTCTTTTGAATTCTTTATGTCTTCATTCTCATGTACTCTTTTCCTTTCATGTCTCATACGCCCTTATTCCCCACTCCTTTCCCACACAACCCTACAGACGGTGAACCCACAGTGTTGGCTGGGAGACGACTAGAGTTGCTGGGATATTCAAACCATATTTCAAGGCAAAATTCCCACGGACGAGTACTGACACATCAGCATTGAACTTACTGAAGGGCATATCTTATAAACAGTAACACCCTCTTGACCAACAACCCACACATGCAAAAAGCTGAGTTTGCCTGTTGCTGTGATGATTTGGCAGTACTGAGTGCTAGCCATAGAAATTTGGCCAGATCTGATGTTTGGCTTTGATAGCTATTCTCAAAAGTGCTTTCAGGAGCATAAAAACGTCCTGTCTTCATTAAACGAGAACACGTATCAGTTTGTTTTGTTTCTCCGGCTGAGATTATCTAGATTGAAATAAGACATGAAGGAGAAGTTCTTCATGAATATCTTTGACTAATACCAATTCCACATAATAATTTAGATCAGATAACAGAAATGATTAAAGAAAAGCCACTCCACTTTCTATCTGGCCTTATAATAGAGCATTGTTGAATTCTGGATTCTAATTAGTTGATTTGAAGCAGTTACAGATTTTTTGAGTGTTTTACAGTTCCCAATCACTTTTACACATTCCACATTCTTTCTAAAGTAGTGCCAATGATTTGGGATGCTTATTGGTACAAGAATGATGGAAGATGTATCAAGATAAGCACATACTGTGAAAAATGTGGTTTTCCCTCTTAGAAAAAAAAAAGGAGTTCTAAATAGAACCCTATGGTTCTTGACTCAATTTTAAAGAACTCTTTATGCCAAAAAGGTTATATATAAGGAGAAAATGTCTTAAATGATTGCATGATACTTTAATGTTTTATTTCAAATTTTCTAGTGATTAAGTACTTTTATGAGCTGTTTAATTCATGTTATCAAAAAAAAAAAAAAAAGAAAAAAAGAATTTATTAAAACTAAATCCATTAAATGGTCTCATGATGCAAACCCATAAAAGGTTCAAATGAAAATTACCAAAAGATTTACTCACCCTCAAGCCATCCTAGGTGTATATGACTTTCTTCTTTCTGATGAACATAATTGTAGAAATATTAATAAATATCCTGAGGCGTCCGAGCTTTATAATAGCAGTATGCATTACCAAACGAGTATGAGCTGAAGAAAGTGTCTCCATCCACATCCATCCATCATAAACATACTCCACAGGGCTCCGGAGGGTTAATAAAGACCTTCTGAAGCAAAGCGATGTGTTTATGTAAAAAAAAAAAATCCATATTTAACAAGTTATGAAGTAAAATATCTAGCTTCCGCCAGACCGCCTTCCTTATTCAAATTATGGAAAAAACGGAACTAGCGTTGCGTCAATTCCGTAAGTTGAATAGGGAAGGCATAGGACGTACAGCTTAAGCTTTTTGAAGAATACGGAAGGCGGTCTGGCGAAAGCTACATATTTTACTTCATAACTTGTTAAATATGTATTTTTATTTATTTATTTTTTTTTTTTTTTACACAAACACATTGCTTTGCTTCAGAAGGCATTTATTAACCCTTCAGAGCCCTGTGGAATATGTTTATGATGGATGGATGTGGATGGAGATGCTTTCTTCAGCTCATACTCGTTTGGTAATGCTTACTGCTATTATAAAACTTGGATGCCTCAGGATATTTATTAATATTTCTATGATTGTGTTCATCAGAAAGAAGAAAGTCATATACTCCTAGGCTTGCGATTGAGTAAAACTTTGGGTAATTTTCATTTGAAAGTGAACTAATCCTTTAAGATTCTATATAGAAACATTTCTTAGAGTGTGGTATAATCTGAATTGAACAGATTAATCAATAATGCAAGAGTATGGAATTAACTGAAAATTGCCTTACTGAAGTTGAAATCAAAGCATTTGCTTGTACGTTCACATAACTAAATAATAAAACTGGCATACATGTTGTGAAGTGTACACCACTGAAAGGATGTCTTATAGTTCTCCTGCATGCAAAGACATTCACAGATGTGCTCTGAGAATCTTATATTAGTCAAATCAGCACATGTGTCCATCATGAGGAGCTGTAAACACACCCTTATCTTTCTCTAAACAGGATCCCAGTCTCTCTCTAAACACAGTGTGCTAAGTTAAAGAGCAAAGTGCCAAATGACCCTGATTTCCTGGAAGACAAGTATCAGAGAAGGGACATAAGAGAATGTTCCGCCGGAGCAGCACAAGGTCTTTGAGTTCATTTAGATAAACCAACCTCAAACTTTGAAACAAGATCTGGTCCTAGATAGAGATTAATCTAATGCAGTAGGAGTGTTTTATTGGGCACAGAGTAACTCAAAGTGCATGAGTGATGATGACCTCTTGGCTTCTTGGTAGCAAGAGAAATAGAAATGCAGAGTCAAGAAAACCAGGCTGATTGGTGTTCACAATGACAGCGATTTTCAGTGACAGAATGGTCAAAAGTTATTAATTTGCAATGAAAGTTGGACATTTTTTGGGGGTTAAAAATTGATCCTAAATCATTTTTTGAGCAAGTACATAACCAGCCAGTGTTCAAAACTATCTCCTTACCTTAGTTCTATTCACAATGGTAAGCTTGTTTTATAATAAAATCAGTACTGGTAGGTTTCTGTGGGAAAATTGAGCATGTAGCCATTCATCTTTGCATCTTTACGTCACATCTGTTTACATAAAGAAGGACTCCCAGCTAGTAGCTATATCATGTGAGGATACTGCTGGTAGCGGATCATTAATAGCCTTTTCTTACAGCAGCTGAAATAATTAAACTTCTAATTTTGATGGCGGATTGTAATCCAGAAAGGTCAAAATGACAATCAGCAGTGACAACTGAGTTTCACTCATAGTCAAAAGCAAAAGACTTCAAACTGCAGAGTGGCTACAGAATTTGAAATCTACAGGTAACGCTAATACACACTAAATACACATAGTCACGCAATGCTGATGTTGTTAACATTAACAATTTGAGAACAAAGTATAACAATAATAATAATTGGCATATGATCTGAGCTAAGCGATCATTAGATTTAATCACCATTGGCAGCGCGATTTATTGCTTTCTTTTTCTCAGTTGGTCAGAACAAAAGTGGCAGACGTTACTTGTTCAGATTACATTTTCCGGTGAGGATTCTTATTTTGGTCATACTTACAAGATGTAGAATCTGTGATTCTGAAGTACAGTATCCACTCTGGTGTGGTGACTGACAGCAAACATTAGATTCATCCGCACTGAGGAGCCAAACTGATGCAAAACCCACGTAAAGATGATAATTCCACAAATAACTGCAACTGCAGGTTTCAAACAGAGATGGCGACAAAGAGGCAAAACTTACGGACTGCAGCTTTAAATCAATAATGATTAATATGTTTACATGTGTATTAAAGGAAAATATGTAATTACTTTTAATACTGGTGGTACTTTTAATACTTGATGGTAAAAATTAGCATCTGGCAGAAGAAGTGTTCTTATATAAATTTCAGTGATGCGTATCGTATCATGAATGAAATTAACAATTATTAAAGCATAAACCAAATTTACTTAGAATAGTGACAGGTTCTGACAGTTTTCCACACAACATGTTTTATTATATTCGTGCATGTGAGCAGAGCCCACTGCAGTTTGCACATTTGATTGCTGCTCATTTGCATTAAATGACACATTTCTCCACTGTGTTGTTCTTCTGGACACGCTCACCTCACATCACAAAGTCTCATTGAAAGCGGATGACTTGCGTTTCCTTTGTCACAACAAATCATTGTATGTGTGAATGGTTATGACAAACACTATGATGTCTCCCGTTCAAATAAAAAAGACAGTAAAAAATCCCCACGCACTAATCTATTGTGTGCACCTCATGTCCATTTTAATGCCATTGTTAAGTGGAAGCTGAAAGATATTTTTCACATGGGAATCATTTGTCTCTGCTCTTGTCCTACAGTGAGGCTGCGAGGCAGGAAGTGAACATGGCTCAAATGACAAAGGCACATTGTCCCAGTACCGACCACACAGCAGAGGGCAAGACCTGAGAACAAACCGGCCAGCCAGGACTCAGCATTGACCGGCATGACAATGAGCCTTGCAGAGCCCACAGAGGCGAGATAAAGAATAGGCAGCGGAGGCATAGCCAAGGCTAGCACACAACCTCTCTCCACTTCATTATGATCTCCTCATCCTACAGGAAAGAGGCACTGGCTGTTCTCAGAGCCACGACCGAGGGAGGAAGGAGAGATAATGTTCCCTCAGAAGCTGATCAAGCAGACAGACGGCCATAAATATCAGAGCATAAAGGAGCTTTGAGGTGTGAACTCCCTACAAGACCTTGTCAGTGACCTTGAGTTTATGCATTAAAACCAGCATTAACACAGAAAACTATTTTTTAACAGACTTAGTCTGTTAAACAAACAAACAAACAAACAAAAAAGTTATGCAGTATTATGCAGTAATGCAATTACAAAAAGGCAGGAATGGTTAACTTCTGCAATAGCCTACGTGTATGATACATTAGCCTACTGATTTAAAAACACTGAAGTAATTCAAACCAAAATCAAAAGAATGGAAGAAAGAAAAAGTTAAAAAGAAATTATTCTTATTATTATTACGTTTACTAACAATATTTAATGAATGCATTTATTTACATTTTAAGTAGTAAATATCTTAAAATCTCCAAATAATTAAATTTATATATATATATATAATATATATATATATATGTGTGTGTGTGTAAAGTAATTGGAGGCTGAGATTTACCACTTTATAATAAATAAATAAATAAATACATTTTAATTTTAATTTTATATGCATGTATATGTCACCGTATCTGCAACAGGTGAAACTAATGAGAATTATCAGAAAATGACAATTACACATAAGAATTTTGGGTGAAATGTGCTTAAAGGGTTAGTTCACCCAAAAATGAAAATAATGTCGGAGCACAAATTAATCAGTGTATCGAATCATGATTCGGATCGCGTGTCAAACTACCAACGGCTGAAATCACGTGACTTTGGCGCTCCGAACCGCTGATTCGACACACTGATTCTTAACGCTCCGAAGCTTCCTGAAGCATTATTTTGAAATCGGCCATAGTTTTTTTGGCGCTCCAAAAATATTCTCGTGGCTTTATAATATTATTATTGAACCACTGTACTCACATGAACTGATTTAAATATGTTTTTAGTACATTAATGGATCTTGAGAGAGGAAGTGTCATTGCTGGCTATGCAGGCCTCACGGAGACATTGGATTTCAACAAAAATATCTTAATTTGGTTTCCAAAGATGAACAAAGGTCTTACGGGTGTGAAACGACATGAGGGTGAGTAATAAATGACATTGTTATTTTAATTTTTGGGTGAACTAACCCTTTAATTGTCATGAAAACAATGTTTGTGTTGAGATATGGCCCAGTTTATGGGACAAGGCAGGAATGAACTTCTGCAGAGGTTAATTCATTGGCTGTTCACATGCAATGTACAAAGTCAAATTTGATTTTAAGGTGCAGCTATTCTTAAACCCAGAGCATGCTGGGATAGGAAAGACTGCTGCCTTACATAACCACGTGCTGGTATCATGCCATGACTTTACAGGGAGAATGAATTTCAACCTCTGTACTAATTGGAAGAGTGTGGCTCTGACTCCAAGCTGGCACATGACAGGCTAAAAGCAGAAGTGACCTCTAGCAGAACAGACATAATCCTTTGCACCCAGTCAGGCACACTATTCTATTATTAAATTTCTATTAGCCTATACAACAATTAAAATTAACTCTTATTCACCACAAAAAGCTGTCATGAAAATATAGCCTAAATGAATCTGCAAATAAATGCAAGCAATTCGTCACTTAATTAGTAATTAGGGTTTTTTTGTTTTTTGTTTTGTTTTTTCAAAAGTTGCAGTGCAAACAAATGAAACCTGCATGACCAATAGCCTTGGAGTCTTTTAAGGAGTGTTATCTGGCGCTCAGGAGGGTGGAGGGACATGTGGGAAATGATCTCCGGTCACGACTCGTCGGGCGCATCACGATGTGAGGGGGAGTCTGTCTGATGATCCCAGACCAGCAGCGGGGACGCGCAATGATCAACCCCCAATACCCTTCTACAACGCCACGTAGCGCTCACATGAATCAGTCTAGAGATTAGTCTAATTCAATTGAGCTCTAATTAAGATGCTCGTCGGGAACTGTGTCGAGATTGGTCGTTGTGTTTGGGCGTCGACTACAAGCAACGCTCTTTGCCCCAATCGCATTCAAGTTTTCTCGGTTAAACAGCTGTGAACGCGCTGCTCCACGCCACAGACAGATGGATGATCCCGCTGCGTTCCCATGATCCACCCGCCTCAGCTGCTGTCACCACCGCTCATGAGACTCATTCTCACGCTGCACGCACCCTGCAGTATGATTACAATCAGACAGATAGCCATGTTTAAAGACACGTCTTAATCGTAATTCATGCAGAGGAGACAAGAATAAATAGCCTATGGTATAAACACGTCCAAGTCACATTTCACCCCAAAATTATAAGAAAGAAAGAATAAGTCCATGATGTTATTTATTTATTTAGTAAATTTCAGCCTCCAATTAATTTACTTTAATAAAAAGAATATTTTAAAAAATGTTATAGCCTACATTAACAATTAAGCAGCACTTTATTGTCATTACTGCAAGAAATCATACTTTTACTACCATAATGCAAAAAAAGCACAAACAATAAATAATGTTAATATTTTAAAGATATATAACATCAGAGTATAATGTTAAAAAATGCCTTTTCCTCTTCTTTGCAATATATGTAGCCTATAAGATACAAGAATAATGTATGTAAACCAAGCGGCAACCTTCCCCAGTTTCTCGTGAAGCCAATACGGAAATAACTTAACTCGATTCATCGACTGGCCGCTAGGGACAGGCTGCGAAAGGGAGCAGAATCTCATTGACCATCATGTTAAAACAGCCAAGTTTAGAGCAGAAAAAAACATGTTTACACTCTGGTTCACATTGTGTTTTGGTCTATACTGCTAATTTTGCCCTTCATGACAACTCTGAGGGGGGTGATTTTTTTTATAACTCATCCATTTAAATTATATTAAGCCTTAAAGTTCTGCATAATTAAGGGCGTGGTCACTTGAGTGACAGGTATGCCGCTGCTGTCTGTGAGCCGTCATGTTACCTCAGCAGCTCATTCCAGCCGCTGAATTTGGCATCTCAGTCGTATTTGTGCTTTTTTCTGGATTATTTTATACAATATATGGCTTGCTGCATACTTGAGACAGATGTCAGTCTGTGTACATGTGCTCGCATGCGGAACACACGTTGTTGGATCGTCGTGGCATTGGCTAAAAGTTTTGTTCCTGAGATTTACAACAATGACAATACCAGGAGGATATACAACTCCGACAGCACTGCTTGGATACTAGACTAAAACTGCTGCACTATTTTGAAAAATTATACTTTGGACACGTGCTCATTAGTTTGAGAGAACATTTGAAAGTTATACAGATATCTGGTACGTTACCTATATATGTACGTATAGAGTTTTACATTATAAACGATGTTTTATGTTTTGAAATGGACATTACCAAGTGCAGCGGATTGGATTCATCTCGCGATCTCTATTTCATTATAAAGGTATGAAATCCCATTTGATTTGTGTTATTTGCACACCCCACACAAATTAATTAGCCTACTGGTGTTGGAGCATCTATAACGTTATCTTAAAATCACCGTAGATTGACAGTAAACCTTTAGTACTTTCTAATGATATTGTTATCTTTATTAATATTTTAGATAGTATCTAAGATAGATATGCTAGGCGGGCGTGGTTTCAGCAACAAGTCGCATGGGCTCCAACTATGTCCCGCCTCTTTGCCCATTTTCAGTTATCCGTGAGTGACGTGCGGTCATGTGCAGCTAAGATGGCCGCGGCCTCATTTTTGCATCAAAACTGCTGTTCAGAACTCTATGGGTGACGTCACGGACACTACGTCCATATTTTTTACAGTCTATGATGTAAACACATCCAAGTCATATTTCCCCCAAAATTAAAAACGAGAAAGAAAGAATGTTAACAATAACTACAATAAAATATTAACAACAATAATTATTATTACTATGGTTTTTTGTTTGTTTGTTTGTTTTTTTTTATATTATTTAGCCATTTATTTACAACCCGATTTCCGGAAATGTTGGGACGTTTTTTAAAGCTGGGCACACATTTAACGACTAGCTAAAACATTCTAAGACTGTGCTCAACATACAGCGATTGTTTCCTGAGACTGAAGCAGATTTATATACTTACACATGGAATCTGAACACCGACTGTAATCGCAGACTGAACGCAACTGGCTCTGACTGGACACGTTTGAGCGCGATCAGTCATGTATCAATTTACATTCATAATCGGCCTTACAATCGTTAAGTGTGTCCCGGGCTTTAATTTGAACAAAATGAAAACTAAAAGACTTTCAAATCACATGAGCCAATATTTTATTCACAATAGAACATAGATAACATAACAAATGTTTAAACTGCAAATTTTTACACTTTTATCCACAAAATGAGCGCATTTTAAATTTCATGCCTGCTACAGGTCTGAAAATAGTTGGGATGGGGGCATGTTTACCATGGTGTAGCATCATCTCTTCTTTTTAAAACAGTTTGAAGACGCCTGGGCATCAAGGTTATGAGTTTCTGGAGTTTTGGTGTTGGAATTTCATCCCATTCTTGCCTGGTATGGGTTTCCAGCTGCTGAAGAGTTTGTGGCCGTCTTTGACATATTTTTCTCGATAGGTGAAAGATCTGGACTGCAGGCAGGCCAATTCAGCACCCAGACTCTTCTACGATGAAGCCGTGCTGTTGTAATAGTTGCAGTATGTGATTTTGCATTGTCCTGCTGAAATATACAAGGCCTTCCCTGAAATAGACGTCGTCTGGAGGGGAGCATATGTTGCTCTAAAACCTTTATATACCTTTCAGCATTCATAGTGCCTTCCAAAACATGCAAGCTGCCCATACCATATACACTTACGCACCCCCATACCATCAGAGATGCTGGCTTTTGAGCTGAATGCTGATAACACGCTGGAAGGTTTCCCTCCTCTTTAGCCCGGAGGACACGGCATCTGTGATTTCTAACAAGAATGTCAAATTTGGACTCATCTGACCATAGAACACTTTTCCACTTTGAAACAGTCCTTTAAATGAGCCTTGGGACACAGGACATGACGGTGCTTCTGGACCATGTTCACATATGGCATCTGCAGATGGCACGTGGATTGTGTTTACCGACAGTGGTTTCTGAAAGTATTCCTGGGCCCATTTAGTAATGTCATTGACACAATCATGCCGATGAGTGATGCAGTGTCGTCTGAAGACCCAAAAACCACGAGCATCCAATAAAGGTCTTCGGCCTTGTCCCTTACGCACAGAGATTTCTCCAGTTTTTCTGAATCTTTTGATGATGTTATGCACTGTAGATGATGAGATTTGCAAAGCCTTTGCAATTTGACCTTGAGGAACATTGTTTTTAAAGTATTCCACAATCTTTTTATGCACTCTTTCACAGATTGGAGAGCCTCTGCCCATCTTTACTTCTGAGAGACTCTGCCTCTCTAAGACATCCTTTTTATAGCTAATCATGTTACAGACCTGATATCAATTAACTTAATTAGTTGCTAGATGTTCTCCCATTTGAAACTTTTCAAAATGTCTTGCTTTTTCAGCCATTTGTTGCCCCCGTCCCAACTATTTTGAGATCTGTAGCAGACATCAAATTTGAAATGAGCTCATTTAGTGTATAAAATTGTAAATATTTTTTAATTTAAACATTTGTTATTTTATCTATGTTCTATTGTGAATATAATATTGGCTCATGCTTGAAGAATTTCATTCAAATTTAAAAAACGTCCCAACTTTTCCACCATTTGGGTTGTATATACATTTGCCTAATATGTCTATGTCATAGTTCACCCCAAAATAATAATAATAATAATAATAATAATAATAATAATAATAATAAAAGAATAAGTTAACAATAACAATAATTCCTATTTATTAATTAATTAACATATAAACCTGTAATTAATTGAATAACAACAATACATTTAAAAAAAAAACAATTAAACAAACCCTATTGTCATTACTACAAGAAATCTTACAAATTAATTAATTAATTAATTAATTGTGTGTATACTCAGTTGTCATGAAAACTTCACAAATAAAAACAAACAAACAAATACATTAATTAATTAATTAATAGGGAGTGAATGAGAGAGAGAGAGAGAGAGAGATTTCTTTTTCCCCCTTTTTTTTTTCCTTTTTATTTTTTTGAATTTGGGTTGCAATATAACCATGTTTTCATAAGATTAATAAAACTTTGTGAATTTTTGGAATTTTGTACAGTGCACAGATGCATGAACATGTGATCATGCTCCCTAAGAGCATGTTCATATGTCGGTGTGCCACCTACATATATCCATCAGGGTTTGTAGGAATCTTTCAGTGTTTCTATTTTAAGGAAGATGACATGGTCCTGATCTCAGTCCTGTCTCTGTTATAGTGAGGTCAGAATACAGGTATGACAGGCTGAACTCCGACCAGTCATGAGAGGCGTCCCAGCAGTGATGTCTGGAATGCACTGACAGAGCACCAGAGGAATGCAGGATCGTTGGAGCAAGTGATCTCACCCGGCCAGCACATTCTGACCAGGGTCCAGTGCCAGGCAGCTGACTTCAGCATTCTGTGGACAGATCAATCTGTACTCACTTAAATCACACACTGCCATCTACATAATGCAAAGAGAACACAGGTCATTGTGACTGCTATTAATAGATTTCAGGAGCACATGCAGCATGTTAAATTAAATGTCACAATGATCTGGTATGCTAGTAAAGATTTCCACTTAAGGCCTTTTCAAATTCAAGCACACTGTACTGCTATAAAGAAAACATGCATATTCAGTAACGATGACTGTGGGTGAAAGAGCCTGCATGCATTCCCCAAGTGTTTTTATTTTTACATTACTTGCAAAGTAGCAATGTATTCATTTAGCATAAATGCATTTACACTGAATTGTGTTGATTTTGTATGTTCAGGAAACAAGATGCATGTCAGTGTTCTTTAACATTCTTCTATGGGTCTTGCAAACACTGGTATTTCTTGCAGGAAATGCAAATTATGTGATATATATATATATATATATATATATATATATATATATATATGTTCCATATTTGCATTTTTTTGAACACTTATTTCCAAATATACAGTGGGTACAGAAAGTATTCAGACCTCCTTAAATTTTTCACTCTTTGTTATATTGCAGCCATTTGCTAAAATCATTTAAGTTAATTTTTTTCCCTCATTAATGTACACACAGCACCCCATATTGACAGAAAAACACAGAATTGTTGACATTTTTGCAAATTTATTAAAAAAGAAAAACTGAAATATCACATGGTCCTAAGTATTCAGACCCTTTGCTGTGACACTCATATATTTAACACAGGTGCTGTCCATTTCTTCTGATCATCCTTGAGATGGTTCTACACCTTCATTTGAGTCCAGCTGTGTTTGATTATACTGATTGGACTTGATTAGGAAAGCCACACACCTGTCTATATAAGACCTTACAGCTCACAGTGCATGTCAGAGCAAATGAGAATCATGAGGACAAAGGAACTGCCTGAAGAGCTCAGAGACAGAATTGTGGCAAGGCACAGATCTGGCCAAGGTTACAAAAAATTTTCTGCTGCACTTAAGGTTCCTAAGAGCACAGTGGCCTCCATAATCCTTAAATGGAAGACATTTGGGATGACCAGAACCCTTCCTAGAGCTGGCCGTCCGGCCAAACTGAGCTATCGGGGGAGAAGAGCCTTGGTGAGAGAGGTAAAGAAGAACCCAAAGATCACTGTGGCTGAGCTCCAGAGATGCAGTTGGGAGATGGGAGAAAGTTGTAGAAAGTCAACCATCACTGCAGCCCTCCACCAGTCGGGGCTTTATGGCAGAGTGGCCCGACGGAAGCCTCTCCTCAGTGCAAGACACATGAAAGCCCGCATGGAGTTTGCCAAGATGGTGAGAAATAAGATTCTCTGGTCTGATGAGATCAAGATAGAACTTTTTGGCCTTAATTCTAAGCGGTATGTGTGGAGAAAACCAGGCACTGCTCATCACCTGTCCAATACAGTCCCAACAGTGAAGCATGGTGGTGGCAGCATCATGCTGTGGGGGTGTTTTTCAGCTGCAGGGACAGGACGACTGGTTGCAATCAAGGGAAAGATGAATGTGGCCAAGTACAGGGATATCCTGGACGAAAACCTTCTCCAGAGTGCTCAGGACCTCAGACTGGGCCGAAGGTTTACCTTCCAACAAGACAATGACCCTAAGCACACAGCTAAAATAATGAAGGAGTGGCTTCACAACAACTCTGTGACTGTTCTTGAATGGCCCAGCCAGAGCCCTGACTTAAACCCAATTGAGCATCTCTGGAGAGACCTAAAAATGGCTGTCCACCAACGTTTACCATCCAACCTGACAGAACTGGAGAGGATCTGCAAGGAGGAATGGCAGAGGATCCCCAAATCCAGGTGTGAAAAACTTGTTGCATCTTTCCCAAAAAGACTCATGGCTGTATTAGATCAAAAGGGTGCTTCTACTAAATACTGAGCAACGGGTCTGAATACTTAGGACCATGTGATATTTCAGTTTTTTCTTTTTTAATAAATCTGCAAAAATGTCAACAATTCTGTGTTTTTCTGTCAATATGGGGTGCTGTGTGTACATTAATGAGGAAAAAAAATGAACTTAAATGATTTTAGCAAATGGCTGCAATATAACAACGAGTGAAAAATTTAAGGGAGTCTGAATACTTTCCGTACCCACTGTATGTTGACCTTTGATGTGTGACAGGCCACAGTGATTATTGAATGCTGCATGTGCATCACGCTGACCAATCAGCAGACCAACACACTGCACAAATCCCCTCCCCTTTTCTGATTAGCATAAAACACACAGTCTGTGTACTTCTGCTGTTCCTAAAACTTACCACCTCAAATCTAGGTCATAAATCTGTTTTTAAATAAGGGTATGTGGAAGCAATTATTATAAAACATTGTCAGAGTATGAATGTGGAAATGTCAGTCAGTGTGACAAGCCGAACACTTTGTATGTCTGGCGCCTGTGCAGAAAAACATCCAGATCATCTGGATAAATCACTGACTGGCTGGTTAGACTTCATCAGATGTTTGTCTGCAAAACCGCCAAAAGAACAAGTCGCTCTTGCGAACAGCTCTCTCTGTCCTTGAGCACAGTGCCTGCCTCTCCACCCCTTGATCCAGTGAAGTTCATAGTATCTTGGAACGTTCTGTCTTCTTCCCGCCTCTCTCAGTTCGCTTTTAAGGCTTGAGGTTATGTTTAGCCAGTCCCAGCCAGTCGCACGGCAGGTATCAGCCAAAATAACGGGAGGGAGGACTTTCCGACCACCCTAGTCTGTGCATAGGCCACAGCTATTGTGCAATGTCCTCGAAGAGGAAAGAAAGTGCATATTTAATGGGAGAGAACTGTACTGCTTTGTTTTGAGACTATTTTTTTTTTGTGCTGGTGTCATCATGTCTATGCACATAAACACACATGCATACATGTACATGCTGCAAGTTTTTGGCAGCCACTTGCAATTTTCATTAATCTAGAATACTTTAAGGTGCTCTTAATGTGCACTTGTATATATATATATTGCCAAATTAAAAGGTTTACTTCACATTTTAAACTTTGTTTTTACATTTTAAACCTTCTTTTACACTTTTATTGATGTGTTGAATAACATACTAAAGCACATTTAAAATACTTGATTGTAATTTTAACTGTAGTGTGTTTTAAATGTTTTAAACTGGAACTTTAGCATTACAAATGTGTAATTACAAATATATTTGAATACACGTTTAAATAAAAATGACCCTGAAATATATTTTAGTTCACCATAAATGCTTCTCAGCACATTCAGCTGTACACTTTAACCATATTTCAAAGATGACAGAAATAATTATGAAATTACATATAAAGGTGTACTTTAGTCCTACTTAAGGTGGTCAAAAAAAGCACTTTAATTGCTAATTGCATTTAATTTAAACTATATTACATTTTCATTTAATTGCAAATAACATGCAATTAAGTGTCAAAAAATATTACTTTCTGTTCACACTTAATTATATCCTCTTTAAAGTATATTATTTCAGTAATAAATACTCTTTTTAAAAGTATGCTCAGATGTACTTCTTTTTCACAACGGGCACTAAGTCTTTTTTTCACGTAATAAAAAGTTTTACACAAAGAAGCAATAGTAATTCAAGAATTTTTTTAAAGCATGTACTCTCACTTGAGACTATAGTTATATTTTCATTGGAAATGAGTCAATTCTCATTGGAAAAACGTACCTGTGTCAACATTTTTGCAAAATGCAAAATACCTACTAATACGTACATACTGAATCACTGCAGTTTCCAACAGAAATGAACACTAGAGGCAGTAAAACAGCAAGGACTTTTAATCGTTTTCACACACAATTATGATTACACGGCCAGATTATGGATTAATAAAGACTTGTTTTCACGTGGCTCCTTGCACAATAATGTTATGACCTCAAAACACTTTTTACCGTAGTGCATGATTTGTAAACAAATATATTTTGGAGTTTGCATCACTTAACCAGCTCCAGATGTTCAGTTTTACTAATGTAACAAGCTTGCTCGGTAGCTCAGCTGGTACAGAATTGTACTTGCGATGCGAAAAGCTCAGGTACAAATCCCGTGAAAGACGAGTCATGGTAAAAGAGTTAAAAGACAGAAGTTCAAAAACTAGCTAAAATGCCATGGTTACAATTGCTTTTTAATGTCACATTTACTTTTGTTAACACAATCGGGTAAGTTTAGGGTTTGTGTCGGTGTAGCCTATGTTATTAAGCGTGATGGAGCATTAAGGTTTTAGCATCACTCTCCGGACATTTCAATTCAGAGCTGCGGTGATGCATACAAACTTCAACATAATAAAACGCTGGCATATTCACGTTCATCTGTTACGGAAAACAACTAAACACGCTTTTAGCGGCACTCACGGGACATTTCACCTTGAAACTGTCGCGAAACGTGCACGACACAACGTATTTTGCAAATATGTTGACACAGGTACGTTTTTCTAATGAGCCTGGGCTGTAGTAACACAATATGGCCAGATGAATACTACTTGGTTTGTAGCAGTTTACTTTTTACATGATGATACATCCATGCCACTAGGTGCCAGTATAAAATCAAAGGCAACTGTGACAATATCGGCCACTGCAACATAAACAATAATGGGTATTGTTTAAACCAGCTTGTATTTTTTTCTTTGCAGTTCTGTTGATGCAGATGGAAGAAATGACATACTTTGCCTTTAAGAAATACTAGAAATTGAGACTTGGCATGACAAAGTGTTCTGGGAGGAGCTTAATTATTAGCATGTGTACACAACAGGTTCAGACCTCTTCCGAGAGAACATGTCTGCAGAGAAAACTAGCACTGGCACATCATGTTATTGGTGTCACTTTGTCATGTGTTGTTGTTGATTTCACTTTCATTAGTCACTGCGAATTAAAGTGAAAAATTCTGCAATAAACAGGATTATTGCATGACTTGCATTTATGCAGAGCTTAGTCTATTAATAGCTAACGTTGACAGCAGTAGTGTGTGTGCAGAGTCCACAGCAGCAATGAGAAAAATATCAGTAACATATCTGAGCAAACAACACCTGCAACAGGCAGGAAAGGTGAGACGATGAGAGAGAGAGAGAGAGGGAAAAATAGGGAAGGAGGGGTTTGGAAACGGTTATTTTTCTTTTTCTGATTTTGTTTTCCCTCCCCAGATATGGTTCAGCATATGGGCCTTTGTTTTTGAAGCCTGTGAGTGGAAAAAAACAGGACATAGTGTGTTTCTGCCTGTGGCAATCAAGTATGCATCTGATACACACACAAAGAACATCAAAGCACTCTCTGTGCTTCTCTGTACTTTTGGTTCAAGTACTCTGCAGAGAATCCTTACTTGAGACATTCCATTCTGGTTTCAGTGCTTTATTAGTATGCTCTATGGCTTAAAAAAAAACAAGCTTTGGGCAATCAAATGTATGGCATCAACATACATTCTTGTTAATTTCACGTTTTAAGGTGTGGTATGTAGGTGTCTTCCTGCAGGTCTGTGCAGGGAAATCAAGATCCTCATTGAACAGTGCATGAATCAAAGCATGTGTTCAAATGAAGGGTGTGAGAGGACAAGGTGTGCAAAACACAGTCTGATGCGTGCATAGATTGTATTGGTGCCGTCTGTTCAAAGTTAAATGAGGCTTTTTCCTTCATGATGTCACCACCAACCTATGACCAGATGTTTTACTGTCCAATGTTTGGAAGGTGATGCATAAAAAAGTGAACTGGCAATGCTATAGTGCTTTCTTTGTCGGCAGAAAAAAATAAATTGAGAAGGATAAATGATGCTATTCGATGCTAAGCAATTTGTTTTGCAGGAGTGGGATTATCAACATAGAGTTGGATTTTTCTGCTTATTTTCTTGGAGCTCAAACTGTAGAGCATTGTGCTAACAATGGCAAGATCATGGGTTTGATTCCCAGGAATGCATGAACATGATAAAATGTTTGCTTTATGCAATGTTGTTTGTGGATAAAAGTGGCAAAAGTCGAAGTCAGATTTCAAGTGGCATTCTGCACTTTTCAAAGTTGGAAGTTCTGACTTTGAAACTGGAATGGAACACAGCTCAAACATTTCAGTGTCTCTTTGAGCTGCATCCATTGCAGTTCCAAATTCAATCAGAAAGCTAAAAACAGGATGACAGACCTCATGGCTAGATTTATTCAATCTGACACAGAGGGTCTTCAATGGTCACTTCTGACGGTTGCAACATCCATGTTATTGAGGACAGTTGAGGTTAACTCTCTCTGTTCCAAAACCTATTGAGCTGATTCCCAAGAAATCAAACCGCGATACTTGTTCCGATTCTCTGAATGGTGGAGATTTCTTTGCAGAATCATGGGTAATGTAGTTTTCCACCAGGAGATCCACTGTTAAACCCAATGTTTTTAATGAATTAAAAAAAATGCCAGCTGATGGCTTCAACAAAGCATATACCATCAAATAACAACCTTGTATTTCACAGTAGGTCAGTCAACATTTATTAAATGCATGCATGCAAGTGGCATTAGGCCTGAAAAGTGGGAATGGGAACATTAAAGCAACAGAAATGGATGCAATAAATTAATATTTTAGATGAATTCTTTACTGGAGGAAATGCAAAGTCATGCATCATGAAACCAATTACAGTTATCAAGGGACACCCAGAGAGAACAGACGCATCTAGCAACAACAAAACAAACACACCCTTTTCTAGAATAGCCCGCAGCTCTTCTATTCTGCTTGATATTTATAGCCACTTCCTAATGGCAAGACGTACTGTACTGTACTACACAGGCTACTGGCTGCCGCCCAAACGGCCTGCTGTAGATGAAACTTGTCCCTTTCTTCTCTCACATGCACATACACTCACTCTCACACACAGTACTAAATCTGAATGCAGCTGGATATTTTTCAAGAGTAATGTTTGTTTTCTGGCATAGTCTAATCTATGGAACTGTTTTAGCAGGGGAAGTTGCGTAAGCTTGTGAATGACTCAGCTGTTCAAAGTTAATGCCATTCTTGATCTCGCTAATTCTTGCCATTCTTACTAATCTTTGAATCTTCTGTATGGGTAAGATCAGTAAGATTTTATTAATAATTTATTATTATTATTTAAAAAAAAAAAAAAAAAAAAAGCAGACATTCGTTAAATTGATCATGTGACACCGAAGACTGAAGTAATGGCTACTGAAAATTCTGGCTTGCAATCACAGAAATAATTTACATTTTTACAATTTACAAAAATATAGGCTATTTATGCTATGGGGCTGTTGAATGCTTGCACTTTGGTTGACGAACGTTCCAAGGTCTGCAGTTATTTTTAGGGAAATGCATGCTAAAGTAGTTCCAGGCAGGTCATGATCGGATTACATATCACTTCGCCAAATTATGTCAGTCATTTCAAAGGTCCTTACAGCCTACAACAGCAAAAGAACCAAAACCCACAACAACACTGACCAAGCAAATAAATATAGTAAACACCAGGATAAAAACGACAAATTATTTCCTTTTGTGTGCGTGTGTGTTTTGGCCACAAAATTAGGTTTTATTATGTAAGGAAAGCTTTTTCCCTCTCCCTCTCCCACTTAAACGCACATACATAGGCCCTGTCCCAAATGGCACCCTAAACATTCGTAGTCTTCCTACGAGTCCACACTTTTGTGACTTAACGCCACTTTGGCTGTTGGGAAAAAGTCTGCTGCGGAACTCGCTTCAGTGCAGGCTCGACAAAAGTGCACATCGAGGGAGTATATCGACCACAAAGGGGGTACTCGCGAGCACACTTCTGCAACCTAAAATGACAAATGGGACCTTCTACGGTCTCCTGGACTTAGTCCACAAGAACGAAAGTGTACATGAAGTGTGCCATGTGGGACAGGGCCATACAGTATGGACTCACACTCACACAGAAACGTGTTGTCAGCACTGCTCGGATGATTTTATCAGTAAAATACAGGGAGTGCAGAATTATTAGGCAAGTTGATTTTCTGATCATATTTTTTTTCCAAGCACATTTTACCAATTCCAATCCACATCAATCTTAATAACTACTATTAATATTGTTTTTAATCATTTATAAGTGATATATAATTGTTCATGAAGGCTGGAAATGAAGAATGCCCTATATTCAGGTGTGCAGAATTATTAGGCAGGTTTTCTTTTACAGATAAAATGAGCCAAAAAAGAGATTTAACTCAGACTGAAAAGTCAAAAATTATTAAATACTCATGAGAAGGACGCAATACTAATGTAATACTAGAAATTGCAAAGTTAAAGCATGACCATTGGACAGTGAAATGCTCATTGGGTCAGCGGGGTCATACAAAAACAGCTGGAGAAGAAAAGACACGTTAACTGCAAAATAATTAAGAATTAAGGTGAAGAATTAAGTGTGAAACCATCAGGAACCCTTTAGTCTCCAGCGTCACCATTTCCCAGTACTGAAACCTACCTGGAGTCTTCAGAAGTGTGAGGTGTCAGGATCTCAGAGACTTAGGTTAGGTGAAGAATCCTAAAAAATGACCCGCTCTTAATAAGAATCACAAGCTGAAGTGTTATAAAGTACATGAAGACTGGGTTTTTATAGGCCTTATAGACAGACAGCTTGAGAGTGACTCCTGAAGGACCAGCACCACATCCTCTTGTACCACTGTTTGAAGAATTTATCTTCCAGAATCTGGCAGTAAGGTGTGGGAGTTCACTTTTAGTCCATCTCTTATCCTGAAATGTCCATCTTGCAGAGATGGACTAAATGATCTTCCAAAACTTACTGCCAGATTCTGGAAGATAAATTCTTCAAACAGTGGTACAAGAGGATGTGGTGCTGGTCCTTCAGGAGTCACTCTCAAGCTGTCTGTCTATAAGGCCTATAAAAACCCAGTCTTCATGTACTTTATAACACTTCAGCTTGTGATTCTTATTAAGAGCGGGTCATTTTTTAGGATTCTTCACCTAACCTAAGTCTCTGAGATCCTGACACCTCACACTTCTGAAGACTCCAGGTAGGTTTCAGTACTGGGAAATGGTGACGCTGGAGACTAAAGGGTTCCTGATGGTTTCACACTTAATTCTTCACCTTAATTCTTAATTATTTTGCAGTTAACGTGTCTTTTCTTCTCCAGCTGTTTTTGTATGACCCCGCTGACCCAATGAGCATTTCACTGTCCAATGGTCATGCTTTAACTTTGCAATTTCTAGTATTACATTAGTATTGCGTCCTTCTCATGAGTATTTAATAATTTTTGACTTTTCAGTCTGAGTTAAATCTCTTTTTTGGCTCATTTTATCTGTAAAAGAAAACCTGCCTAATAATTCTGCACACCTGAATATAGGGCATTCTTCATTTCCAGCCTTCATGAACAATTATATATCACTTATAAATGATTAAAAACAATATTAATAGTAGTTATTAAGATTGATGTGGATTGGAATTGGTAAAATGTGCTTGGAAAAAAAATATGATCAGAAAATCAACTTGCCTAATAATTCTGCACTCCCTGTAGTTCAGCAACTATTCAAGCTACATGACATTTCTTACTAGTGAGGCAATAACAGCGCTATTCTTGAAGCAGGCAAACTTACAGTTTTGTTATTAGTAGAAACGCTTCTGCCAAACACTGTTGAGAGACACACAGACAATTCACATAAGCAATTCCATTGACTTCCATTCCTACACATGCAAATTCGTCACACTGCAAATGCAAGCTCATGAGAAAAGTTTCACATTTTGCTGCGTTCCAAAGTTCAAGTTTGGTGAACTCTGAGCAGCGAATTTGCATAACGCGAAGACATGTGACCAGTAGATGTTCGATATTTCATGGCACGACGGGAAGAAGGAGGCGGGAACCGGCGAACGTTTAAACCATAACTTTAATATAAAATAAACAAAGAACAAAACGAAAGTAAAATGCCGTCAGTTCCTCACGGACAACACAAACATAACAAAACATAACATAAAGTCCAGGCCTGGTCCTCTCTCGTCCTTCACTGTCGTCGCTCCTCTTTTATGCTTCCGGAGCTGCTCCGAGAGAGACTCGAGACCGGTGCAACGCGCAGCTGATGCTCATTAACACTCGCGTCACCGGCCTCGCGCGTTCCCTCACGGCTCTCGCCCGCCCTGCTCGTCACAACGACATCTCAGCTTAATTAAAAGAACTCAGTAAAGTCAGGCAGATTGTATATTTTTACATTTTGAATGTATTACTATTTGCTGTATGTTTAATTCATGTTTATAAAAAGGACGCTGCAGAGTGTGATATCATACCATGACCACTGCAATGTCAGACAAAATTTCTCATGCTTAAAGTCTAGTGTTCTCCCTCTTTAACAACTGCATTAATGACTGCATTAGACTTCTATCAATGGCTCAAGCCTTCATACTAGCTCTAAAATGATGTTTTTGAATTAGGAATGGAGGCATGGGATGAGATGCGTAAGAAATTAGTTTTAAGGACCAAAACCTGACAAATATCTTGAAACACAACATCTGAACAATGTCTTGAGGAGTAGTAACCGTAGTATAAGCAGCGTAATTGACTGTTGAATGCACACCCGAGGTGTAACTCCACTTCGTGGCCACATTATCAACTTGCGGTGTGCATTATTTTCTAATAATTCAACAGCCCCTTGTCAGTTGACGCCCCCCTTAGTTACTGTTGCTTTATCCGACAAGCCATGGTGCCCTCACAGAGTGAAAAATACATCGCAGAGCAAAGAAGACACTGACAACGCGCCGACAGACAAGACAGAGTAGTCTCAGCTTTTAAATGTTGTCATGTTTTTTAAGAAATTGTGGCTCTTTAATGTGCTATGACAGATCACTGTAGCGCCTCAGTTCAAGCAGCACATGAACCGATCATCTCTTCCTACTAGTAGTAAACGTGTATTAACATTAGTAGGTATGTTGTTTAAAATTACCTTTGCGAACATGACTGTTACAGTTTGTCGGCTTGCGAATTAGCAGAACTTGCACACAGCCACTGCAAAACTGTTCACAAGCTTCTAGGGATTTGATTTTGGTTGTCTTGAGTTGAAATAAATATATAAATATATAAAAACCAGTGTGTCGATGTTTGTCTGCTGAATGTGACCCACAATATCTGATTGGTATTATAATGATTACTATCAAACTTAAAGGATTAGTTCACTTTCAAATTAAAATTTCCTGATAATTTACTCACCTTCATGTCATCCAAGATGTTCATGTCTTTCAAGATGTTCATGTCTTTCAACATGCGTATGAAAAAACCTTTACCTAATGAATTCGGAAATTTTCATAAATTACATTAACAATTATGAATAAAGCAGAATTGTGTTTTTATGCATAGTTTAATACAAATAACATTCCAGACTGGTACTAAAGTGCTTGAAGGCTTTTAGGCCAGTTCATTTTATATCAAATCATATCAAACAATCCTCGTGAAAAATAAATATACTAAAATGTATTTGAAATACATTAATTTTATGCTAAGTGTACAGTTGCATTTACATTTGCATGTACTTAAAGGATTAGTCCACTTTTAAATAAACTTTTCCTGATAATTTACTCACCCCCATGTCATCCAAGATGTCCATGTCTTTCTTTCTTCAGTCGAAAAGAAATGAAGGTTTTTGATGAAAACATTCTAGGATTTTTCTCCATATAGTGGACTTCAATGGACCTCAAATGGTTGAAGGTCAAAATTACAGTTTCAGTGCAGCTTCAAAGCATTCTATGCAATCCCAGACGAGGAATAAGGGTCTTATCTAGAGAAACCATCGCTCATTTTCTAAAAAAAAAAATATATATATATACATTTTAACCAAATGCTCATCTTGAACTAGCTCTCTTCTTCTTCTTCTCTATTAGAATTCCGGCAGTGTAGACACTGCTAAGTGTATTACTGCCCTCCACAGGTCAAAGTTTGAACTAAATTGTCATATACAATATGCTAGTGCAAGTATATAACAATTAGTTCAAACTTTGACCAAGAAGAGAGCTAGTTCAAGATGGGCATTTATGGTTAAAACGTATATAATTTTATTTTATTTTTTTTTTAGAAAATGAGTGATGGTTTCTCTAGATAAGACCCTTATTTCTCATCTGGGATCGTGTAGAATGCTTTGAAGCTGCAATGAAACTGTAATTTTGACCTTCAACTGTTTGGGGGCCATTGAAGTCCACTATATGGAGAAAAATCCTGGTATATTTTTCCTCAAAAATCTTACTTTCTTTTTGACTGAAGAAAGAAGGACATGGACATCTTGGATGACATGGGAGTGAGTAAATTATCAGCAAATTTTAATTTGAAAGTGAACTAATCCTTTAAGTTGCATTTAAACATTTCAAACAAAGAATTGGATCGAATTCTTTCAGCTTGTTGAACACATATTTTTATTTGGACATATCTAGCATGTGATGGCTGAAGAAGCAGCAGCGAGCACCCAACGTGTGACACTGTTTTCATGGTAATCAGATATATTGTGAATGTAATTCTGCAAAACTACAGGGAAAACGTAAAATTACAGTGCAATAAAATATCTTCTCTTCCCTGCAAATGATGCCATGGAGAATGTGAATAATTCATCTAAAGGCAAAAACAAAACAAAAGGTGCAGGTATTGGTATTAATTTCAGTATCAGTAGTAGAGGGCGATCTTCCTAAGATGGCGGCGCTGCCCCAGCATGCGACATGGTGTGATGGCATTTTTTTTAAGTTTTTAAGTCCTCCGCCACTAATTTACTAACTCTCCTATCTGGTCTGTTGTCGGACAAATTGGCGGATTTAGTGCCATTATTGGTCAGATCGAGCAAAGGGTGAATTATTCTTTACACATACAATGTATAAATAAAATATAAAATGGTTATTTTGATAATATTTCTAGTATCAATTTTACTGTATTTTTGATCAAATAAATGCGGTCTTGGTGTGAGACTTCTTTATAAAACATTTCAAAATCCTACTGAACTGTGTATAACTTATGTAATCTTTATCGAACATTTCATATACACCAAACTTCACTGGAACATTCTTGTATTGAAGGAAGTTCATGTGATAAATTCATTCCAAGGAATTAGTGCAGTGGGGCCATCGATCAGTGGAGCAGGACTCCAGCTGTGTCTTTCTCCATGGAAATATACATATACTCCTGAGAAACAGAGTGAAATGAAGGAAGGAAAACAAAAATCCTGTTTTTACTTTGTAAATTGGATTTTGGAAGTCGTTACTCACTTTATGTAATCCTATATTTCTACGCCAAGCCCTGTTTGTTATCAGATAACCAGACACAACGGTTTGCTGGTTGCTATGGGAGAGGGCCCTGGCAACTGTATTGTTTGGGGATGGTTGACTGAAGGAGGGGGCGGTTGGCACAGCCTGACTGGGTTTGTTTTACTGCTCTGGGCTTCCCTCTTGGCACAGACTGCAGGGTATTATGGATCATGGTTTCAGTAGTGGATTCACATTCAGCGGAACTGTAACCTGTGAGTCTTTGGGAACTCTGAGTCAGCACTTTCCCCTAGACGAACCATTGTAGTCTGACCACCAGTAACCACAGAAACCACACATACAACAGAAAGTCACATGACAACCAAGATTAACACCCACCGTTTCCAAGGAAACAGTCATAATTATAGAGCTTTTTTTTAAACCTTTTATTTTAATCCAGTGTCTTGTGATGGAACAACAGGGGGTTCATTATATGTTGATAGAAATTATGTATTGAATGAATACATTTTTAAATTGTATTATTTACCAAATAAAGTAAATAATTTAGGTCAAGAGGTTATGGCTAAAAAAAGTTTTAAAAAATTAGAAACAACTATGTTTGCCCATTTAAAAGTTGCTATGGTGTTTTGATTCTTTGCCAGAGCATTTATATGCGCTTGCTAAGGTGCTCAAGGGTGTTCTAGTTGGCACTGTTACACATCTAAGGTGTTCTGAGTGTTTTTTTATAGCATGTTTCTATGTGGTTAGGGTGTTCAAGCTGATTGCTTAATCATTGCTAGGGTGTTTTGGTTGTTGCCTGGGTTTATTATCTATCTATCATTTTTCAATGATCAGAACAGACTGAAAACAACATGAAAGAGATGAAAAGAGATTTATTTTAATGTACATTGTACTGTACTGTAATGTAATGTACTGTACACTGTTTTAGTTCCCCGCAAGATCTCATTTACTGTTCGTAAAAAGTTCAAATGGACTGTGAGATCTCTCTCTCACAGATCATCCTGAAGCAGCTCTTCAGATGAAGAACGCACTGTGTCTCTCTAGTGTGTGTGTTTATCTCAAGAGGTCACAAAGCTCCAGTGTGACACTCACTGTGACATTTATGTACAAACGAATGAGAGCATTATCATGAGAGCATGAGACAGGGTCACTTTATCCCTCAATGAGACTTATCTCAACAGAACTATATACGCAGCTCACATTATGTTTGTGTGAGTAACAGTTATGTCACAAGGGTCCTTAGCCCACTCTTTATTTCAAAGGCAAGTCTCAGTGTCTTTTTTTTTTTTTTTTTAAAAACATAATTTAGTATGATTTTTAAGCTGTTTTCCTCATGGGGACCAAAAAATGTCCCCACAAGGACAAGGATTTCGGATATTGCCATCTTTGTGGGGACATTTTGACATCATAATGTAGGGTATACTTGGTAATTCATGGTAACACAGCTGAATGATATGAGGAGGAGGTTCAGGTGGAGGAGGGAATTCTAAGAGAGGGATGAAACATAAGAAAATTCAGGGTGGTGCAGGTGGTGGTGTGATACAGGGGATGGCCTTGAGCAGGAAGGAAGGAGAGGAAGGAGCCGAGGCAGCGGAGTCGATGGAGGAGTCCTTAGCGCAGACAGAGAGCCGAAGGAGCGGAGCGACACTGAAAGTCCCGGAGGCTGCGACAGAGCCTCAGCAACAACCCCCCGAAATGGAATCAGGGTATCGGAGGGCTAAGGTGGAGCTGGTGCGACTGAGGGCTGAGGCGGATCCTGAGGGAGTGCGGAGCCAAACAGAGCCATGGGGTGGAAGGCTGGAGAGCAGCGGATGGCCCACAAGTCCATGGCATTGTTGAGGTAATGCTCGACCCAGGCGGCACCGATGGAGGACACTGCTGGAGTCAAGAGGGGAAGGAGTGAAGGCGGAGGAGTCAGGGTGACAGGCCGAGGTGGAACAACGGGATCTGAGGCCGGAAGCGGAGCCAAGGGATCACCAAGCCCAGGGGAAACTGGCTCACAGCACGCACAGGGTGTTGCCTCCCCACTGAGAGGAGGCTGATGGGGAACCGAGGGGCTGATGGGAGACAGTGAAAACTGGGTGGCAGGAGTGGCTGAGGACTGGAGTGGAGGCTGAGGAACAAAAAGAGGCAATGACAGAACACACCAAATTCTGGGCAGACATATGGAGAGAAAGTGGGAGAGTAAGGCTGGGTGGGACCAGTGAGTCCAAAATAGAGCAGACAGAATTGGCAAGTGGGGCTGGTGTCATTGTCGTCGGATTTGACGGTAAACGGTGATCCACATGGTACTAGCAACCACTCCAGAAATGCTTTGAAGCTCCCTCGAGGTCCCTCCCCAGACAACTGGGCCTTTGTAGAGGTGTTGTAGAGGTGTTGATTCCTGCGAGGAGGAATGAGCAAAGGTAGTCGTCTTGGAAGTGTGACAGATATATGAGGTTGAGGAATTCCTCCAAATGTTCCTCGAGGGAGCGATCTCCCTGCTCAAGGCACAAGAGGAAAAAAGATAGACTGTCCATGACAACAAACACACGCAGGGAAATGGTGCAAACACAAAACAGAGTGCAATGAAATGGATCAAAAAAGTTCATCAAAGTTGTCCTAAGAAGAAGGTTTTAGGACAACTTTGATTACCTTTTTTGATCCACTTGAAATGTTGACTACTGTATATATATATATATATATATATATATGTGTGTGTGTGTGTGTGTGTGTGTTTGTGATTTATGTAGATAGAATTTTGTGTAATGACATGGGTATTACACTGGTTTTATGACGTAATCATGAAATATGAGGACATTTCATAAGTCCTTGTATTTAAAATAGCTTTAAAACATACTAAACAATGTTTTATTAAAAATGTAAAAATGTAGAATGTTTTCTGTGATGGGTAGGTTTAGGAGTAGTGGTAGTGTAGGGGGATAGAATATACAGTTTGTACAGTATAAAAATCATTACGCCTATGGAATGTCCTCACTTTGATAGTAAAACAAACCTGTGTGTGTGCACATATACAGTATGTGTGCTCTTTTTTGTATTTTAGGCTTAATTGGGCCTATAGTCTTCCTTCATCAATACATTATTAAAAAAAAGTTTAAGTGTTTAGTAAACTGATCCCATAGGAACCACTGTGGCCCAAACAGTAAGCTGCATGTCCACAGCTGACAACAGCAACACACTGTCACCTAATGCCAGAGGCCACGAGGCAGGTGAAATCTCTCACCTGTATTACCATAACCCCGTAACCCAGAGTGACCCACAAACAACAAACAACAACAAATACAGGTAGCGTGGAGACTGTCCCCTCAGATACACTTTAGAACATTTACAGAACTAAATTAAATGAGCTGAGAAACTCAAGACACTGATAAAATATTGCATTTAATGAGGTTTGTATACAGCAGATATGTTAGGGCAGAGGGCACTTAACTAGTCATGGTGAACAGATGGGACCCGCAGATGGGCGTTGGGAATTTGATTATGGGTGTGAAAGTTAATTTCCCAAGATCTGACTGTACAAAAGTATTTTAATATATTCCTATTACAATTATACTCTGAAGAGTAGGCGTGTGTGAGATATGCACACATACAAACACCCAAATCTTATTAGGTCATTATGTATATTTAAATAATAGGCATATTTCTGTTTTATCTTCCATGTTATGATGGTATAGTGTGTCCTCATTTTGACATACTGTACCTGGAAAACAGTTTCTCCCATTCTGCTCTGTCTGTACTGGGTGTACCTACCAATTAGTAGTACTCACAGTGAAGAACCCTCTAATATTCTTCCCAAGTGTGTAAGGAGAGCAGAAGAGGACAGCTGAAGAAAGGACAGCGTGCTTCCCGCAAGGGATAAAAGTCCTGAAATCCCCTCTGAGATGAGTGCAAAACTGAAGTGCATGCATGGTCATATATCCTGCAGGGTTACATCTGAGTTTCAGGTTATTTCCGTTCGAGTGTTGAATGAATGGAGAGAGTAGATTTTCAAGAAAAAACAACAACAATAATAAAAAAAGAACATCGGAGGCCTTCATCTTATCTGAAAAAGCCCAGGACTGCAAGGTATGTCTGTACATGTGTGAAACTGACCAAAGCAGATGGGCAGTTTGAGTGCAAGATAATGTAAGTGTGGTTGTGTGTGTGTATCTATGCTAAATGCACGTAATTGGGCCAATGCTCAACTGGCCTCATTTACAGGTACTAGACAAAAACAATGTCAAACCTCTGTATTAAACACAGTGTTATGGACCTAAATTAACCATTAAAGTAAACTGATCACTAGCCCTCAATTAGCTACACTATAAAATAAAATAAAGGTTAGCCAGTTTATGCATATCTTCTTTAAAAAGCAGAAGTAGACAACAAAAATCAACCTTGACGAAAAAAAATGTACTGGAACATGGTTAGTTAGTGGAATGGAGTGACAGAGAACCATTTTGAATTTTCCTGTTCCTCACTAGTGAAAGAAACCAGAGCTAGACCTTAACCAAAAAATCCCATTGACTTCAGGATGATGGAATCGGAAGTGTTAAATTGCTAATGGGTTTTGACCTCTACGTCATCCCTGCAGCACTCTAGGGCCCTGTTTACACATGGTATTAAGATGCATTTTGGTCGATTGGATCACAAGTGGATGAAGCTAAATACAGGTGTAAACAGGGTTTAAATGTTTTGAGCTTGTCCACTTTCGACCAATTTTCGACCACTTCCAGAGGTAGTCGAAAATGCATTTGAACGGATTGATTTCATATAGACGCTCATGTGGTGGAATGTGCTCGAACAGCCACAAAAGACCGCCTACATTCTGCCTACTGACCTAATGTGTAAACATTATTTAGTTTAGTTTGAAGACAAAAAATGTACCAAGCACAATGTTCTCTCACAATTCCTGATTTCTAACACACACTGGTCTTGCGTCTGTCAGAGCAGAAACGAAAGCTGCTGCTCACCGTATGTTTTTCCGCCATCTCCGAGCGTGTTCATATGTAAAATGTTTTTTTTTCCATTAAATTGAAAGATCCGAAAAAACTCATACATTTTCAAGCCCATAGGTTTCCCTTTGAAGAAATCAGGACAGAAGCAGACAAAAGAGACTGGGTAAAACACCAGGTGTAAACGGGTATGTGTCTCCCTTGTCCACTTGTGATCCGATCGACCAAAACGTATCTGATTACCAGTTGTAAACAGGGCCTATGGTAGAATGTTATTGGGACATTGCTATTTGGTTGTTAAGGTGTTTAATGTGTTGCTAGAGTGTTTGCTAGGTCATTGCTTATTGCTCCCAGTCCAAAGAGGTCACCATCAAGTCTTTATGATATTCTGTTCCCTCGAAACGGCTCAAGTTCCACCTTCAGTGTAAGTCTATAGTAAACCTCTACAATTTCAGGTTGAGTCACATGTTTAACAAACATTAGAGCATGGTGCTAGCAATAATAGCAACAGCAAGGTTATGGGTTCAAATCCCAGGGAATGGATAAAAGTGTATCTTTAATGTACTGCAAGTTGCCCTGGATGGAAGTGTCTGCAATGTAAGATCTAGAACAGAGAATTAACCTAAAAGATCAGCAGTAGTGTTTCTTGGTAGGTAGAAGTGATATCATGTATTCCTACTTTATACAAAGAGATTTAAAATACAACCAAGGAATAAAATACTCATTACCCTGATGTTGTTAACACCATATTCTGCCACCTGAACTAGGAACTCTGTTTCATTATAAAACAATAGTCATGACAATGTAAACATTTCAGCTAAAAGTGAATAGTGCAGCCAGTTGGTGACATTTCTTTTTGGGAGTTTTTACAGCAGTGACTATTATTAGAGTAACCTGCAGGAGAGATCAACTCTCCTGGACTAGATAACCAGCCAGACAGCTGCAGAAACTGTACTTTTATCTGTACTTTTATCTAAATTTCTATGAGCAATGTGCCAAAACTGGTCGCAGATCTGCATATAACAATTCCTGATTAATTGCCTGCCCTCATGAACAAGTACAGTGTGTCTGCGACTAGAGTTTCATGTTTGGACATGCCTTTCCCACAGAATCCTTTTCCAGGTAAAAGGATTCACAGTATTCCTAGATTGATTCCTAGAAATTGTCCCTATCAGGAGACAGCGTTCATTCGCACAGATAAACACACATGCATCCATAAAGCACTCACTCACACAGATGCATACACTGCAGGACAAAGTGTATATGTAAGCTTGATCGATGCCCTAAGGAACTCCAGCACATGGCCGTTTGGAAACAAGCCAGCATTGCGTAAGGAAGCACATGCTTCCATTAGCCTGGAATACTCAACACGCACTGCGCTCAACCCTCTGTGTCAGATTAAAGGGAATGTTTATACTTGAAAAGGACTGGCATCAAAACTGTACATGTTGTGCAAACTGTACAGATTATGTTGTACTGCTGTCATTGTTGTCCTTAAATAAACTGCTTGATCTTTGATTAAACGTCCCCTCCCACATTAATTTCAATAATCAGCTCTAAGGACTGGATATCACCTCATAACAGCTCCATTACTTAAAAGACCGGCATGCAGGGAGCGGCCAGGCGGGACAGGATGACGCGCATGCAATCTGGGTTCTAAAAGGTCAGAGGTCACTGAGGCCACATACACAATCAAGCTTAATTTTTTGCACACTCTGCCCTATGTGCACATGGTCAACGAGTATGTATAAAGAGGGCGGAGAGAGGTGAGAAAAACCTCAGGATGAATTTCTGTGGGGGAAAATTGGGTGAAGACAGTCTGAGGCCCAATTCACAGCGCATTTGCAGCCACACCTGTTTGTCTATGGGGTTTAGCTGCTTGAACCACCAAATCTCTGTTTCAAATCTCTGAGTCTCTGTACGCAGAAGCAGAGAAAACCAGCACAATACTCCTTTTCCGAGTGAACCTGTACACAGGCGTAAAGCTACAGAATAAACATCATAGGTGTGGATATGTGTGTGAGTGTGTGTTTTTAAGGTGGCAAAGGAACAAGTGTCTTATTTTCCCATTATTTAGATTCTTATCCCATAATCCTGATGGAGACTTTGTGCTAAAGTGGGTAGTACACTCTCCAACAGTGTAGCATTAGCCGTTAGCCACGGATCACAGCCTCAAATTCATTCAGAATCAAATGTAAACATCCAAATAAATACAATACTCACATAATCCGACACATGCATGCAGTATGCATGACGAAAACTTTATAAAGATCCATTTTGAGGGTTATATTAGCAGTGTAAACTTTGTTTATGCACTGTTTAAGGCAAGCGCGAGCTCCGTGGGCAGGGAGCGTGAGCATTTAAAGGGGCCGCAACATGAATCGGCGCATTTCTAATTATGCCCCAAAATAGGCAGTTAAAAAAATGAATTTAAAAAAATCTATGTGGTATTTTGAGCTGAAACTTCACAGACACATTCAGGGGACACCTTAGACTTATATTACATCTTGTAAAAAATGTTCGATGGCACCTTTAAATACATGGGTCAATGACATGATGGGTCATTTTTTTGTCCAAAGGCCTTAATAATAATAAAAAAAACAATGATATGACATCCAAAGTATGTAAGGTAGTACAACTAGATCTCTTTCATTGAATCCAAAAGGTTTTAATTATACTTTGCTTCATATAAAGGTATTTTAAAGATTTTGAAGTGTCAAACTGTCATTCGGTTTAACCGTCCAAAGGCCAATACAGCCATTTCATTTGTGATTAAAATATCTTAAAATGTAATAAATGTATATATATTTTTATTCTGGCATGATTTTATAACGTCATATATCAACATAGTGGAAAATGGTATTAAAATTATGTGTAGAAGTTGTTGCTTTGTTATGAGAAAGAATGTCGGGAAAAGTTAATTTCACTGATGTCATACCAACATATAAAGGGACCATTTTGGATCAAGTCATGTGATCAGTATCATGTGACAGGATGTGACATCATTCAGACACCTGCAAAGGACCTCATGGTCGTGAAACAAAGTAACTAACTCTTTCTTAACTATTTGAAAAATTCATGTTTTCACTTGCTCATATGCATGTCCCAAAACATCAGGTCATTCGGTACAACCGCTATAAAACATGGAAAATGATGTAATATTTTAAAAACTTGTACTAAATATAAAATGTTTGATTGCTAGCAAGCTAGATATCAGCCTGTAAGCATTGTTTGAAAATACTGTCATTTGGTATAACCAAAAGTGTCATTCGGTAAAACCGAAATATTGGTAAAACCAAATGACTTTTTGGTGACAAATTTTGTTCATCTTGTAAAAAATTACAAAAGCAGTGTATTATAAAATCCACATAATCTCATTGTTAACACTTAATAAAACTTAATAAAACAAAATTAATTATATCTCCATTCGTTTTTTTTTTTTTTTTTTACACTTTTAAAAACCTTATTCGTCAATGAATAATAAATAAATAAATACAGTGGCATGAAAAAGTATGTGAACCCCTTGCAGAATCTGTGAAAATGAGAATTATTTTTATAAAATAAGAGGGATAATAAAAAATGCATGTTATTTTTTGTTTAGTACTGTCCTGAGTAAGATATTTTACATAAAAGATGTTTGCATTTAGTTCACAAGACAAAACAATAGCTGAATTTATTAAAATAACTCCATTCATAAGTATGTGAACCATTGATTCTCAATACTGTGTGTGGTTACCTGATGGGCTACGACTGTTTTTTTGTTTGTTTGTTTTGTGATGGTTTTTCATGAGTCTCTTGTTTGTCCTGAGCAGTTAAACTGAGCTCTGTTCTTCAGAAAAATCCTCCAGCTCCTGCAGATTCATCAGTTTTCAAGCATTTTTGCATATTTGAACCCTTTCCAGCAGTGGCTATATGATTTTGAGATTCATCTTTTCACACTGAGGACAACTGAGGAACTCAAACTCATCTATTAAAAAAGGTTCAAATATTCACTGATGCTCCAGAAGGAAACACAATGCATTAAGAGCCGAGGGGTGAAAACTTTTGAATTCAAATATCAAGGTAAATTGTACTTATTTTTTCTGCCGGGAAACATGCAAGTATCTTCTGTTGCTTCCGAAGGGCAGTACTAAATGAAAAACAATGATATTTAAACAAAATAAGAAAAATTGTGACATCTTCATCCTGTTCAAAAGTTTTCACCCCCCATCTCTTAATGCATTGTGTTTCCTTCTGGAGCATCAGTGAATGTTTGAACCTTTTTTAATAGTTGTGTTTGACTCCCTCAGTTGTCCTCAGTATGAAAACACAGATCTCAAAATCCTACAGTCACTGCTGGAAAGGGTTCAAATATGCAAAAATGCTTGAAAACTGATGAATCTGCAGGAGCTGGAGGATTTTTCTGAAGAACAGAGCTCAGTTTAACTGCTCAGAATAAACAAGAGACTCATGAACAACCATCACAAAACAAAAAAACAAAAAAACAGTCGTAGCTCATCAGGTAACCACACACAGTATTGAGAATCAATGGTTCACATACTTATGAATGGAGTTATTTTAATAAATTCAGCTATTGTTTTGTCTTGTGAACTAAATGCAAACATCTTTTATGTAAAATATCTTACTCAGGACAGTACTAAACAAAACATAACATGCATTTTTTATTATCCCTCTTATTTTATTAAAATAATTCTTCATTTTCACAGATTCTGCAAGGGGTTCACATACTTTTTCATGCCACTGTACATACATACATAAATAAATGTTAATAAATAAATAAATTCAAGTTTTGTCAAGCAACACTCAAAAAAATAACTTGTTGGTCTAACTTAATTCAATTATGACACCTATTTCCACACAGTTGAACTGATTTATTTGAACTTAAGCTAGGTTAATTGTACTGATGAGTAAAATTCATCCTAATTGAATGAGATCACACCAGTTTCATTTGATGTATTCTGTGAATGTTTCCTGAACTTAATTCACTCTTGTTGATCCAACCAGTGCTATTGCAATTCAGACTGGTGCCCTTGCAGAGTTGCTCAAGTTTTCTGCAAAACATTTGTAGCATGCAAGTAATGATCAGATAAAGAACTTCTCATCACTGGCTTTAGTACAGTTAAAGCTTGTTGAGAACAACATAGATTTATTTCATGTAGCCACCCACAGCCTAACCACAAGGTCTACACTTCAGCATAATGGTAACCTCATAAAAATTGACATAACATAAACTCTTTTAAATGTCAAATATAACTGAACATCAAACTTTAAAAGGTATTTCCCTTTCCTAAAAAACACATTAAACAGCACTTAATTTCAACATTTACTGTCCCGATCTATCCCTACGCAAAGCATGCTGGGAACTAGAAATCCACTGCCCAGTTTCAATCAATGCAACATAAATGATTTGTGTAGTCCAAACACAAATGGTTTAGGTTAACCTAACATTTTGCAAATTTAATTTCATTTTACATAATACAATTGAGTGCAAATGGCAATTAAGTAAAAAACTAAAGATTTGTGTTGGTTCAGCTTATTTTATTTAAATAAACTGAGCAAGCAGCTAGAATCATTTTTTTGAGTGAATTTTAATACATAAGTGCAATTAATATTATTCTGCAAAACTAATTTCAAACATTCAGTCAGAAGCCTTTATAGATCATAAGGTTCATTTCATTATCTAAAATTATGTCTGGTCATGTAGTATGCCAAAAATGGCCAGATGATGATGATATTTTTTCCAGAAGATTTTTGTGAATACTTTTTTGAATCAGCCTGTGATCGTATGGTTGCTTGGTATGAGCGAAATTACGATAAGAATACAATGTATACAGGAAATAATTAATTACGAATCTCGTTCTTCTAAATCTTAGGCGAAAGTCTGAATCAAAATCTGCATAAATCATTCTGACTATGTGGGATCACTGATTTGAATGTGCTGCTGTAATGTGTGACTTTCAGATTTAAACCTGTCTTAAAAAATGAATCACCAAAGCAGGTGATTTACAGTCAGTCCTGGTCTGCACTAGAACATTGCAGGTGCTGGTTCTGCTTGATTCATGTGTTTTGTACATCACACTAGGATCTCTAAGTACATTCAGGAAAGGATGTTCCTGAGGCTGGACATATTCAAATGTTTTTAAGCAACAGGTGCTCAGTTTGTCCCTATAGAGTAAATTATTCAGGCGCAGGACTGCAGCATGAGCATGTGATTTGTGACTGTCACACACACACAGACGCTCTGGGCAGAGTGACACTGCACACATGGTGTTCACTGTGACTTTGATTTGCAATGTCACCGTGACCAGAGCCATCTCTCTTGTGACACTGGCTAACTTTCCAATACAGGAAGCAGTGAGTGTGTGTGTGTGTGTGTGTGTGTGTGTGTGTGTGTGTGTGTGTGTGTGTGTGTGTATGTGTGCTTTTGTTTATATTACATTGTGGGGACCAAATGTCCCCATGATGTAATATAAACCTGAGTTCACCTACATCGTGGGGACCAGCCAGCGGTCCCCACAATGTAAATGGGTTTATAAATCATATAGAATGAGTTTTTGTGAAAAAGTAAAAGTTTGCACAGTTTCCTGTGAGGGTTAGGTTTAGGGGTAGGGGCAGGGTAGGGGGATAGAATGTACAGTTTGTTCAGTGTAAAATGCATTGAAGTCTATGGAAAGTCCCCACAATTCACAAAAACAAACATGTGTGTGTGTGTGTGTGTGTCTATGGTTCCACATGTCCATCACGGGAAAGGAAATCACACTCTCCTCTGGCAGTAGCATGTTTCAAAGAAAGAGGATATTTCATCACCAGCTTGCAGTAGTTCTTCTGTAATTTCTGCAACATAATAAAACTAAGCATGAGTGCTTAAAGTGCAGTGTGTGATTTGTACACCACTTGTGGAACCAAATGGAACTGCAAAAATAATTAGCCCATGCAAAACCTCTGCTACAATGCCAAAGTTGTAGGTGGTCACCAGGGCGTATGGTATGGATAAAAGGTATAAAAACGTATAGTACATTGTGATGCATCAACCCAATAATAAAACATGAAATGTATTGTTTACATATTTTAATAACCTCATATAATGACTATAATAATACCCAATATGTCTTCCCCAAATGCAATGCATATTCTGGAGATTATACCAACACAATCTCATTGCAGTTTGTGACTACTTTACGTTTTGGCAAATTGGTGGCTAAAGACCCGTTCACCAAGGACGATAACTATAACAATAAATATATTCTAAATATAAAAGAATAGCAGAGTCCACACCACAACTATAGCGATAATGGCACAGAGAACATATATCGTTGGAATCATTTTGTGAATGATATTTTTCCAGCTGATAAACAATAAAAATATTGACAGCCAATCAGAATCAATCCTGCTTTAAAGAGCTTGAGCATTTAAAGTGGCAGACGACAAAACTGCAGCGATAAACAGAACGATATGGAAGTTAATAGAGTTATCGTTATGGTTATCTTTATTGTTCTCAGTGTGAATGGGCCTTAATGTGAATTTGAACAATCTCATTCATGCATTTTTGTACAATCTGCTAACACCCCAGTATGTTTTTTAGTCGAACTTCATGCTTACTTTTTTGGTTAAAAAATGATCCAAAATCTATTTTTGAGCAAGTACATAACGAGCCAGTGTTCTCCTTACCTTAGCCCGATTCACAACGGTAAGCTTGTTTTATAATAAAATCAGTACTGGTAGGTTTCTGCGGGAAATTCGAGCATGCAGCCGTTCATCTTTGCGTCATTACGTCACGTCTGTTTACATAAAGAAGGAGTCCCAGCTAGTAGCTATATCATGTGATGATCCTGCAGGTGGCGGATCATTTATAGCCTTTTCTTATAGCAGCTGCAATAATTAAACTTATCATTTTGATGGCGGATTGTATGGTATGACAAATTAACATTAGAGATTAGACTGTACAGAAATTTAAATCTACAGGTAACGCTAATACACACTAAATACTTGTAGTTACGCAATGCTGATGTTGTTAACATTAAGAATTTGAGAACAAAGTATAACAATAATAATAATTTGCACGGTTTGATGTGATATGAGCTAAGCTATTGTTAGATTTAATCACTATAGCGCGATGCTTTTTTTCTCAGTTGGTCAGAATGTGGCAGGTTCAGATGACATTTTCCAGTGAAAGTTCTTATTTTGGTCATACTTCCAAGACTACAATCTGTGATTCCGAAGTACCTGTACAGTATCCACACCTGACAACCACATATTCTCCTCAAAACATTAGATTCATCCGCGCTGAGGAGCAGTGCCAATGCACAACCCACATAAAGATGATAATTCCGCAAATAACTGCAATTGCAGGTTTCAAACAGAGATGGCGACAAACAGGCAAAACTTACAGACTGCAGCTTTAATTAAATCATAATCACAAAGAATCACAATTATAAATCAAAACAATCGAGAACAAATATTAACAGCCCTATAAATTTATGCTAATTAACAATGCATCGATTAACAAAAGAAATGCAGATACAGTACAGTCTTCAGTAGGAAAGACTACTTGCACTATCAGCACAGAGCAACATCGAATTATTTAATTACAGTCACTGTGAACGGGGCTTTAGCAAACACTACAAACCCTTAGTTATTGCATTTGAGAGCTCTTTCCTGTAAATTACATCAGCATAAATGTGATGAACAGATCAGCAAGCCCACCATGAGGTTATAAAGTTCAAACATCTGGAGAGAAACATGCATGTCAGGTGCTTTGTTTTCATGAGCTCATCTTGACTCAGCATCACATGACAGCAGCTTCTACCAGCTCCTCAGAACTCTGATGTCACACTGTTTTTGCTTTGTCTTAAGCGCCTTTGTGTTTAGTGCTGGAAAGCCCCTCCATTTGGGCTGATTTGTAATCTTTTCACAAAGTGCTGCGCAACAAATGACCATACATGGAAAACAATAATGAAGCATAATAGCAGCAGTCCAATGAAGCGGACAATGAAGTCACTTCAGTGGTCTATACACACATGCACACCCTCACTCTTTGACTCAGTTGGCTCATGCCACCAACTTTTCCAGCATTGAGATCAGCAACACAAAATGTAGTCTGACCTCATGGAGGAAAAAGAGGGAATTGATGCTCTTGTTGCGAGCACGTACACACACACATACACACACAGACCTCAGATCTCTGCTCCCTCTCTCTTTCCCGGAAGAACAGGCTCTGTGTTATTGGAAATGGAGAGAGCAAAGGAAAAGCAGGAAAGGGAGGGGTAAAAACAGATCAGGAGTTCCTTTTAAATCATGTGATTGGTGAGTCAGTGCATGAGCTCAGTGTAACACAAGATCCCCTGTGATTGGTGGACAGTGATGTGCTGATCCGATCTGCATAAGGGAGGACAGGGATGGAGTGAGCCTATAGGAATTATAAATAACTGCAGAAATGTACTGGGGGAAAAGTGCAGGATTTCTTAAGATTTTTATGCCATTTTATGGGAAGAAAATATGAGTGCATCTTTTATAATAGTAAATATCTGCATAAATGTACAGGCTAAAATGGGCAATGAGTGATGGAGTGAATTTTAAAAAAAAGATTTTTATATTTTCTGGTGTTTCTCTGTGAAAAATTCACTGCCACTGCCAAAATTCACTGATTATCAAGATGTTTCTATATGGTTACTAGGGGTTCCTGGGTGGTTTCTAGGGTATTTCTAGGTGGTTGCTAGGTTGTGAATGTTTTTATTTTTAGTGTTTGTGAACAAAATTTGGTAATTTTTTTCAAAAAACAAAAACAGATTTTACATAAAATCCCTGAGCAAACCAAATCGCTCCAGGGGCCTCATTTTTAAAACCTGCATACGCATATTTGTACTTACAGTGTACTTACACTAAAATCCACGTCTTTGACATAGTGCCGCCACTTCAGGGTCTGAGCAGACATACGCACTTTTCCTTATGGCAGAGAGTACTGCAGGTGTTTGGAAATCTTAGCAATTCATGCCGCTCGCCATTCTCAAATTAAGGATTTGGACGTTGACTGATGCTTTTTTATATGTTAATGAAAAATCAAATGTAGGATGGTTTCTATGGAACATTTTATAAATGATGCCCCTGGTCACCATGAAATAATAAATTCAGTTTTGAAAAATACTGAGAAAGTTGGTGGAATAAAAGGAATGCACGGCAAATTTCAAACTTTTGCTTCAAAAGTTTCAGAACACATATTCCCTACCACCACAACACAATTATTTTGCACAAAATCACGTACAAGGGACTTTGGGACAAAAAGGTACAACCTTAGCTATTCCTCAGCGATTATAATAAGCTGGTTTTCTCTGACCAGTTTGATAATGTCATTACTGCAAGCTCAGCAACATGTCATTACCACCACATTTTTGGACATGGTAGTAATGACAATGTGCAATAGAAATTGTGAGTTTTACATAAAGAGTCAGAGAATTCATTCTTTGAATCAAACTTAAAAGTTTGTACTTAAAAATGCTAATAGTTGCATGTGTTTTGCATGTTTACGATCAGCGTTGGCATTTTGAGACAGGAATTTGATTCCCAGTTTCTTCTTGACATCAATGCTGGGTTCTGTGCACGTCATGTTCAATGCAATGTTTACACAACAGACCCTCTGCACATTACCTCTTCAACAGACGTCACAAATAAAACACAAACATAGCCAGCGGCCTGCGCAAGCACTCTACAGTGGGAGAAGAGTTGAAAACAAAGGTGGTACAGCACCATCATTAATATTCCATCTCACTTACACAGAGATAGTGAGGTCACTGTATAACAGCTCTCTGAAGTGCTGTGTCATTAGAGGCACAGCCTGGATGATATTTCATCTGTGTACAACTACAGCAACTCTCCTTCAAAATAAACAATAGGGATTCAGCTGGATGCACATGGCAAACTCTTAGTTTGTGAAGTTCCAACCAAAGGAAATGCTAAAAAGGGTTTGGCACTTTTATTTTAAGGTGTGATGCCCATGAGAGTGCAGTCATCGGAAATTAAGTCATCATGGTGATGGGGGCTGAAGGTCAGACTTGAGGGAACATCTATGTCCTGAAACAGATGCATCATTTGATGAAATAAAACAGATTCCCATTCCCATTTTAAGTAAATAAGCATTCTGTTTTTCTCAAGACTTTAAAGGTGATCACACACAGGGCAACTTTTTGAGCAATGTTGCCGAGCAACGTTGCTTGGGCACTTTCCTATTGAGAATGAGCAACAGATTTCTATCTGGATACTTTAGATTAGTCGTTGGCAATTTTTTGAGATCCTCCAATCAGAATGCTAGCAGCCGATCACGTGACCGGCTTGGAGATTTCAGAAAAAATTCAAACAAAATGGCGGCCTCTCAGTGGCACTGGAGCGAAGAAAAGGAGCGTGAACTTATATTTTTTTAACGGATAAGGATAAACTTTATTTAACGCTGGTAAGTTGTCATGTGTCAACCCAAAACAGGGAATTTACCTCATTTAATGCTTAAAATACTAACAGGTGTCCAATTTAATGTGTGTAGGCTGTAATTTAGCCATCGCATGCTTTCAGTTAAATACTAAAAAGATACTGTCTTTTAACGTCTGTAGTGGCGCAGGCTGTAGGGTGTATGGCACAGAAAAGTATCTTTTGATGCAGGTTCGAATCCACTTTTTGCCAAACTTGCTCGTCTCCCTTTTCCTATAACAAATCAGATCGGAAAGGCATTTATATTTAATAAAAACAAAGAAAATATTTGGAAAGCTAAAACTAAGTGCCAAACAAGTGTTTATAATAAAATATTTATTGGGTTGGCAATAGATTTGCTCATCTCTGATTGGTTGCTGCCAACTGTCCGTTGCCCTAATTAGTTGCCATGTGTCCCACCAGGTTGCCCGTAGACAGCAACATTGCCCAGCAACATTGCTCAAAAAGTTGCCCCATGTATCATCACCTTAAGAGTCAACTAAGGACATTGCTGCCACATCAAAGCTGTCCAAGAAATGAAAGCAGATATTTCTGCCTGAAATCAAACTGTGTTGTGCTGCATGGCTCCTGTGGAGATTATTAGTAACTGGAAAGCAGCGTTGAATGTTTTGAGGAGATTTAGCTACATTTCTAGAAAGGGTGGGCTAAGCCAGGGCACACACATTCAGGTGGACAGAGCCACTACATAAACTCTCAGGGCAAACTAGGTTACAGTTAAAAGAATGCCAGTTCTCATCAGGTTAACTCAAAGTGTTAGCAGGGGGGCTGAAATAAAATGCACTTTGACATACACTCAAACCTCTGGAGCCATTTTTGGGTCACACTATGACCCAAGGTAGGTTCATCTGCATCCTAAAACAACCCTGAGCATCTTCCTGTGGACGAAACATAAGCTGAAGAGCAGGAATCAGGCTTAGGTGACAATGAAGCTAGTCCAAGCTGTCAGATAAGAACAGTAGGTTACTCATTCAGGATGGGTTTATCACATAAAGACTTTCAAATCACATAAACACTTCTGCTGAAGATCCTCAGAAGCTAACAGCTCACTAACCATTTTCCCTTTGCCATTAGCCTAATTTACATAAGGATTTGAAAATGAAGGGAATTGGTGCACACAAATGTGTTTGTCTGCAGGGGGAAGTTAACTGCCCAATATATCAACTCCCTGCTGAGTTAACGGCCCTACCGAGTCTTCACAGCCTCAGGGAACAATGAATCATTTGGAATTTTCTTGTTGACTCTTAGTGAGCAGACTCTCATGGCCTTAGCAGTAAGGTGGAAGTTTAGCAGAGAATCCACATCCCAACAAATATGTTCTGGCCCAAGGTATTTTGATGCCTCTTAATCTTTTTCTTTTCCTCAGTAAACTCCAAGCCACATTCTGCGAAATATACAGGAAGTGTTTGTGAGAAATGTCAGAGGCCATTACAATGCATCAAGTGACAAGATTTCAGAAACTAGTTGAGAGATCTGACACCTTCTACTGCTGAAGTATCCAACCCTACTACTGTACCATCCTGCAGAGTTTAGCTCCAACCCTAGTCAAACACACCTTATCAAGCTGTTCAGGATTACTTGAAAATAACAGTCAGGTATGTTGAAGAAGGCTTAGAAATGAACTCTGCAGCAAGGTAGCCCCCTAGGAGCAGGGTTGGCTACCCCTGGTTTACTGTTATTGAGGTGTTTTTAATTTGCTTGGCCCAACTAAAGTCCAAAAGGTGGTGCACAGATCTTATTTAAGGACAGTCATATCAGGCCTGTGCTTGTTTCCCTACAACACTCTCTCACAGCTTGAGTCATGTGACCTCTTGTATAATTTCAGCTCTCACGGTCTTCACACAGAGTGGCTGACAGCAGCCTCATGCACCAACAGACCCAGGAAAGACCCTAAAAAAACCCTGAGCCTGTATATTTGTGTTTGGCTCTGGGCTTTAGATTTAATTCAGTGTTCTCCCACAGACTACGGCAGATGTTTTTGCTTCAGCAGTGTTTTCTGAGGGGCACAAAGTGGGTGAGGATTGTGAGCGTAAGATTTCCCACCACCTGCAAATGCAACATAGCCTTACTCAAAACAGGAAACACAGATGAAAGAGAATGATTCAGAAAAAAAGCAGCTTGGACAGCACCGACCTTAAACCAGAAATGCGTTTTTTTTTTTTTTTAATCTCTTTTTGTCTATTTTGGACAGAGCGTAGATCTTTGGTTCCTCAAAGGGAAACTTCCACAAACAGGTAAACTTGCTGTTGATATTAAAAGAGCAATAATATGTAGTGCCTTTTCTCCCCATCAGTGAGTCATAAAAGTCATAAAACATTATTCAACTTCATTGTTTATGCTTGAGTTTGTCAAGGAAAGATGTATTATTATTTTTGTAAGGTGTAATCGCAATTACCATTGCTCTGCAAAATTTCAATAGAAATCTGTGCAACCAGGCATTTTGATTGAGGGTGAAAAAGGTGATTGGGTTTAAGACGGTCACACGAATTTGCCACATTGACCAACAAAAACCTGTTTGGCTTGAAAGTGTCCTCTGTCTTAACAGTGCTTTGTGCATCGTTATTGACTGCAACAACACTTTTACCACTTATCCTACTATAAAACCCCCATAGACTTGACATTGAAGCCATGTAAAGGGATCAGAATATCTTAGAGACTTAAGGGGCTTTTATTTGACTTAGATCAGTAGCTCAACAACCACAACACCCTAGCAGTGTGGTTGCAACTTTTGCACTGGTAAGCACCACTCACGTTTTCCATAAACAACATTCCATGAAAGACTTAATCCACACGACTGGGACATTTACAGAAACTCTCCACGTGAATTGTACTGTAGATTGTGGCATTGTGTGCTGGAAAGAGATCCAAATTCCAAGCATATCTGAGCATTACTATCCATTATAACTAATGTCAATAGTTTTGTTTAAAGTGTAAGGTCACAGAACAGGCCTGCTCAGTTAAACAGACATGGCACTTTTTTGTCTGTTACAAAAGGAATGAGATTCATTCTTTTTCTTCTCAATCACCCACACGCACAAGTCCCCAGATATTCATTGTAAGACTGGTGTTCAGGAACAGGAACCAGTTCCTCAGGGACTGCAGCAGGAGAAACGGGTCAAGCAGGCCTGGCAGAGAAAGAAAACAGCTCAGGTTCATGAAGAACTCTTGCCTGCAGGCAGAAACTACATGTTCCCGCCTATAAAGAGAATGCTGGGATTCATGGAAAAGCTTTGTTCCCAATGAAGAAAAAAAAGAAAAAACTTACTGTGTGAAAATGTACTTCCACAAAAGTGTGAGAACAGAGGCTGGAAGAACATGCTGGTACATGCAATTCCCAGCATGATTTTTAACAGACTGAGATATCATGATGTGTTATGCAGCATTCACCAAATATGTGGATGAATTCAAGTAAAAACATAGATTTGGATATAAAGATGCTGTTGTAAATGTTTGCTCTGCCAACAATGTCAAAGAAAACATACACTGTAGTAAAATTTTAATAAATTAAGTAATCATTTAATAAATATAGTAATATAAATATAGTCTGTGAGAGATGCATCGGTGCGTTTTAAAAACTGGCCTACATTAATTTACAATGCTAAGACAACAAAATTCCCCTATGTGCACTTCTAAATTACAAAAGATTCTCTATGCAAATCCCAATCCTACATTTTTATGCAAATACTTAACCTTTGGAATACACTTTGTTGACTTCTTGAGGAAGAGCATTTTCCCTTGAGCAGGGAATTTGCATATGCGCTTCATGTGCAGCACTACAAAGACGCCCAAACACTCTTTGTCCTTTGAAAAATGCTCTGGAAAGGAAAGCAAATTCAGTGTTAGTGTTTTTAGTTAAATCACATTATGACTGTTCTAGGCAAATCTTCACAAAGCATCAAAACTGACCTCAGTTCTGGTGCATGAGGACATCTAATCCTTTAAACTGGCTCATGCAGACAGATCTACCGTACAGCAGTTATCTGAGCTGCACTCTGGGAACACACTGAGTCTGTAATATTGGAAAGTGTTGACCCGGGCAAAGTGCCCAGGGTTCCTGGCAGACTCCAGATTCTCAGCACAGGTGGAATGGGTGGAGGTGAGAGGTCAACAGGGCATACTTATGTATATATATATATATATATATATATATATATATATATATATATATATATATATATATATACAAATTAATAATTTTAAACGGTTGAACTTCAACTTCCAAAGACTTTCATACCTCTAAGCACAAGCACCACAGTGCTTTGACCACCACATGAAAAACCTTGCAGATCTTCATATCATTTTACTATTTGCATCTACAATCTGATTCAATGCTATGCTTTTGATGATGTTGTACTTAGGGTACTTAGTTTATCTGCATGGGATCAGTCTCTCTTGTTTTGATTTTCATGAAGGCATGGATGATATAACATGAGCTGTTGGGTAATCGCTGGCTGCATTTTGATTTTGGTCAGTAAATGGAGTAGAAGATGACACTGTTTGAACTTTGAATATTGTGTTAGACTGCTTGACCTGTGAACTGCAGCACCAGGGGTAACACAGTAGCTTCACACTAGAGTTCAATGCACTGTTGATGTTACGGTAAAGGGCCTTAATCCATGCACATGCTCTTTTCTACATCTCCGAGGTTGCAGGCTGCAACTGTAAGTCAGTGGGAAATCCAGAGTTAACACAGACCAAAACAACCTCATTCAGCAGTGATACCTCTTCCTCTTGTATCTCATTTTCATATTCGTCCAGGCAATCCCTGGTATCTCATTTGAATAAGAAAGCAAACATTAGCTATGCAAATAAGATTTCTGAAATTTGTGCATGCGTGTTTGCATGCATGTGGGCTTTCAAAGGTCTCTCATACGGGAAACACGAGAGCCACCCTAGGCCCACTCAGTAAGTGGGCGATGTTGATGGGCAATGTAGGTGAAGAGTGTTTACAAGCAGGTTACACACAAAAACAGAAATGGAGCTCTGTAAGATGACTATGACATGGCAGTCCAGAGTCCCTCTGATAGTCACAACCATAAATATACATTTGTGGTTTTCTAGAATAACTCTCACCCCAAGGAGAAAGCTGCTGGAAAACACCAGAGACAGATTACAGAAATCAGATTATCAATAAATCTATATTACATTAATTACTTACTTCATTTCTCTTATTTGTTCATTTCTACTGAAGGTAATTACATGTGTGACTACTGTAACACTACTGAAAATTGACAAAGATATTACTCAACAGGCAAATTAGCATTGCATTTTCATTGCTAAGCGTTTTTAGACCCCTAGGTACTTTTTATTATTTCTCACAACACGGTCACACTTTATATTAGGCGTCCTTGTATGTACTACACTAAACTATGTACTTACATCAAAAAATAAGTACTTATTGTGTTCATATTGTACACTTGTGCTTCTATTGATGTAGGATATGAGTAAGGTTAGGGACAGGTTTGGTGGTATGGGTAGCTTTAAGAGTGGGATAAAGTGTAAGGGAAGGAACAACAGTGTAATTATTGATGTAATTACAGAAATTAATTACAGTTGTAATAGTTGTAATTACATTTTTTTTATACTTAAAATATACGTACAATGTAAAACATTTACACAATAAGTGCATTGTATCAAATGAATAACTTAAATGTTAGTACATAGTAGTTAAAGACACCTAATATAAAGTTTTACTCCATATGCAACTCTAAATCTGAATCTGAAATCTAAATATTATTTTACAATATTACTGACAACTATAAATATAATTATTATTTATGAAGTAAATATCTGCTCTTAATTAACATATATTATTTTATAATTCAACTGATAATTATGTTCAATGTAACTGGAGTGAAAAATTAAATCATATGGTGGATTATTACAACTGAAAAATATACTTCCATAAATGATACACTGAATTTTTCACTGCCAGATCGATGCATGCAAAGCATCAATGTATTTTAACACCCCTTTATTTAATTTGCATTACTCAGAGAATAAAGTTTCCCCATGTGCAACAAGATTCTCTATGCAAATAAAGGAAATACTAATACTAGTCCTTTGGGATGAACTTTAGTGACTTCTGGTGAGAAAGAAAACTTCCCCTTCATACTGCAGTATATTATTCAATATGCAAGACATTTTTTTGCTTTGTTTTGTATTACAGCACATAAAAGTTCAATATTTGCATTCTCATAGTAATAGTACTTTTCAAAATGTTAAGTAATATGCAAGAGCAGGACGGCCTGTACAAAAGAACAAGCAGTTGCTTGTAGAGGCAGTACATAAAGAGGACAGCCGAACTCTCAGAGAACAAAACAGTGCAGATAGGAGATGGGTGGGGGCGAGAAAGAAAGAGCTGCATAATTTCAGCAGTGACGCAGCATTCATGCTACTCTCAACAGTGACCATATTAGGGCATGGGTGGGGCTTCAGCAGAAACCAGGAAGTAGGGGGTCCTCTAGTGGAAATACCACATGACTTCCAGTAGAATCTCGAAATATCTCTCTTCTACTCCCCCCTCCCTTTTGCTGTTTTTCTCTCTCTGACAAAATGCACTCTCTTCTGTGTCATTAGGACACTTATTGATCAGTACAAATGTGAAGCAAGCAAGAGTAACATGAGGTACTCTTTCAATCTCTATACTAACAAATGCTGTAATCCGATTACTGGCATTTACAGCAAAAACATTGTGTAAGCAAGTGCAATCACACACAGGTTCAAAATACACTTTCTGGTAAATGAGAATGATGCAGAAAAAATGGAAAAAACAGCTGCTCCTGAGGTTAAACTTATAGTGTAAAGCTGTTAAAATATCTTCTTAAACAGGTCTGTTTGAAGATCACAGTGGTTATTAAACAGCATTAAGGAAGGGTCAACCACAGCTCGCCAAATTCACTATTATTGCAGTATTGTGGTAATATGTAAAATTTTGTCTTTAAAAATGTATGCAGTCTGTCATCAAATACTATAATTAAAACCGCATTAAAAGTAGAGGAATCATTTTAAAATTGTAATTTAGTGCCATATTCAGGCACTGCAGAGAGCTTACATTACAATATTGAAAGTGAGTTGCACGTTTTTAACTGAATGCATACAAACATATATATTCAAAATAGTTCTGGCACAAAATTAACACACACCGTGAATTTGGGTAACCTGTAATGATTAAACCCAAACCATACACTGTTAAAAAATTTCTGCCAGGACTTTATCCGGAATTTTACAGAATTTTCTATTAATCATTAAAACACAACCTAATGCAAACCTTAATTCAAAATACAGATAAATCACCTGTAAAATACATATACGGAAAATTCCTTCATATTTATACAGTACATTGTGCCTTATTTTTTCTGACTTTTTTTACTCTTCACAAATGCTTGTAGCTTCAAGTTCAATTCCGTGCATTTTTTATTATGAAATTATTTTCACTGTTTCATTATGAAATGTTTTAGACCCTTTTAACCGGGGAAGGAACCTCAGTGAAATACTTCTGTGCACCAGTAAAATATTACTGATAAATCATTTTCTGTCAATTGAGACTATCATACACTGTGAAACATTTTCCCTGATAATACTTAATCAATTTGTTTTCTATCAGTCACTTCAGTCACACACACAGCTACACAGCTTGATACTAAAGTCATTCATATATTAGAAAACAGTAGTGACAATTTTTTGAAGGAGGTGTGTTCCTCAATACTGATGACAGGGTTGAAATGCCTCTGTTTGGAACGCAATTTAATGTGCACAAGTAGGCCTACACTTTATATTTTTGGTGTTGTAGTAAGAGTATTAGCATTAAGTTTGAACAGAATCTTGCTAAGCATGTTAGAGTCAACCTGTTTAACGCAAGCTACCTGAATGCTGTTTTAATGGCACAGACCATAATGATCTAACTGATAGCATCACTCTTAAGTGATGTCCAGTGTCTTCAGACACTGTCACCATGTCAGGTTAGCTATGTCAGAACAGCACAACCGTAAACATAAAGATCTTTTAAACCACATCTAGTTCCCTCGCACCCACAACAGAGACATACACAAACCTCTGGAACTCCGTTTACCTCAAACAAATACCAATCCAGAGGTCAGAATAGCGCGACAGGGCGGGATTCACCCACTCTCAGCGTCATGGTAACCGCACGAGAACGTTCCACAGAGCGCGCTCTCTACTTGCTTTTTCGCGGTCTCAGTTTCCCGCCCACTCACGAGGCAATCCCCCTCAGCAATGATCAAACGTCACTGTCACAGCTACTCCCACACTTCAACTCAACTCGACGCAGCGAGATTCTCCGCTACGCACACAGTGGGCTGAACAGTGAACTTGACACCCAGACACACTGCTCACCTCAATCTTTACGACAATGATAATACAGCTGACCATAGCTGCGTCCGATTCACAGGGTCCATACGAAATATTCACTGTGTTGGTTTAAAACTATGCAAACACACAGAATTCCCATAGACTTACATTAGAAAATATTTTTGTCAGATAATAGGTGAACTACAACAATTGTATTGTAAGTTTTTTTAACCGGTTTTATTCCATAAAAGAGATAATTTAACCTAAATCTGTAGCTGCGCATTAACATACTGGGTGTGTCTCAATCAGCTCCCCGGTTCAGTAGTCAGGGCATATTGATCAGGGAGTCGGCCATTTTAAAGGGTTAGTTCACCCAAAAATGAAGATTATGTAATTTATTACTCACCCTCATGCCGTTCCAGACCCGTAAGACCTTCGTTAATTTTCGGAACATAACATTTCCTCTCTCAAGATCCATAAAGGTACTAAAAACATATTTAAATCCGTTCATGTGAGTACAGTGGTTCAATATTAATATTATAAAGCGAAGAGAATATTTTTGGCATGCCAAAAAAACAAAATAACAAATTATTTAGTGATGGCCGATTTCAAAACACTGTTTCAGGAAGCTTCGGAGCATAATGAATCATAATGTGTCGAATCCGCAGTCCGGAGCACCAAAATCACGTGATTTCAGCAGTTTGGCGGTTTGACACGCGATCCGAATCATGATTCGATTGATGATGATTCGCTGATTAATTATGCTCCGAATCTTCCTGAAGCAGTGTTTTGAAATCGGCCATCATTAAATAAGTCGTTATTTTGTTTTGTTTTTTGGCGCACCAAAAATATTCTCATTTGTGTTCCGAAGATCAACGAAGGTCTTACGGGTGTAAAACGGCACGAGGGTGAGTAATTAATGACAGAATTTTAATTTTTGGGTAAACTAACCCTTTAAGGTCTCAATCACAAAATCATACCAGTGAAATGAAACGTTCGTTGCAACAGTTAAGTGCATGAATAGTGCATACTCACACTATATAACATTAAAAAAATCAAAATAATGTCAGGAAGACTGCTGTTGTTCATAAATACCAGCAGTGATGTTGTCATGTCACCAGAAATAGAGTCATTAGTGTTCCATTGTGTAGTAAACCAGGGTCCACAGTGCCCGAATTTGTGTAAAGTATATACTGATTCACAAGCTAGGGAGCTGACACCGATTGTCACTGATTAAAGCTCATTTACTACCAATGTGGCAAATCAAAGGAGCTACTTGTCTGAATTGGTGGGCTGGGGCCCATATGCCAATGCAAACCTAAATGTCCCAGTTATTACAGTGCTCACTGGTGTAATTTGCATAATTGTCGGTATACTCACTGCAATTAGCCAGGCACCAGGGTTCTGTGCTACCTACATTTACACCCTGAGATTTAAATAGCATATTTGTACAAAATATCAACATTTTGTCTTTTAGAGTCTGTGTAAACTCTGGACAGTAATGCTTTAAACAAAACCCTTCGTCTTCCAGAGCAGCTCTTTATTACCTCTGAATCCTAACACCCTCAGGGTAGACTAGAGAAAGGTGGGGGAGTGGGAGGGGGTGTAATACTCCCTCCACTCCATCTTAAATCCTGACACACGCTCATCCACCTCTCACGAGACCTGCACTGATGAGGTCAGCAGGCTAGCTCTGATGTCATTGCTGCATGTGTGATTGTGTTTGAGTGTTGTTTTATTGTTCGCCTGTGGTATGACTCACATCTGTGAGACCACTTGTACTCCCAAAAACAAACGTAAATGTAAATGTCAGTAACATAAGAATATTGATGGTTTAAAATAAGAGACTTTATAGAGGAGTGCAACACATTTTACCTCCATAATGTGACATATTTATGCAATAGGATATTTAAAAAAAAGGAGGAAGGGGCTCACTTTATTCATCAGGAACTGATTGGATCCAGAAAAAGCCATGTGGTTCAAGGGGAGATGCTTAAAAATAAGGACTTGGTGATGTCAGGAGAAACTGAAATTTGTAGAAGAGGTGGAGAATGTTATTACATATATATATATATATATATATATATATATATATATATTTTTTTTTTTTTTGGAATAACAAATTGGTGAAATACTGATAAAATAAAACCAGGATGAATGTGTATTAAAAAAAGTACGTAGGGTGACATTTAATTTCATGTTGTTTAATTTAATTAATGCAGAATGGCATCTGTACATACTGTTGATTACTGTGTGTTTTTCAAAGGTCATAAATATGGCACTCTGAATCACATCATAACCATATGGCAGAAAACACATAATGTTAAGGGATTTTCACACTTGAAATAGTTAACCCTGGGTCATTCTAAAGCCCTGGTAAACGGAATCCTGGGTTATCTTTATTCATGTTTCACACTGCTCATACTATACCCGGGGTTGACAGTTAATCCTGGGTATTCTACCGTTTCACACTGCACTAAACCCCGGGTTAAAGTCCTTATCTCCATATTTGCGGTGTCAGTGTCACTGACTGGACAAACGCAGCACATGACCTGTTTATATAAACTCATGTTACATATTGCTGACTGTAATATCAAGGTTTTTTTTTTTCTGAGTGAACTTTTCAAACTATAATAGAATTACGGTCTCTTCTTTACTCCAATTGTTTCGTTTTCCATCGCCGTTTGACATTTTTCCTATCATACGCAGAAACGACTGTTTATAGAGGGTATGCACGTAACGTCATAACCGCTATGACTGCGGTTACGCCCACTGAGTGGCAAAAGCCTGAGTGGCAGCATTGGTTTTCAGCGTGAATGTCGCGAAAAACAAACAAAACACATCCAAAACGGGAAAGAGCTTTGCGACTGACTGTAAAAATTGCTTTGACACAAAATCTGAGGTATATTTTTACAGACTGCTGAAAGCTACAGAAAAAAAGAAGCAAATAGGTCGCTGCAATTCACAGAAACAGCTGGACTCCAGGCAGAGAAACATGTTTTGCAGTTATCATTTTGTGTCAAAATGTTGGATTTTTTGGGGTAAAATCATAACCTATATATTGTATTGTTACATATTGTGTTGACAACTCATAAATTCAATATTTACCATTTTATATCTTGCAATTGGGTGTTAAATAAACACTGACAAAAACTACAAGTTTTAGGGCTGAACAATATGACGATATATATAACATTGATATAAGTGATCACTCCGATTTAGACCTACCTATATTGTATTTATATAAAGCATTCACAGTCAGATTTGCTTTATTAGGGTGACCAAACGTCCTGTTTTCCCAGGACATGTCCTGTTTTCACGTCCTGTCCTGGCCGTCCTGGTTGTTTTTTATGAAGTGATGAAAATGTCCTGGTTTTCATTGTTTTTCATTGGGCCATTAAATTTACCAGTGTTACGAGATTTTCGGTTTCCGAAGGTGGAGCATACATGAATATTAATGAGTTAATATTCATATATTAATAACGCACGTGCAACTGAGAATATTAGTTCAGATTGTATCTCAAGACATTAGTGGATTATTCCATAAAGGTAACTATATTCTCAGCGTCGCGGCTGACTTATGCCTAAACTACAGTTGTTTACTTCTAGGTAACAGTTTATATATTTTCATTAGTATGCACGATTTGTGCAGTCATCTGTAACTAAATAACAGAAACTTTGTGTAACAGCAGAGCACCCTTCAGCTATCATCTACAATGAGTTCAGCTCGTTGTGCTCTTCCTTTGTACCTTGCGATGTAACAGCTGGCAGGCCTATATAAATTTCTTTTTAACTTTCATGCTTATTTGTTAACAAAAAACTGTTGGGAAAGATCAGCTCCGTAGCATGGGCAAACAAGGAGGATGAGGAAGAAAAACAGGATGAAGAGGAAAATGAGAATGAAGAAGAAAACTAAAGATAGATATTTTTTGTTAGTTAGTTTTTGTAAGTTTGTGAGAGCTATTTTCTGTTAAATTTGGATTGCTAATATAGCAGAGGTATTTTTTTTTTTAGTTATTATTTTTCTAATACAGAAGAGACATTATTTATATCATTATTTCATTTGTTATTTTTGAAACTTGTCATAATAAAGCATGTTGAGTAACCTCTGAGAAATCTGAATTTGTGTGTTTGGTTATAGATAGTAGTTTGTAATATAACAATTTTCTATCCATACAGAGGAGGCATAGGCCTACTTTAAATGTATTGAAATTATAAGGCATCTTTGAGTAAATTTAGAGTATCATTTGAGTATCTCATTGCCGAGTGTCCTGGTTTTCGGTAATCAAAATGGTCACCCTAGCTTTATGTATTTCCCTGGCATCGAAATCAGGCACATATGTCAGGAAACACGATTCCTGGCGTTTTCACAGTTTCCCCTATTAAATCCAGTCATGCAGCAGGTTCTTTTGCCACTCAGTCCAGCTGAGAGAGTGCATTCCGGCGGAAAGTGAAGTCTATGCATAACCTCCATACATCGCGCGGTGTTTCCGTGACTGCTCAAAGCGCGTTAATATAAGGCACGCGATTGGTTGTCGGTTGCTAATCTAGTTTTAAACATTCTAATACCGCATCATTTCACACTGTACAAGTTTGGCACCGCAATGCAGACTTAAAGGTGCCCTAGAACTTTTTAAAAAAAGATGTAATATAAGTCTAAGGTGTCCCCTGAATGTGTCTGTGAAGTTTCAGCTCAAAATACCCCATAGATTTTTTTTTAATTCATTTTTTTAACTGCCTATTTTGGGGCATAATTAGAAATGAGCTGATTCAGGGTGTGTGGCCCTTTAAATCTGGTGCTCCACGCCCCAAGAGCTCACGCTTGCCTTAAACAACATCAAAAAAAGTTCAAACAGCTAATATAGCCCTCAAAATGGATCTTTACAAAGTGTTCGTCATGCAGCATGTCTAATCGCGTAAGTACAGTGTTTATTTTGATGTTTACATTGATTCTAAATGAGTTTGAGGCTATGCTCCGTGGCTAACGGCTAATGCTACACTGTTGGAGAGATTTATAAAGAATGAAGTTGTGTTTATGCATTATACAGACTGCAAGTGTTTAAAAATGAAAATAGCGACGGCTCTTGTCTCCGTGAATACAGTAAGAAACGATGGTAACTTTAACCACATTTAACAGTACATTAGCAACATGCTAACGAAACATTTAGAAAGACAATTTACAAATATCACTAAAAATATCATGTTATCATGAATCATGTCATGTCAGTTATTATTGCTCCATCTGCCATTTTTTGCTATTGTCCTTGCTTGCTTACCTAGTCTGTTGATTCAGCTCTGCACAGATCCAGACGTTAATATTGGCTGCCCTTGTGTAATGCCTTTCATAATGTTGGGAACATGGGCTGGCATATGCAAATATTGGGGGCGTACACCCCGACTGTTATGTAACAATTCTTCGGAGGTCTTTTAAACAAATGAGATTTATATAAGAAGGAGGAAACAATGGAGTTTGAGACTCACTGTATGTCATTTCCATGTACTGAACTCTTGTTATTTAACTATGCTGAGGTAAATTAAATTTTTGAATCTAGGGCACCTTTAAGGCCCTGATATACTTCAAACGGAATCGAAGAACGAACTAATGTGACGTCATTTCGAACAAAATCAGGCCAAAACGAAGTTCGTTTTGTGTTCTTTTTGGAAGTTCGAAATGGCTTGCCAAAGCAACAGGAAAGTTCACTTCAGATGCAAAACACCTTCATGCCACCATTGGTCCGTGACAATAATGTAATGGTGTGCGCTGAGGCTCCGCCTTCATTCGCGTGGAAGTCTTCTTTGAATCATTTGATCTGTTCAGTTCGTTGAGGTAGAATCTCCACGTGTGAAAACATGAACACAGTGCACGGCACATTACATATTCATCTAACCATCGCTATCAACAGTTTGAGCAGAGTCAGATGTTCGATTACAGTATATCGCTGCTCACACATTTCGAACTTCGTTTTACCCCTAAACGAAGAACGAAAAAGAACTTAGTTTGAAGTATATCAGGGCCTTCAACACTGCAAAAGCGTCCAGAGTAGGGTTTCATAACCCCGGGTAAAAAGTGGTGCTATTCCCGCATATCTAAATTATAAGTATGAAACGCTCCTTTATCTGGGGTTAAAAGCGGTGTTTAGAATGACGATATCCCGAGGTTAAGCGCAGTGAAAAAAAGCCCTGTTAACCTCATGATATATCAAAACAGACTGAAGAAGCTAATTCCTTAAAATGTATCAGTGAAGTGAGCCACTAGCACACAGGAAGCCATTTCAGATTCATTATGATATAAATATGCAAATTTTAGTCAAAATGAAATGATCACTCAGATGAATAGCTCTGCAAATTACAAACGTGGAAATAATTGCACATTAAACCAATACTTTAAAGATAAATCTTATTAATTCCTACAGTTAATGTCAGTCTGAACTGCTCTTCTACACTGACTCATCATCAGCTGCATCATCAGACGTCACTGAGGGGCAGAAAAGCTTCCAGTTAAAAGTTCCTAGTTATCATCACTGATACTGAGCACACCTGCTGTGAAAAAAATGAGTTCACTAATATTGCGGTTACAGAGTTCTGAATGATGTTTTCCAATCTGATAAATCACTCTGAAGATAAGAGCCTGGTAGATCTTGAAAAAAAAAAAAACTCCTGTAACCTGAGCTGTGTCTTGGAGGGAAAAAGAGAAAAGTAGAGGGAAACAGATGGACAGAAGGTGTGGTGCACTCATTTGATTAGCCTTAAACCATTCTGAGTTGGCAGGTGGTGGGAAAGAGTCGGTGAAAATAACAATGAGGAAGAAAGTGAAAATTACCAGTTAGCCTCCAAGGCGAACACAAGAGATTATCTGTCCGTGTAAACGTCGAAATTTGGCCCCTTTGACTGCACTTAGCAACCAGCAATAAAACACTGTAAATGAAAAAGTGCTGCAAACATGCCAACTGTCAAGTGTTTAGATACACAGCTGTAGATATGGGCCACTGGGTCAGTGGGTTTGTACTGTGTGAACAGGTGCCTGTTATGAACTTCCAGTGATGATGACATTGAAGTATTTACCCTGCAGTCATTCCTGAACTCTGGAATGAAGCGACATCCAATAAGAGCAGAAATGCGAGGTATCAGTCATCGACACCTGTACATTTCACATCCGTTTTCTATATGAGTGCTTGAAATACTTGTCTGTATGCATGCTTTGAATATGCAGCACAGGTAAAATACAAGTATAGCTCAGTAATAGCTGAATCTTCCACCCTGAATGGAAGTTCCCTTTACAAATCTATTGACTGATTTTAGACTAGAGTCTTCTGAGATAAAGAAAAGCCCATGAGCAGAGCACAGAATGGACATTTTCTGTCATCAGGTTTTTTGATGTGTAAGACTGAAAATTCAATGACCCTGAAATCAGTGATACATTCAGATTTGCTCTTGATATGAGCTGTTTCAATTGACTGAGCCCCCAGATTTCCCGTAATAAAGAAAATGTCATCTCTGATGTTCAGCAAGTGAATGTCAGGGAAAAACAAGGTGCTTAACCATCCACTTCCAGTATTAACCAGTAACCTCTGTAGTAGGGACTACAGATATTTTAAAGCAATTTCTGGGTTGAATATGACCTATCTTCTTTCAGCAGGAACTGTGGCATGCTGTGAGCAATACCACAAAAAGTAAAATATGACTGATACTTCAATGCACTTACATTCAAATTCTATGGGGCAAGACGTTCCAGGTGTAAAAGCAGAAATGTGATTTGTGTTTGTGTATTGTTTTTATACAAGCACTTACATGAATTATTCATTAAAATGTTCTTTTTAATGCACTATACTTTTCTATTAACCTCTGGTTATGCATTAACTTAATTCCTATAGATGGAGTTTGTCAGTATCTAAAAAGCATAAAGCATGCAAAAACTGCTTTATGGATAAATGCATAATTTTCTTATAAGCCAACCCTTTTGAACAAAAAAAGTGTGCACGTGTAGTGTAATTTAAATATTAAAAGTATGTTTGTTTGTTTTTTGTTGATGTTTTATTTAACTGCATTTGCAGGTAGTATAAAATTACTGAAATAAAATGCAGCTTAAGTGTATTTAAGGGCTTTTCACATTGCGCTTAACCCAGAGTTATCATCGTTCTAAACCTCCATGTTTTCAGTGTTTGATAGGAAAAACTGTGAAAACAAATGGTGAAAGAAAACTCGACAACTGGAGTGAACGAGAGACCATTTCATTCTTACCTTTATAGTCAAAAAAAGTCCATTCAGAAAGAAAAGAAAAAGATAGTATAATCGACAATATAAATATGAGGACATGCTAGAGCTTTGATATAAACCGGATTTAGAATTGTACAGTGTGAAATGGCAGGTTATTATTAATTGTTTAACTTGGGTAAATTATGAATAGTGTGAAATGTGAAGCAAGATAACTCAAGGTTCAGAAAGACCCAGGGTTAACTACTTCATGTGTGAAAAGCCCTATAAAGAGTACACTTTCGTGACTGTTTCTTAACACAGACTTAAGTCATTTGTCATGCTTCAAGTACACTTATTTTGAAATGCTGACTAACGTACAAAAGCACATGTAAATAGTTAATTTGCAGTGCTCATCGGCTGCACAGACTTCCAATGTAAATGCAACTAAATAGCCATAGTCAGATGCTGAGCTAGCTGTTTAACTCAGAATATTCTTTATGCAGATTGGCTGCTGAACCATCACAGTGGTCTTGTTTATCAGAAATGGAGGGCAAGAAGTGAGTGAAAGTGAGAGAAGGTGATAGAGGAGAAGGGTGGGGGTTTTGTAGCATCCTGTACCCATGTGGGTGTAGAAAAGAGGGCTTTGAATGCAGGGTTAGTGCATGCTAGTGGCGTTGTGTGAGTGTGTCACTCCGGCTGGCAGAGTGAAAATGCGGTTGAGTCACCCTGGAGACCGCAGCTATAGAGATGAGTGTACAAGCAGATCAGTGGATTGTTTTCACCTCGTTACTGTACACATACAATCTGCCCACTGACGCCTCAGCTTACACTCACACACGTCTGCCCACATGCCCTCTGCCCATACTGCTCAACATCTCTCTTTCTTTCTCAGGGACAGACCTGGGATATGTTTCCCAAAAGCACTATTAGCAAACTATATGGTTGTGTCGTTGCTAACTTAGTTCAGAGATTCTGAAACCATTGTTCCATCAAACATTTCCAAACAGCATCACAAACTTGTGTGGTTGGAACTACAGCTCCTCTCGTCATTCGAAGCATAGATGCAAGCGAGTATGACATGTGAACTTATATAGATTAGGCACTTGGGTGCAATAAACAAGCTAACGTGCAGTACATTTCATTCCATTTAAATATACATTTCTTTGTATGTATTTTAGCATGTCAACAATCAGCGCTGTTTATGCAGAGTGTAATGTGAGTAAATGCATAAGGAAACCCCACAGTATGACGTAAGAGAGAACTTGCGATTAACATCAAATAACAAAATGACAGAGATCAAAAACAGCGAAGAAGTCCTCAGATGTCATGATAGTTATAATGACATCACGTTGTGAAGAAAGCTGACTGAATGAACTCCATATTACAGATTACGTACAATTACGTACGGCATGTAAACGTGATTTAAAAAAAAATAAATGAATGGCTTTTGTGAACTATGATAATAAAGAATAATTGCAATCTTGAATTGATTAATTTATGTGACGTCATAAACAACATTAACAATATAGTTGAACCAGTGTGATCCATCCGTGTTACTATGGTTTTGGGAAACAGACAGAGCTAGTTAACAATGCATCGTTCAATGGTAGTTAAGCACTGAGTTATGTTGGTGCATGGGAAATGCAACCCTGCAGGTTTGGTGCAGTTCAGCTCTATGGGGCTTGCCGTGTAAGACTGAGTGTTTGCTAAAATAAAATGCAAATTGAGCCAGTGACAAACAAGAATGTCTATGATAAAATGACATATGCTGTATACCATCTAGTAAAAAGTAATTACATATTTTACTTACAGCTTCAAAACATGCAAATGTACTTATCCTAAACATAAATTATGTTTTAATTAAAGTTTTATAATATATTTTCAAGGTTTTAAATATACCTCCCTGTTGAAAAAAACAAACAAAAAAAAAAAACAGCATATGCTGGTTAGGTATGTTTTAAAGCATGGCAGCTGGTTTGAGCTGGTTATAAGCTGGTCCTGAGCTGGAGATAGTTGCTTAGGACCAGCTTAAAGGGATAGTTCACCCAAAAATGAGAATTTGATGTTTATCTGCTTTCCCCCAGCGCATCCAAGATGTAGGTGACTTTGTTTCTTCAGTAGAACACAATGATTTTTAACTCCAACCGCTGCCGTCTGTCAGTCAAATAATGCTAGTGGATGGGAACTTCTACTATAAGAGTAAATAAAACTTGCATAGACAAGTCCAAATTAAACCCTGCAGCTCGTGACGACACATTGATGTCCTAAAACAACAAACGATCGGTTTGTGCGAGAAACCGAACAGTATTTATATCATTTTTTACCTCTAAAACACCACTATGTCCAACTGCCTTCAGCACTCGCTTAGTGAGGTCTGATCGCGCTCTGACAACGGCAGTGATGTCTAGCACTCGTTGAAGTATATGCGCGAGACATCACTGCCGTTGTCTAAACGAGTGCTGAAGGCAGTTGGACATAGTGGTGTTTTAGAGGTAAAAAATGATATAAATACTGTTCGGTTTCTCGCACAAACCGATCGTTTCGTGTCTTAGGACATCAATGTGTCGTCACGAGCCGCAGGGTTTAATTTGGACTTGTCTATGCAAGTTTTATTTACTCTTATAGTAGAAGTTCCCGTCCACTAGCATTATTTGACTGACAGATGGCAGCGGTTGGAGTTAAAAATCATCATTTGTGTTCTACTGAAGAAACAAAGTGACCTACATCTTGGATGCATTGGGGGTAAGCAGATAAACATCAAATTTTCATTTTTGGGTGAACTATCCCTTTAAACCAGTTCATGAACCGTTAAGAACCAGCTTAAACCAGCTCAAACCTGCTGCCATGCTTCAAAACAAACCTAACTAGCTGTTTCCGGCCTAACCCTAACCCGGCCACAGTACACCTATACAGCTGCTTGTAAATGCTAATATCTAATCAGCCAATCACATCAATGCATGTAGGCATGTAGACATGGTCAAGACAATCTGCTTAAGTCAGAGAAGAATGGCCAGACTGGTTCCAGCTGATAGAAAGGCAACAGTAACTCAAATAACCGCTTGTTACAAGCGAGGTCTGTAGAAGAGCATCTCTGAAACACCTCGAACCTTGAAGCAGATGGGCTACATCAGCAGAAGACCACACCGGTGTCATAGAAAAGCCAGAAGAAAATTTACTGACCTTACAAATTTTTTTGCCAGCCATGAAACATCTAGATTAATCCTTATAAAAATGACAAAAGTTATTCAGTCAAGAGCAGTGAATAATTTCTCTTTGTCTTTTGTTGTTGGATTAAAATTAAAAACGCAGACAGCAGCAGGAATATTAGGCTGCTGTCACTTTAAGAGTTAATGCAAATATCTTTTTCTTTGTTTGTTTGTTGTTTTTCTCTACTCTCTGTCATGTCTTCTATCATATTTTTCAATTTTTGTCACATTTTCAATAAAAATGCACGGCTAATGCACAGATCCAATATACTGATACATATGCATTTTTGTTGTTGTTGTAGTTTTTCTCAACTGTTTACATTCACTTAAGACATAACTGACTATGTTTATGAGGATACTTGCCAAGACAGGCATTTTGACATAATTTTGTTTGAATATGTCTCTTCAAGTGCAAGAAGATGTTAAAGAGAGCTCAATTCAGTAGTTGCGCGCTGTCTGAGACAGATTTCTGGGTGTGAGAAACAAATTGAGCTCTCTTTTGTGTCTTCTTGCACTCTCGTGATGATGACCCGTCACCTGTTCCGAGCATTGTTCACGTTTGTTCACGTTCATGTTCTCACAACATTGCATTGTTAGAAGTCATAAAAATGTTACCAGCCAGCTGGCAATTGACACCATTTCATATACACACATTTCACATTTTGTGCTTGGCAAGTGTTAATTTTAGGCCCTGAGTATAACTTTCTTTCTGTATCAGCATTTGTTTGTTTTTGTTTTTTTGTCTATAAGTCAATGGCATTACCAACATTCTTCAAAATATCTTCTTTTGTTTTTTGTCAGAAGAAATAAAGTCAGGTTCGGGTATAAATGATGACAGAATCATCATTTTTGGGTAAACTATCCCTTTAATTGATACATAATAGCCTAATAAATACAAAAAAAAAGAATGACATTTATGCCATTGATCCAGAAGAAATAATAGTGGCAAAGCTTCTCTCCAAATTGCCCTGCTCAGCAGGCCAGTCAGTTCTCAGGGTCTCTTAATTAAAGGAACTCGCTCCCACCATCAGACATTTATTTGACTGTCATTAGAGCACTTCTCGACCTCTTGTCCCCCCAGGTCACTCAGCTGCAGAAGTGTGAAGTCTCCTCTCCCAGGGTGCAGGACTCCTCCAGCCTGGGACAAAACAGACCCGCATTCTCACCTCTCCTCCTCTCCCCGCAGCAGAAAACCATTTAAAGAATCCATCCAAATCATTTCAAAATATTTTGACCACAGGTCTGAGGAATTATGTTGTAGCTGAGACGTGTCAGATATTGCTAGTTTTTAAATGTAATGAAAGACTCCTGCATATCCTGATTCTGATTGGTCAATTGCAGCATACTATGGTCAAATAATTTTGTGTAATGATGATGCTACAGCCTATTTGTGCTGTTTTCATTTGTTTTGTTTTTTTTCTCACATAATAAAGTACTATCAGCTTAATTTTTCATGTCAATTTATTTAAGTAGCCATCAAATATACCTTAAGCACCAGAGAAACAAACACGCAGTTGTCTTTAGAATATTGTGTTTGAACTCTCTGTATATTTCTAAGGCATCTGTGTCAAAGAATAATTAGCTGGTGAAGTGCATTTATTTATTGTAGAGTTAATGAAAGTTATCATAAGCATTGTAATGTTTGAAGCGGATGTCATAATAGATATCAGTAGACGGGAAGATATTAAAACAAGCAGGACAACATAAGGTCTATAGGCATGTAACAAAGTAACAGACAAGAGGTGCAGTCTTATCACAAATTATTCTGCATTATGGTCCTGATAACCCTGTTGGTTGGGATTCTTATGCATTCCAAAATGCTGGAAACCTTTTGCACTAAATAGTTTCTTTCAACAGGAAGAAGGAAGAAGGAAATATAACATTAGCACCTTATTAAGGTGATCAAAACATGAAACCCTTAGATTTAACAGAAGCACCATAAAGAGTCTGTGTCAGTAATCATGATTCCAAGTGAGATGTCAGTTAAAAATCAAAGGATTTGCTGTGAATGATCTCACCTCTGACTCGTGTAAAGGAGAGTCGTTTCTCTCACCTCTCACATTAAGAGATTAACTGAGAAGGTCAGATGGTGTATATTTCAACACAGCTACACATAGACTGTGGCACATGACACTTCTGCTCATTAAAATTTGCCTTTAGGATGAAATATTGCTCTGAGACACCTGGATTCCACTTGTCAGACTCTTAATTTAGTCTGAATAAGTCACTAAGTACATGATCTTAGATTTCACAACTTGCCATTTATACTGTTAAATGTGTGGACTAATGATCGCATGCAGGGAGGCTGGAAGATTTTATCAAGAATGTTATGCATGCTATTTTTCCACCGAACAGCACTGAGGAAGAGTTTCTATTTGTTCTGCAAGTACTGTAAAGCCTTTTTATTATTGTGCTAAAATGCAAACTTTCATAATATAACCAGTCTTGAGCAAGAAAGTTGTGATGCTTAATATTTTTGTAGAAATTGTGATACAGTTCTTGTTCAAGATTCTTTGATAAAAGCTAAAATTAAAATAAATAAAAAATATATAAAGACTCTGAAAGCACACTGTTTTCTTTAGAAAATTTAAAATTCTGGTTTACTCTTGGCTCCCAGACAACAGCTTCACAATCCCTGGGATTCTTCACAAGTCATGCAAATGAGTTTGTGTAAGATTCCTATCCAAAAGTTATGAGCATTTGAGCTGTTAACATGTTCCAGTCACTGTCCATCTTCGAAATTCTGCACCTTATTTCAATGAAAAGAGATTATTTTTAGACTGCGATTGGAAAAAAAATACACTTAAGGGGATTCTTAGCAGCTAAACTACGGCTACTGTAAGCTTTTATCTGTAGTGGTTTTTGAAAACATGTCAGTTATTGCACTGTGGTGTAGCACCAGGACACGTCCCTGCAGAAATGTGTGCATGTCTGTTAGTTACTGGAAGGGGGAAAGGATGTGAAACACTCCCTGTTAGTTTGAAATTTGAGCAAGCAGTTAAAGCAAGACAGAAATAAACTTTTTAATTTCATTGTTGAATAGAACAATATGATACTGCACACACCAACAGTGCAAAAAAATATACAAAAGCAAATATTAGTTTTCATATCAAAGCCAGAGATGAACATTTAAAGCTACTGTTTTGAAACCATTTTTTTGTATTAAAAAGGGATGTTTTGTGTAATAGTTCACCTTAAAATTAAAAGTATTTCATTATTTACTCACCTTTTTGTTGTTCCAAACACTTATGTTATTCTGTGGAACACACACACAAACACAGACATAAAAAGGATTTCTGTCATGACAACTCTCTGAGTGTTTGGCATTGTAATGGGTATGACAATGTTGGTATCTGCTAGATCTGCTACACTGCTGCTGCTTTAGGTTATTACTGCTGCTGCAGAGAAATTACGGGACTTGCTACTGCCAATACATACACGACACGCTGATGTGAGCAAGTAAGACATGCTGCTGCTGTACAATATAGTGTACATGAATTACCCATAGCAGATCTATACAGGTGGAGCTGGGGAAGGTGGAGGGTTTCTGAAGACGCGCTGCACTGCGTGCAAACGCTACCCAAGTATTTTGAAGGATAAGCATGCAAGCTCATTGGCTACTAATACAGCAGGAACCATGTGATAATGATGTGATTATTTAAAACAGTTCATGTGTCTACAGTGGTTCAACCTTAATATTATAAAGCGACGAGAATACTTTTTGTGCACAAAAAACAAAAATTCAACAATATCTAGTGATGGGCAATTTTAAAACACTGCTTCATGAAGATTCACAAATCTTTTGTTTCAAATCAGTGGTTCAGAGCATTAAAGTTTCAGTAAACGAGGCTTCATTACGTCATAAGTGTTTCGAAATTTCAGTGGTTCACCCCTGGGGGCCTGACTTTGGCACGCTCCGAACCATGGATTCGAAACAGAAGATTCGTAAAACTTTGACACTTCATGAAGCAGTGTTTTGAAATCGCCCATCACTAGATTGTTGAATAAAGTCATTATTTTGGCGCGCAAAAAGTATTCTCGTCGCTTCATAACATTAAGGTTGAACCGCTGTGAACTGTTTTAAATATGTCTTTAGTAGCTTTCTGGGCATCTGAAAGTGTTAATTATCTTGCTGTCAATGCAGGCCTCACTAAGCCATCGGATTTTATCAAAAATATCTTAATTTCTTATATCTTAAATATCTTAAAAGTGTTCTGAAGATGAACGAAGGTCTTACGGTGTGGAACAACATGAGGGTGAGTAATTAATGACAGAATTTTCATTTTTGGGTGAACTAACCCTTTAAGTACTCACCCTCATGTTGTCCCAAACCCGTAAGACCTTCGTTTGTCTTTGGATCACAAATTAAGATGTTTTTGATGAAACCCGTTTCATTTTGTTTTCGTTGCAGAGCTTCAGTGTTTATGTCTGAACGTGGGCTCAGTATTGGCCAGCCCATGCGTCGTGCTGCTCACACTTTTTTTTTTCATGCACTGTCAATAGCATTTTGTGAGGAACTGCTAACAGGTTAGAGAATATGTTAGCAAAGCAAGTCACATGTTCTAATGGAGAAATTGGTACTAATGCAATTCTAGATAACTTAAATGTCCTTAATAAAAAAGCAACTAGATGTTTTAATGTAGCCTTTGTTCATAGGCTACAGATCAAGTAAAAAGAAAAAAAAAATGCAAAAGAGCACATAACAATGTTGTATGAACAATCTTAATGCTACGTGGGAAGTAATGGGCTATGTTTTGTTTCTTTATCTCTCTCCACAGGGATTCTCATCATTCAGAGATGGTAGAAGGAGGCTTCAAGTCATTACAGTGTTCACACCTCAGCTAGTGCATCTTGTCACTCTTACTGCCAGCCAGGGATCAGATGAAGTGTATTGGTCAGAGCTAAAGGTGGCGGTGGGCGTATGTGGAAGGGTGTTAGATCTATCAGTTTGTCTGAGGGGGAAGAAGCCTTCTCACTGGGGGTTCAGATCCCAAGGTGTTGACACCTCCACTGCAGGTCATGGGAGAGTCTCTGGGGTGCAGGATCGTTGCAGGAGATGTGTACTGAGCAAATCTGCAGAATTTTATTTTCTAATTTTGTGGATTCATCATGTGGTTTCTGCAGAATGGCTCTTTTAGTTTATCTATTTGTCTGTACACTTTGTTTGCTCTTGGCCTGGTTTGAATGCTTATTCACTGAAAAGCTTCTCTTCATTAAAGCTCTCAAATTAAATATGTTACACACAACAAATAACAGCATACTGGTTTGAAACAACATGAGGGTGAGTAAATAAATACAACATTTTATTTTTGGCAATTGACAAACTATTATTACAGTAATTGTTTTTTAATAATATTTTATATTAAAGTGTTAGTTCACCCAAAAATGTCGTTCCACACCCGTAACACCTTTGTTCATCTTCGGAACACAAATTAAGATATTTTTGATAAAATCCGATGGCTCAGTGAGGCCTGCATTGACAGCAAGTTAATTTACACTTTCAAACACCCAGAAAGCTACTAAAGACATATATAAAACAGTTCATGTGACTCATGTGGTTCAACCTTAATGTTATGAAGTGACAAGAATACTTTTTGTGTGCCATAAAACAAAATAACGACTTTATTCAACAATATCTAGTGATGGGCGATTTCAAAACACTGCTTCACGAAGCTTCACGAATCTTTGTTACATCATAAGTGTTTCGAAATTTCACATGGCAGTTTGATACAAGTTCTGAACCACTGATTCAAAACAAAAGATTCGCAAAGCTTCGAAGCTTCATGAAGCAGTGTTTTGAAATCGCCCATCACTAGATATTGTTAAATAAAGTCTTTATTTTGTTTTTTTTGGTGCACAAAAAGTATTCTCATCACTTCATAACATTAAGGTTGAACCACTGTAATCACATGAATGGTTTTAAATATGTTTTTAGTAGCTTTCTGGGCGTTTGGAAGTGTAACTTGCTGTCAGTGGAGGCCTCACTGAGCCATCAAAAAATATCTTAATTTGGGTTCTGAAGATGAACAAAAGTCTTACAGGTGTGGAATGACATGAGGGTGAGTAATTAATGACAGAATTTTCATTTTTGGGTGAACTAACCCTTTAATATATACACATTTTTAATATATATTAAAATATTATTACCAAATACTGACTTTTTGCCTAAATCGTTATTAAAGGTGCAATCACATTAGTGATTTTGTGTGCAAAACTGTCCAGTAATACTGTCCAGTAAAACTGTCAATAATGTAGCGATGCATGAAGCACCGCTCACACACAGAAGTCCCTTTAAAACCAAGAAGCTTTCTGTAGGTCAACGTGGCAAATTTGCGTGACCAACTTAACATGAGCCAAATTTGTGTGGGGATGTTTTTCACCCTTATTCGAAACTCGTGTGGATTGAAATGACTGGATTTCACTCAGTAAATGTTACTGAGCAACAGTAAATGTGACCGCATCTTAAGATTAAGGTTTTTAAATAATATATCCTATAAAAATATATTTAAAATATATTATTATAATAATATTAATAAATATTATTATTACTTTTTTATGCTGTGTCAGTATGCATAAAAACAATCATGTCAATAAAGTACTCTGGTACTGAATAACTGAAATTGAGAGACAGCGGGAGAAAGAGGTTGAGAGTTTGGAGAGGTGACAGAGGCTCAGTGAGAAGTGTGGGAATGTTTGCCCTGACTGCAGTCAGGAATAAAGCGGAGGCCTGAGAACAGACACTGCTGAGAGACACAGAGTTTATGAGGCTGTTTCTGCTGTCTGTGATAATCAAACCAGAGCTAATGACCCAAAGACACTATGATCTTTCTCCGTAAAAAGAGAGAAACTGGACGTAGGCCAAGGAATTTGTTCTGTTTAGATTTACATATGATTTTCATGCCTGCTGGTGATGAGATGGAGGCGGAGGAAAATTCTACTAGTCATGATACATCTCACTGTTAGTCACTGTGAAATTTGCAATAGAGTAATGTTATCCAAAACATGAGTACAACTGACCAATGCTTTAACTGACTGGAAGTGTCCACGTGACCTTTTTTATACAAAATACACACTTGTTGGCAATTTGCTAATGAAGAAATGTTATCGATTCAATACAAATTAAACTCTGTCTATGAACTGTATCTGTGCCATGCTGTCAGTTGTCCCTCATTTTGTAAAAAAACAAAACAAAAAAAAAAACACATCAGTTACAAAACATCCTTTTCAGGAAGAAAGTTACTGCGTTTATCCAACTGAACTGGATGAGTCAAAATTATTTTACATAATAAGTAATGACAACATCATAAATGCTGTTGATTAACTTTAGCAGAACTTGTATTGTACTTGAACTTTCCTTTAATAATTGACAATCTACCTGCAAGTCAGAGTAATCTGGAATACATTAGTGTTCAGAAGAAGCTCAGAGTCAGGCAGAGAAGCCAAACAGTTTCATAAATATCATGTCCTGCTGTGATAGGGTTGATTCTTAGTAATGTGAGGAATTCCTGTTAAAACCATACAGGGGAATCACTGAATTGCATTAAACAGAAATGGAAGTTGTATCTTCTATTGTCAGTTAAATTTATTGAAGGATCTTCTGTGACTTTTTCTCGGATCTATTAATTTATTCAAAAATACATTAAAATTGCAATTCATACATGCAATGACCAGAATACACCTCTTCTATTGTAAGTTAATTAAAATTCAATGTTTGATTTTGTTGGGGCCATAAAGAAAAATGTCAGGGCGATACTACTCTCTTTAAATAAAAGAAAAGAAAAATATTATAGAATGAAATTCTTGAAAAGCATACAGTGCGTGCAGAATTATTATTATTTTTTTTTTTCTTACCAATTCCAAACCACATTAATCTTAATAACTACTATTAATTTTGTATTAAATCATTTAAAATGAGCCAAAAAAAGAGATTTAACTCAGACTGAAAAGTCAAAAATTATTAAATGCTCATGAGAAGGATGCAATACTAATGAAATACTAGAAATTGCAAAGTTAAGGCATGACCGTGAAATGCTCATTGGGTCAGACAAAATCAGGTGGAAAAGAAAAGACACATGTTAACTGCTAAAGAATTAAGAATTAAGGTGAAGAATTAAGTGTGAAACCATCAGGAGCCCTTTAGTCTCCAGCGCCACCATTTTCCAGAACTGCAACCTACCTGGAGTCTCCAGATGTGCAAGCTGTCAGGATCTCAGAGACTTACATTAGGTAAAGAATCCTAAAAATTGATAAGAATCACAAGCTGAAGTGTTGTAAAATACATGAAAAACATGAAAAAATACATGGTTTTTTTTTTATAGGCTTTATAGACAGACAGATTGAGAGTGACTCTTGAAGGACCAGCACCACATCCTTTTGTACCACTGTTTGAAGAATTTATATTCCAGAATCTGGCAATAAGTTTTGGGAGTTCACTTTTAGTCCATCCCTGCAAAACTGACTTCAGGATAGGAGATGAACTAAAAATGAACTCCCAAAACTTACTGCCAGATTCTGGAAGATAAATTCTTCAAACAGTAAATGCCTTTAAATCTGATCCAGCACCAGTTTCTAGTGTTGAAAAAACAAAAATTCTCGAATTCAAAACATCATTTTATATCCTCGATTCTGCTTGCATCATCATTCAGGGGAAGCAGCATTTTCACGAGAAACAGGAAGGACTGTAACACAGACAGCCAGATCCAAGTCCAGCCTCTTCTGATTAGAGTAGCTGCATGCATCGATAGACACACACTAACACAAGGGCAGATGTGAACAGATCCCACCCAGTGTGCATGATTGTATGGACAATGTGTCTCAGTGTTGTTTCCCTTTCTGCTGCTACATCAGATTGTTACATTCCCAGCGGTCTCACTTTAAAACAGTCCAGACTGAAATCTTTTACAAAGTCTCTCTGACCCCGATCATAAAAATTCCAATCTCTGCTAAATTTTATTAGTTTAATTTCCAACACAGCCCTGTAACATGTTGTTCATTCTTTCCATAAATATTTCCTAGACATATTCTCCTGCATTTCTCAACATTCCACACATTTTTATTCAGGGAGGATGCTGCATTCCCAAACTATTAGTCTACATTTCCACTGCTAACAATAACCTGGTGTGTACGCCGGAGGGGGGAGAGCAGAGCGTTCAGTAACTTGTCCGGGAGGTTAGGGAGCGGGTAGAGCAGAGTGTTCTGTTACTGAAATGTGTTATGAAGGAATGTTTTCAGAAATGTTCCTGTATCCTCCCGATCTTTTGTTTTACATACGCCTCCCTGCATGGACAATATGCCATCTGAAGCATGCAAAGCAGCTTGTCGATGCTGTCCTGCATGTTTGTGCTACAAACATGATACCTGAAATCTTGTGGCTTGATGAATTAAGAAAGTTGTCCCACTGAGCAGTCAGATTTATCATTTTAGCCCAATGACAATAAAAAGTGAAAACATCCTATAGATTTAAACTGAAAGAGGGTATTGCAGTATTGTATTTGCAGCACATGTTGTCAAACTGATGAAAATGTTTTCTTAATTTGATGTTGTTTTGTTTACTTGCATGTGTTTTCTTCAGTTGCAAAGTTCTCTCGGCCACCGTACAGTGCCATGAGCTCTCTCCATGTTGAGCTTTCTCTGTGAAATCATTTATTTGTTTGTTTGTTCATTTATTTATTTTATATTTTATTTTATATTCATGTTTCTGTATGTTGGATGGACTACATTTCTTTGGTTATATCACCTTGACGTTTTTTTATGAGCCTCCAAATAGTAAATTTAAAGTAGAAATTAAAACAGACTTTAACATTTTTTTTTTTTGTTTGTTTGTTTTTTTTGGCATGTTTAATTTATTTTGGATTAAATAATAATAATAATAATAATAATAAATAGGACAAAAATATTTTCATAACACTGATGCATTAAATTACTGCATTAACTACTGGCAAAATTTTAGAAAGGCTGCATTACTTATGGTCATGTCATCTGAAAAAGGAAATATATATCTTATAATAATAAATATATATATTAATTATATAATAACATGCACTGATGCACGTAGAAAGTGTATTTAGAAAGTAAATTTTGAGTTCTTGTTAACTTTAAACACCACATTTAATTTGACAGGTTTTCGTGTCATCTTTCTCATCTGAGGGAGGAGTGATCTGTCTTTGCACTTTCATTTTCACGTCTGCATCACAGTGTCTCGTACCCATGCTCCCCCTCCTACACTGCAACCCACGTGCGTGTGTGTGTGTGTGATGGATGTTTGTGGTCTAACCTTTAGTGAGGTCTCTGCTTCTACAAAGAAAAAGGGAGATTACTCGTTTAACCTTTCACTACTGACAACATGTGAATCATCATCTTGATTAGTTACTCTGGAGTTGCTCTGATCTCCTGGATTGGACTGCTTCATCTTGATTTTTCAAAAAAAAAAAAAATAAATCATTGATTCTTTCTTGCAGAAGTCATATTTATCACGAAGTCACCATTACAGTAATGCATCATAGAAATGTCATATTAGCATTACTGGTATAAGAACTAGAATCATAATCCAGATTAATAGCTGTTCAAGGAATTCTGTTTCACAAAATATTAAAAGTGCACAGAAATTTTTAATGTTCTCCTTTAACTTTGATTTTCAGTGTAAAGCAGTTTTTATCCCATTTATCTACCTCAAATGTTCTGAAATCAAAGGCTTTTCTGGAATATTTGCATCTATTACACTGGTGCATAATGTCAATAGATGTGTAATTTAGATGTGTACATTTGGCTGCATTGTGAGTATTTGCAGCACGTTTCTCTATTTGGTTGTGTTGTGAGTATTTGCAGCATGTTTCTGTATTTGGTTGCATTGTGAGTATTTGCAGTGTATTTCTGTTTGGTTGCGTTGTGAGTATTTGCAGCATGGTTCTGTATTTGGTTGCATTTTGAGTATTTGCAGTGTGTTTCTGTATTTGGTTGCATTGTGAGTATTTGCAGCGCATTCCTGAATTTGGTTGCATTGTGAGTATTTGCTGTGCATTTCTGTATTTGGTTGTATTGTGAGTATTTGTAGCATGTTTCTGTATTTGGTTGCATTGTGAGTTTTGCAGCGCATTTCTGTATTTGGTTGCATTGTGAGTATTTGCAGTGTGTTTCTGTATTTGGTTGCATTGTGAGTATTTGCAGTGTGTTTCTGTATTTGGTTGCATTGTGAGAATTTGCAGCACGTTTCTCTATTTGGTTGCGTTGTAAGTATTTGCAGCACGTTTCTCTATTTGGTTGCATTGTGAGTATTTGCATTGCATTTCTGTATTTGGTTGCATTGTGAGTATTTGCAGCATGGTTCTGTATTTTGTTGCATTGTGAGTATTTGCAGTACGTTTCTGTATTTGGTTGCATTGTGAGTCTTTGCATTGTTTCTGTATTTGGTTGCATTTTGAGTATTTGCCGCATGTTTCTGTATTTGGTTGCATTGTGAGTATTTGCAGCATGGTTCTGTATTTGGTTGCATTGTGAGTATTTGCAGCATGGTTCTGTATTTGGTTGCATTGTGATTATTTGCAGCGCATTTCTGTGTTTGGTTGCATTGTGAGTATTTGCAGCGCATTTCTGTATTTGGTTGCATTGTGAGTATTTGCAGCATGGTTCTGTATTTGGTTGCATTGTATTTGCAGCGCATTTCTGTATTTGGTTGCGTTGTGAGTATTTGTAGCATGTTTCTGTATTTGGTTGTGTTGTGAGTATTTGCAGCGCATTTCTGTGTTTGGTTGCATTGTGAGTATGTGCAGTGTGTTTCTGTATTTGGTTGCATCGTGAGTATTTGCAGCACGTTTCTCCATTTGGTTGCGTTGTGAGTATTTGCAGCACGTTTCTGTATTTGGTTGCATTGTGAGTATTTGCAGCGCATTTCTGTATTTGGTTGTGTTGTGAGTATTTGCAGCGCATTTCTGTATTTGGTTGCATTGTGAGTATATGCAGTACGTTTCTGTATTTGTCTGCATTGTGAGTATTTGCAGCATGTTTCTGTATTTGGTTGCATTGTGAGTATTTTCAGCGCATTTCTGTATTTGGTTGCATTGTATTTGCAGCGCATTTCTGTATTTGGTTGCGTTGTGAGTATTTGTAGCATGTTTCTGTATTTGGTTGTGTTGTGAGTATTTGCAGTGCATTTTTGTGTTTGGTTGCATTGTGAGTATTTGCAGTGTGTTTCTGTATTTGGTTGCATCGTGAGTATTTGCAGCACGTTTCTCTATTTGGTTGCATCGTGAGTATTTGCAGCACGTTTCTCTATTTGGTTGCGTTGTGAGTATTTGCAGCTTATTTCTGTATTTGGTTGCATTGTGAGTATTTGCAGCACGTTTTTGTATTTGGTTGCATTGTGAGTATTTGCAGAGCATTTCTGTATCTGGTTGCGTTGTGAGTATTTGTAGCACGTTTCTGTATTTGGTTGCATCGTGAGTATTTGCAGCACGTGTTGTCAAACCAATGATGTTTTCTTAATTTGCTGGTGTTTTTTTTCTATTTGCATGTGCTTTCTTCAGTTGCAGCGTGTTGAGTTTAAAACCTTTTTGCAAATAATGGTTACACCACCTGACGTTTTTAGAGTGATTAAATATAAACTTTTGTTGAAAGTGTGTAAAAAAATTTTCAAATCCATATGAATTAACATGAATACAAAGAGAACATTTCTAAGAACTTGTCACATGCATGCTTTAAACTAGATTTTCCTTTTCTTTGTTATGGTCACTCTTATATGTCATTGACTCTAATGCTGACCAAGGCAGACATAATAAAAAGACACACTAGCACTGGGATAAGCTGAAATGTTTTAAAGGACCGACTTCAATCTCAGACTTGATGTCCTCAAAAAGTGTGTGATATATGCAAGGTGCTCCGATTTCTCCACCGATGTGATCAACTTCCGCATTCAGGTCTCTGTTCTGGCATGAAATGTTGACTTTTCACAATCCACTCAATTCACAATAGATAAAGCTACATTTTTTTCTCCTTGAAAATCATGTTTCATTAGGAAACGTTTCATTTGGGGCTGTCTTTTTTTTTTGGCATGCGTGTTTATGTCCTGCTCAGTACTGCAGGAACAATGCAAACAGAATCATACATCTGAGCTGCTGTGTTTATTGTGGCCTGCTGTCTCTAGTCTGACCTAACTAGAGCAATATGCAGCAGTGACAGGTGACAGGTGACAGATTGTGAGTTTTTGATGGGAAAGAACCACATGAGGCAACTATTCTGCAATGCTCCATGTGCACAGAAAAACATCCCCCCAACAAAAGTCCCCTCCCTTCCCTTCTGCCGCTGCTGGACGATTTGTTTTTGAGAAGCCCACACATGATGGTGTGGGAGGGGGTCTCTCTGTGCGTGTGTTGAAAACAGAAACAACTTCCCCACTCAGCTGCAATGCCATCAAAACATGTTCAGCATCAAAACATGATCTCACTTTGCTTTACATTTCAAATAAGGGGAGAGGGAAGGCAGCGGGGTAATGTGGTTGTTGTTTTAGAGTGTGTTTTTGTCCTTGTGCTGTTTTCTACTAGAGGGTTGTTTCTCAACACAAGGCAGAACATGCAATGCAGTCCCTGTTCAAGGAAACAAGGAATGCTGAGTCACAGAGATAGAGTATCAGGAGAAACAATGACATAGCAAAAACTATCTCTCTCTTACAGCATGGAAGAACTAAATGGCACTCAAAGGACAAAAGTCAAAAATCAAAGAGAGTATGACATCTGATTTTATGGCCCCTAAGAATAACAAAATTAATTTGAATTCAGAAATTATAAATATGCTCATCATAGTAAAGGTGTATTCAAGTATACATCTACCAATGGTGATCAAAACAGCCACAGAGCATCAGACAGTCTGAAAGCACAGTTGCTAAACATACCAAGACTGTCGCCAGTTATTGTGTGCTTGTAATAAAAACAGACTCCTGCTAAAACTTCTCTACTACCAGAAATGTTTTATCAGATTTGGGGATAGCCAGATACTTCATATGCTGGGAATCTAGACAGTAGTCAGCCGTCTGGCCGTCTAAGCCCGCCGGTTTCCTGCAGAAGCTCCTAGACAAGACCCTGAAAATCTCAGACCGCTTTGATGAGTCAAAGTCTGCTGGCGACCTGATGTAACAGCAGAGGAATTTACCTCAGCCACCCCTGGCCGTCTGCCCTGCACAGCAGACTAAACAACAGACACAGGAACAGCAGTATGACTGGTCTTGTATCGCCACCTCCTGGTTGTTAAAGGTAATATGTTGTGTAAGAGTCATGCTGGACCCTTTCAGGACTTTTAAGAAGTTCTTACAGGAAATGATCTAATAAACAAGCTCGTGTTAAAAGAATGTCCAGAGTTCTATATTTAATACACATTATACACACGTTTAAAAAACATGAGATGCAAAGCAATGGAATGATGAAAAAACCCGCAAGGTATAGCAGTATTGCAGCAACATCTCTTCTCTTCTCTGATGACGTGTTTACTGCCGCGAGGGTGGGACAACCTGTCAATCATGTGATATCATAGCAAAAGGCAATGGTACAATGATACAATCAATTCCCGATGGACACAATCGTGAAGAACAGGGAAGAAAAGCCCGGCCAAACACATACATCTAGTGTATGTTTATACTGAAAAACAATTAAAAAGCAGCGCAGTACAATGCAAAAATGGCTTTCCTGTTAAAGAAAGTTTCATAGATACACACAAATAAAAAATAAAAAAAATTACTAAAATCGTGTACTAAGACCGACGGAAAATGAAAAGTTGCGATTTTCTATGGCTAGGAACTATACTCTCATTCCGGCGTAATATCATTGCGCCTGCTGAACCCATGGTACGGCAGCAAAGTTCCTTGATTATTACGCCGGAATGAGAGTATAGTTCCTAGCCATATCGGCCTAGAAAATCGCAACTTTTCATTTTCCGTCGGTCTTAGTACACGATGTAACTACAGAAGAGTCACGTTTGAAATAGGAAAAATATCGAAACTCTTTGGTCATTTTTGAGCGAGATGCTAACGGTCTAATCAGATTCAATGAACTATGCTAAGCTATGCTAAAAGTGGTACCGCCAGACCCAGAGATCGGCTGAATGGATTCGAAAACAGTAAAACTCAACTGTTTAACTCTAGGGGAGTTGGAAAATGAGCCTATTTTCAAAAAAGTGGAGTGTTCCTTTAACTCAAACCTAATCTGACATCCTCCCTTTCCTGCAATATGTGCAATAGACAGGACACATGGTTTGCGTAAGTCACAGACACACTGCAGAGAAAGCTGAGCTGGTGCATCATTTACTGAAGTGTCTATACAGCAATTCCTGTTTTTGTTTTTCTTCTGTCTGTTCTAAGAGCAGAGTCCAGGAACATGTTTAATTAACATGGTGTGGGAGGAGGCACAGAGTACATACTCTAGGTGCACTTTCATTCCGGAATTCTCCTGAGCTTCCCAGCACCGCCGGGCAAACAGTACAGAACATAAGAAGATCTTTGTGTCTCAGCCAATCACAGTGCCAGAGCAACTGTACATGGCCAATCAGAGGATTTATCACTCACCCTGACACCTGAATAGAATGCATGCGTTCTAGAAAGATATTCAAGGGATGTGTTGCGCTGTACACAGTGTGCTTTTAGTATGTGAATGCAACATCAGATCAATTTTGAGTGTGTGTGTGTATATTTGTGCAGTGCCAGAGATGTCCCTGGATCAAGGCCAAAACTTGTGTGCAGCTATTTACTTCTCTGAGGAGAGGTTTTGTTTACATTGGTTTGGGATCCAGTAAACTGACTGAGAATATGGAGTCTTTTATTTTCAACAGAATAATTCTGTCACAATGCAGTTATTCCTTAAAATTGAATCAATTAAAAAGTTCATAAAGAGATTGTAACACTAATCCATATTTTTATTATTTTTATCATAATGTTTAGTCTAAATTTTCTGAAGAGACATGATCACTTTATATGATGAACAGATTGAATTTAGGCTTTTATTAGCATATAAACATTAATCAACTCACATCAGTTGTGATAAACAAGCATATATGCTTGACATGCGAGAACCAATGAGGTTCGTTCTCGTGTGTTACGCAGCACATTTGAGCTTCTGCAAGAGGTTTGATCCTGTGCGTCAGTCAGGTTCGGTTGAGCTTCTGATGATGTTCGCTGATCCATGTTTATACTGTATGTGAATAAAAGCATAAATTAAAACTGTTTATCATATAAAGCATCATGTCATGTGAAAATTTGGACTTAACCACTCAATTCATATGGATTAGTTTTACAATCTATGCATTTTTCATCAGTTGCATAGCTTTCTATGTAGTGACAGAAATTGCTCAGATTTCATCATAACTATCTTCTTTTGTGTTCCGAAGATGAACGAAAGTCTTACGGGTTTGGAACAACATGATGTACAGTAATTAATGACAGAATTTTCATTTTTGGTGAACTATCCTTTTAAATGTGTAACAAATCTTTTCTCATCAAGCCAAATGACTGGAAATATTAATTATGAGTTACATGTTGAATTTTAAAGGGTTAGTTTAGTTCACCCAAAAATGAAAATTCTGTCATTTATTACTTACCCTCATGCCGTTCCACACCCGTAAGACCTTCTTTAATCTTCGGAACACAAATTAAGATATTTTAGTTGAAATCCGATGACTCCGTGAGGCCTCCATAGGGAGCAATGACACTTCCTCTCTCAAGATCCATAAAGGTACTAAAAACATATTTAAATCAGTTCATGTGAGTACAGTGGTTCAATATTAATATTATAAAGCGACGAGAATATTTTTGGTGCGCCAAAAAAAAAAAAAAATAACGACTTATTTAGTGATGGCCGATTTCAAAACACTGCTTCATGAAGCATCGGAGCATAAATTAATCAGTGTATCGAATCATGATTCAGATCGCGTGTCAAACTGCCAATGGCTGAAATCACGTGACTTTGGTGCTCCGAACAGCAGATTCGATACACTGATTCATTTATGATCCGATGCTTCCTGAAGCAGTGTTTTGAAATCGGCCATCACTAAATAAGTCCACCAAAAATATTCTCGTGGCTTTATAATATTAATATTGAACCACTGTGCTCACATGAACTGATTTAAATATGTTTTTAGTACCTTTATGGATCTTGAGAGAGGAAGTGTCATTGCTCCCTATGGAGGCCTCACGGAGCCATCGGATTTCAACTAAAATATCTTAATTTGTGTTCCGAAGATTAACGAAGGTCTTACGGGTGAGGGTAAGTAATAAATGACAGAATTTTCATTTTTGGGTGAACTAACCCTTTAAAAATTAGGGTTGGGGGTTGAAACCAAGTGAAGCAATATGCAAATTGGCTCCCAGAGCTGTTAGAATATACATTTTCTAAAACATTTTTCCAGTGTTTTGAAGGTCATTGGAAATATTTGCGCCATATCATCAAAAATCTACATGTAAAGGCATTAATCTGT